>JADMNL010000029.1:32457500-32782500 GCA_016271365.2 Neoceratodus forsteri | reverse complement strand
ATTAGGCCATGTTAACACTGCACAAAGGTCATATGTGTTGCAATCACTGCCCCTACTGGCAATAGGCACCCAGCAGCAAAGAGTATATGTGATCACAAATGGGACAGCGCTTGGTTCCTGGGATCCATATCAGCGCCGGTATGCTACTGACCACACATAACATGCAAGGGACTAAGGCTACTGAAGAAATAGCTGAGTAAATATTTTCTGTTCCTTGTCCTCCAGTGATGCCCCAGTAAATATTATCTGTTCCCTGGTCCTCCTGTGGTACCCCCAAGTAAATATTATCTGTTCCCTGGTCCTCCTGTGGTACCCCCAAATAAATATCTGTTCCCTGGTCCTCCAGTGGTACCCCCAAAGTAAATATATCTGTTCCCTGGTCCTCCTGTGGTACCCCCAAGTAAATAGTATATGTTTCCTGGTCCTCCAGTGCTACCCCAAATAAATATTATCTGTTCTCTGGTCGTCCAGTGGTACCTCTCTCCTGCCTGATTCCCAAGTAAATAAGAAACGTTCCCAGGTAGTCTAGTGATCCCATCCTGATCCACAAGATAGCATTCGCACACACCCACCCCCTCCTCGTCTCTTTCTCCACAAGATGTGTACTGTAGAAACAGTTGTTTCTACAATACATATGCGCTATCTCCTGTCTTTCAGATGGTGGCCAGCCAAGGTGGTGAGGGAGGATCTGTGCTGGTTGCCAGCTCCACTGCTGTATGCTAATGAGAATGAGTTTTCCAAGGTTGCGTGAGGTGGCAGATGGGAAGTGGGGGATGGGTGCTGAATGGGTGGGCCAGGGAGGGAGGTGAAGGCTGTATGAATGCTATCTCAGGGATCAGGGTAAGGAGGGACCACTGGATTACCAGGGACTGATAATATTTACTCAGGGATCAGATAGGCTGGGGAACCATTAGACTACTCTAGCGTGAACGAAGGCCTTTCTAGGGCCTTCGATGATGAAAGGGATAAGACAGAGTTTTCACCTATCATCATGCCATTGTAATGATCAACCATGAAATTTGCTGTTTTTATATTGTTTTATTTGTATTGTTTTTTTGTTAATGTAAATCTGTTACATGTCTAATTTACTCTGGTTGCTAGTAAAAATTGGTATTATATTGCCTACTGTGCTTACCAGTGTAATCAATAAAACAAACAAACAACCCATGCTCCTTATATTAATGAAGGAAAAAATTAGAAGGGCAGAGGCTATTAAAATGAAATCCAAAGATTCTATTGCATGACTTTTTATTCCAAATGGCAGACTCAGAGTTTTAAGTGGACCACCTTAAAGTTCTGCTCGCTTTCCTTCTTGATGGATAGTTGGAACCAAGTGAAAAAGTTGTAAACACAGGCACTGTACATTACAGCGCAAAATGTTCTTTAAAAGATCACCACTACTAAAGGTTTTGAACAGGTTTTCCATCTGAAAATGTTATGCCTCGCAGGCTGACTGCAACAAGTAATAGTTTTCTTCTCATAGGTCTTTATGGATTGTTTAGTGAAAGTACAATGGAGTCTGTGGCTATCTGTGTATGAGCCAAAGATTTGTTCTTCTATTGAAGCGGAGGAAGAGTTGGCATTGGCAGATCAAATTACTGTACATAGCCAAGTAGTACCCACTAGGGCTGCTCGGATTCCTGGAATCTGTCCGAGGGCACCAAGTCAGATTTTTGAAATTCCGAAGCAATATTGATCTGATCCGCTTTATGGCATCAAACAGATTTCAGGAACAGAACTGGAATTTCAAATTCCACATCTGTGTCTCAAATACCTCCCCGCCCGCCCCTCAAGAGGTAAGGGACAAACTGGTGGTGGAGGAGAGGATGAGAGGAGGAATTTCTGAACATTGAATAGCAGCAGGTTGCAGATTCAAAATCTGGATTTTGGCCTTTAATATCAAAAATCCAAATTCTAAAAGTCCAGAATCTGATGCATCCAATTCCATCAGATGGATTCCGAGCAAGCCTAGCACCCACTAATTGTGCCAATCGATATTGTACAGAAGGCGCAGCAACTGGGGGAGGTGAAAATCAGGGGGAAACTATCAGTGACAAAAAAGAAGTACCATGAAACTCATATAATAATAAAAAAGCATTTTTATTCACCTTGTTGAACCTAATTAATCCCACTTCGAGTCCCTCTAGTGTATAGCTACTTCCATATATGCTATGGTAATTATTGTCTGTCTGATGTTATTTTCTCGTAGATTTTAGCCAGATGTCATGGAGATTGGCATAGAGGAAGTAAAGGAACAGGAATGCCGTGAATATTTTGGGGTGAACAGAAGGAGAATGCATTGAAAACTTCCTGCAAGTCTTCAGAATCGCAAAGAGGAAGCAAAAATATATACAGAGGTAACTATGTGAAATGTTATTGTGTATCTTAAAGCAATTGTCGGCTTAGAAGTCTTCTAGAACCAACACTGTTGAAAAGATGTTTGCACCATGTTTACTTGCATACTCACTGGCCTGGGCTCCTCATAGTTATGGTTTTCGAGGGTTTTCTATGAGTTCTTGGCAAAGAGAACTGCAAAGTTATGACCTGCCCAGAAGTTAAGCCAGCTAATGATGACTGGTGGGGTTGGCTCAAGGTGAGCCCACAGGATTTTTCCTCCTAAACAGCCCCCAAGAATACCAAGATAATGGATATTTGATTCTTTTTTTAAACCAGGAAATGAATTGGAAAACCCTTGTTTGAGCCATGCCTCACATAAAACAACAAACAATATGAAAATAAAACTATTTTACCACTGCTAAGAGGCTACCAAGGTTACAGGTTTAGTGACATCATTTGCTAACCTCCCTCCTAGAGACGGGCAGTGCTGAACCCAGTGCTTACAAACTGGGATGCCCCTATGACATCACAGTAGGCAGTCCCCTAGTTACTGGGGTTCACTGCACAGTGTGGTTTAACATTAAGATGGGAGAGCGTAAACCACACCAGGGTCCTGGACTTCAGGAGACCGGATTTTAAAGAAATGGAGACTGCGCCAGAAACTGCCTCATAAGTGGGGTTGCTAGGAGGGGTAGAAGCACAGTTACACCACTGTTACTGCTTTATGTTTACTTTCAATGGCAAAATGTGTTTTTATTGCTGCCTAAATGCTGTGTATAAATCACATGGCAAACATTGTGAAAGCAGTAAAAAGTAATCAACCACCAAGCTTAGGGAAAGGGGCACTGGGAACGATGCTGGCTGGTCCTACTCTTATTGCTTTCACAATGTTTTCCATCTGATTTCATATACAGCATTTAGGCAGCAATTAAAAACACCCACTAGTGGAGATAAATGTGTTATACACTGCAACTCATTATCTAATACCTACAGAGTAAACAGCTTACCCACTTTCCTATATTGTAGGTGCCTCTTATACTGTCTGTGCTTAAGCCAGGTGGCCACTTAGAACAGATCAGTTCTGAGCGCCAAAACCTTTTTTTTTTTTGGTTTGTTAATTCTTTGGTAATGTTTTCGGGGTGACCTGGAAGCACTGGGAGGTTAAGTGACTTGCTCAGAGTCACACAGTATGCAAGGAGGTTGAATAGCAGTGCCATTACCCATCTCTAGGGTGACCCAGAGTGCATCTGCCCGCCTGCATTCCCTTCACTTCAGTTGCTTTTATGTCCTCCCTGATGTAAAGAACCACTCTTCTTTTTCCTTTTACCCACCCTGTCTTTCTTGAATAGAGTATAACCTGGTATGGTTATATCCCAGTCACGGTTCCCACTGTATCATGTCTCGGTAACAGCGACAATGTCCAGGTTAGCCTCTGCCATCAAGGCCTCTAGGTCCAGGATTTTATTTCCCAGGCTGTGAGCATTTACTCACATGGCCTTCCAAATTTTGCTACCTCCCTCCTGACAGCTCCTTCTTATCCTCATGCCTTCCTCTTTACCCTCCTGTGTGAACTTCCATTCCTCTTTGCTCTGCCATTGTTTGTTTGTTTGTTTAAAAGTTTATTTTATACAGGTTAGTTTGTTGGAGAATTAAATCCCCATTTACAACAAATTCCAGTTTTAGTTCTGTATTAAAACAGTATCTTGCCTCCATAGACATCAGTTGTTCCCATTCCTGATGATATCACCATCAGCTGTCATGGAAATTATTTTGCTGTCACAAGCAGAGGATTTTGAGTTCAGGGCAGGGAACAGATGAAGTCGTAATTTGAAAGGGCCTTTGTTTTTATTCAAATGTATTTAGCAAGAAAGAGTGGAGTGTTTTAACATTCAGTTGTTTCAGAATGTATTAATATTGGAGTCCTGGTGATGCAAATTTTAATTTTTTTTTTTGCAAGAAACAGGAAAATCCCATTTAAGAAAATGTTACCAGAAATGGTTACTCTGGGCCAGTTAGAAAGCACAGCTCTAGCATGGCATCTGCTCACTGCAGTGGCAACTCGGGCTTGGGAACAGGCTTTGGTTGCAGGGGCTGGCCGGGGAAAGGAGTAATCAGACATCCTGGACAACTCCTCCTTTAGGTGGGGAAATTCTGTCCCCACTGTTTGATTGCTGCCCAGTGAGGCTACTCAACAGTGCATATAGAGAGCTGCTTAAGTGGTTGGAGTCTGCCACGGTTGCCATTATGTGCTTGCATATAACTTCACATGCCATGTCATTGCATCGGCAGTCCGCTGGGAAGAAAGTGGTGGAAACCTACCGCAGCAGTAGGATGGTGACCAGCCTCTCACAGGCCCCACATCACGACCAGGCACCCACGTCCCAGACTGGATCCTGCTCCCACTGGGAAACTACTCACCCTGGAGGGTCAAGTCATGGGGAACTTGGAAGTCGGGTAAGTACCTGAGAGTGGTGGGTGATGGAGCTGGGGAGGTGGCCAGACTGGGGTCACCCAGTAGTCCAGTAGGATCAAAATAATGAAATGGTTACTTCTGCAATACCTCCTGTTTTGGTGGCTGGATGCCATTTCTGAAGCAAGTTCCTCATTCTCAGAACCACAGAATAACAGATTCCTGCAGTTGTGCAATGCTTTCATGACAATCCCCACACCTTTGACTAGCTCAGAAAGCCCACGTTTCTTTTGCAGGACAGGCTTGGCTATAAAGGCACACAGCTGCACTTACAACTCAACAATGAGAATAGTTAGGAAAGAATGGTTAGGTAGGGTGGGATGGCTGGATGGCCTAACAAACATTTTCTTCTGTCAACACTTTTATAGTGCAGTAACAAAACCTGACTCTCCAAAATGCATTTGCTTTAAACAGAATGTACAAAGCGTTTACAAATTAGCATGTTTACTGAAACCCACATGCTTTATCTGCTTAAATGAGAAATGAACTGAATCTGTAAGGCATTTTTCCCAGCAAAAGCTGTTTTTGTTTTTTTTAATACTGATTCAAATTCTGTTATTGCTCTGGCTATACAGGCTTTTTATGCTTGCTTGCACGCATGTGCAAGAAACATAGTGCCACCATACGAGACTTCAGAGGTGTGCCTCCCCCACCTCCAATGCCCTGTTGCCTTTTGCAGGCGTGGCTGCACCATGCCATTGAATGTAGGAGCTGTCTATGACAGCCATTCAGATGCAGTGGCATACAGTTGAAAGCAAAAAAAAACATAGCGTGTAGGCAATTTGCATACTGCCATCAGCAGTCACGCCAGTGCCTACACTTCGACACTGCACTGAAACAGCTGTCACAGACAGCCCGCCCCCCCACACAGTAGCATGCTGGGAGCCCACCCCAGCATGCTCATGCGCCCCCCACACACACACTGTATGGCCGACGGGAAGCCCAATCCCCATCAGTCTGCACGCGCCCACCCCAGCAGGGTTCCAGGTGCCACGCTTGGAGCACACCCGCATGGGTAACAGTCTGTAAGGCCAACGGGGTGCCCAATCCCTGTCAGCTCCACTGTATCCCCCCAACAGATTTTCAGATGCCACGCTGGGGAGCCCACCCCAGCGTGGCAATTATCCGTGATGGATGATGGGGTGCCCAGTCCCCTGTCGGCTCCACTGCCCCCAAACAGCTTCCAGCTGCCACACTTGGAGCCCACCCCAGGTGGCAAAAGTCCCGCATCATCTTTAAAAAAATGCCCTGTAAGAAAAACTGTCCTTCGCTGACCGCCTTGACCCCTCCCCCACCTGGGCCCACCTCTGCACACCCTGCCTTCCCACCTCTCCCCATACTTACCTCCGAGTCTGGCGCGATGATTTTCGGTGGACCGGAACACGTCTGCACCTTCAAAGCCGACCATGAACTGAGGACATACTGGTAAGCTGTATAATAGAATAAATAGATTTTTTCAACGTTGATGCATATCTCAGGTTTTTGGGAATTTTTTCACCAACTATTCAACATGGAGTTCTTGGGACTCCACCTCATGAATTCTGGCACTGTCATTTTGTTATTCGGTCCCGAAGGTGATTTCATGGTCACTGCACGTAACCACCTTTCGAATCGATTACTAAACAGTGTCACAGTGCATGAGGTAGGCCCTCAAAAACCCTACGCTGAAAATTTGGTGAAAAATTCCGGAAAATGTTTTACGAGCGGCATTGGCGTAGTTCCTACGCCATGTAAGTTCGCTAATTTTGTATATTTTCACCCAGATTTTCAACATTGCCATTTTACCATACCTCCTTATGAGCAGAATAGCTGTCATTTTTCATATCTGCCCAAAATGTGTTTCCGCCAGATGTAGCTCACAATGGCACAGTCGGTAAGTAAATCAATGTTTGGGACAGATTAAGAAAATCACAGTGACACTGTTCATGAGCAGAGGTCTTAAAATGGCTATGTTAAAATTTGGTGAAAAGTCCATAAAATGACTGTGTTATTAGCGAGCATCGTGCAGTTTTCACGCACCTCGTAAGTTCATGAATTTGTAATATTTTCAGTCCAGATTTCACCACTGGCATTTTTCCACACTTCCTTATGAACAGTACAGCTGTCATTTTTCAAAACATGGTGAAAATGTTCTTTGCACTTCCAGCACAGAAATGCATGGTCGCTGTGGGGAATCACTGTTCGGGACATGAAGAAAATCACGCGGACACTGTTCAAGGAGCGGAGGTCCCAAAATGCCTGTGTTGACAATCTGCTGTAAAAAATTCCCAAACTGGGTGTGAGTTGTGCAGTTTCTATGCACGCTCATGACTTCACCAGTTTTTAAATATTTTCACTGCAGATTTTCAACATTGCCATTTTTACACCTCCCCATGAATAGTACAGCTGTCATTTTTCACATCCTGTTCAAAATGTGTTTTCACACCTATGGTGCCAAATGGCGTAGTCGCTGTGCAAAATCAGCCGCCAACAAACTGATATTGCCACTGTTCATAAGGTGGGGTCACAACAAACCCACGTTGAAAATTTGGAGGAAATACCAATGAACGCCTGAGGCGTTAGGGTTTTATGACCATAACGCCCCACCCTGTAGAGACTGACAGGCATCAGGGGTGTGACTTGGGATTGTGGCCTGTAATGCTCATACCATTCCACCCACACCCACACCCTCTGCAGCCAGTGAGAGAGGCATCGGCGTACCTTGGACTCTTTGACCCCAAAATTCACCCCATTCTCCTATACTGCACCCATCTCACCGTGATTTCCTGATGGAATGGGTGAGCATATGCCAGAGCCCCAAGGCACACCGTGAGACTTGTCGGTGTCTGCAGGGTAGGGTGTAGAAATGGCGGGCCATTATGCCTAATGACCCAAAGGCACACCTCAATGCCCATCAGTCTCTGCAGGATGGTGGTGGGGTTGGCTTCAGTTCAATACTTCACTGCCATTCCTATTATGCAGCTCTCCAACTCCTACACTACCAATGCCAATGCCAGGAAGCAAACATTCAGCATTGACAAATGCCTGTTAGTTATCCTAGTGGGTTTTCCTGCTTTACCTGCTGCTTTTAAAAAACATTTTAGAACTGCACGATGTAGTTTATGTCCCTGTTTTGCTGTTTTTTTTTTGGTACAATGCATCCATGTTCTGTTACAGAACTCGCTGGTTTAGAGGGGCATAAACTACATCATACACAGGTTCACAGGTCTGTACAAGTTCAAGGATGAACCCAATTGAACTCGGCCACCATTAACCATTAATGGTGGAAAATTACTTTTCTATTGCCGGATACTGATCAAGTCTACTTTAAATTGCTCCAAAGTGTCATTAGTTACCACTGACATGGGTAGAGAATTCCATACTGGAGGTAGTCTCTGAGTGATAAAGTTACTTTTAGCTGATTTGTTAAGACTAGCTGTAAGTTTTAGTTTATGCGACATAGTATTATTACTGGAACTTGCCTCTCAAGGCAGATAGTTTCCAGCAAAGCAGGATCTCGAGGCCCTGAACACAAGTCAGGATCCCTACGAAGAACTCTATATTCGAGAGAGTAGAGTTCCAAAAATTCTAGTCTCTCTTGATATTCAAAATTTTTAGATTTTTAATGTTTCTAGTGATTCTCCTCTGTACTTGTCCGACACTGGCTTTTCCAGTATTGTTATTACTCTTTGCTCTAGTTTTGACTGTGTCAAATTTAATTTATGCTGATTCTTGTTTTAGTGTATAACATGCTGAAAACTAATAAAATCTTATTGAGGCAGTGTAGTGCAGTGGGTTAAGGCTCTGAGCTGCAGATCTGGAGACCTGGGTTTGAATTCCACAGCCGCCTGGAGGTGTATACTGTGTGATCCTGAGCAAGTCACCTTAACTTCCTTGTGCTCCCAGGTCGACATTGGAAACAAGCTTGCTTAGTGTGCTACTCCTGGTTAAACAATGTTCCTTTCCCTTATTGACAAAAAAATACAGTTAGAAAATGGGGCTTATCACCAGATTGTAAAGCAGAAACACATACTGAAGTTACTAAAAGGCCTGTATAGATGGAACAATAACCGAATTTTAACCAGCACTTTAAATCCATAGCCAGATATTGTCATTACTGAGGCTTTATACTCATGTTAATTGAAGGATATTTTCAAGTGTCATTTATTAATGTTACTATGCAGAGTCAGGTCTCAGAATGAAATGTTATTTATTTATTTATCGCTTTTAAACTGCTTTCTTTTAAAGCTGGGTGCTTGTAAAGCTATAATGTGGCAGTGTAATAGTGTGTTTGTTTTATGTATGTGTTTTATATAACAAAAACTAAAGATATTATACAAAAAATAAAACAGCTTCTGTTGGGAAAAATACTTACAGATTTAGCACAGTTCTTCTTTAATGTCCTTAAGCACTAAAAAGGAATTGAACTGAGGTTGCCTGTGTGCAGCACTAATAAAGACCTGTCCAGATAAGTTCAACATTAGGATAAAAAGGTTCTCAGAATGGTCTTTCCTACAATCACTTAAGCATAAAGGCCAAGGAATGGGTACATGGAGTGTGTGGGTCATAAGAAAAGTCCTCAGTCACCCATTAAAGGAGACCCATGCCAAACCTTCTTTAGAAAGCTTTTAGAAAACTCAGAGGGGGTTCTGACCTGCACACTGTTGGCTGGTGCCATTTTAGAGTTATATGATTTAGTTTATGTCCATTTCATTCATGGAGTTCTGTACCGAACACAAATGCATTGCAGCAACAACAGAAGAGCTTCACAAGAACATAAACTGCTTAACACGGTTCTGAAGTTACCCTTACCACCTGTGTACTTCAGTCAGACACATGCACTGAGTTCATTTAAACACCAGTAAAGAGAGAACAATAACTGAATGGGAAGGAACCAGTTCTTCTAAAATGGCTTCCACAGAAAATACAGGCTTGCAAGTTAAATACGGGGTGTGGTGGGGTGGGGGCAGTGGTAAATGAGTCTACTGGGAAACGCTTTGTAATGGGATTTCATTTTTCATACATACTTCCTGCCCTTCGTCTCCTGGTCCCGATGGCACCCCAGCCCTCTCAGTGAGCCATCTCATGGATTTACTTGTTAACCACCACTTGCACGACACCTTTTTAGGTGGGGCCTGCCATGAAAGGTCCTATGGTGCCTGTGGGGTGTACAGCAGGCTGGGGTATGCTTCTCCTGACATATTCTTCCCTAAGGGCATTGTACATGCAGTGACACATCCATATCTTCCAGTGGCCTACATCAAATCTGCTGTCCTGCTGTTGCTAGCACTGGGCCTTCACCAGGTGGCAGTCAAGGGCAAAAGATCCCCTAAGGGAAGACAGCTGTCATGAGATGCTCAATCCTCCACCCTCTGGCCGACCCTTGAGTCACCCTTGGCCATTCCCAAACCCGAGTTGCCGTGTGTGGTATAAAATGAGAAAATTCAGATTATCTTAAGAATGATCTGATGCCAGATGGAGGGAGGAAGGATTTATGCCTGTAGAGGGCACCAAGCTTGGGCACAATTTCTTAATAATTGTGTCAACGTGACTGAGAAGTCAAGGTGACTGTCAAGCCACACCAAAGTACTTAAACGGACGACATCAAGGGAGCACCATCAAGGTTTTAGAAACAGGGACTGGCTAAGACTACTAAAACACTGGTGCATGCCAAATAACCATGACAGTTTTCTAGGCCTCAACGAAAGTTCGCTGACACAGAACCTGTGCTGGACACTGTCAAAATCACACTGTAAGGACTGTTTCAGCTGGGGACTGAGGCTCAAGTAATATAAAGTATAAATACATAAATAATATATTATATAGTACTGTATCATTAGCATAAATATAGATATTTTTGAGAAAAAGGGCTGAAGGAAGGTCATTGAGGGAAACCGAGAAAAGGATAGGTCCCAATATAAAGCCTTGAGGCACACCAGAGATAATGGGAAGGGAGATGAAAAGGATTCCCCAACCTGGACACACTAGCTACTGTATGTCCAGAGAAGTAGAACAAAACCAATCAAGTACAGACAATGAGATTTTAGCACACCTTAGCTTAGCTAGAAGTAGGGGGGCAAGTCAAAAGCCTTAGCCAGGTCAACAAAAACAGCAGCCAGAACATGACCCTAATTCATCCCCTTCAGGATGGAACCAGTGATAAGGAGAAGAGAACAGACTTAGAATGAGCTTTGTGGAAGCCAGACTGGAAGAAAGAAAGAGAGAGAGAGAGAGAAAAGGAGGCATCAAGAAAGTTGCAGAGTTGGAAGAAAACAAGATTTTCCTGTAGTTTACCCATGTAGGAAGAAGAGAAAAGGTTGTTAGTTCCTGTAGCTTACCCAGGAGGGAAAAGAGAAACAGATCAGTAGTTCCCAAGGAGTTACTTTAGGTGTCGCCCCTTTGTGGAGGGAGAGGACTTTGACTGGTTCCAGCACTGGGACACAGAGCTTAGCTGAAAAGACAGATTAAGGGGTAAAAGAGAGAGAGAGAGAGAGAGAGTTTTGCACACAAAAGTGCATGTCACAAACCCACTCCTGGGGTCAGGTTCACTTAGTTCACAGTGCCCACCCTTAAATTCAGTCCGTGACAGGGGACAGGGATACCCCCTCGTCCTTTTGAATGCTCACCAAGGTCACAACTGCACCTCTGCTATGAGGATCCAGGGCATCCTCTAATTCTGAATAAGGGCACAATACCAGTCTTGAGTCTTGTGGCCAAATATGAACCTTTCCTTGGCTATTACACAAAGGAGAAAGACCCAGGCGCCACACTTCTTCAGGTGTAGCAGCGTAATACCTGGTCTGGATTTCTCCCACGGACGGCAACAGCCTGATTTAAATCCCTGCAGACTTTGGTATGAGACTTTTGTATTCTCCTTGTCCTTCCATATGTCCCTTACAGACCCTTTTTCTCAACTTGGTTGTTTTGAGAGACCCCTTTGGCAATAACAGTTTTCACAAATTATTAATAAACCTTCTACAGTCACACACACAATATAGAAATCTCACGTAAGCAGAATTTCTTTAGAAAAACAAATGTTTTACTAAAATGCTTAAATAAATGCAGTTACAACTAAAAGAGAATATACTAATTTGAGTTACAGTATGCAGAAACAAAATGGGGAAAATATATATATACATGTAAACACACTAAAACTATTAGCTAAAGTGTTCACCTTAATACTGCAGGGAATTGAAGACCAGAAAAGTGGATAAAAGTTTTCAGTTCCTTTAGTCCTTAAGAACCACACTGGATTTCAGCAGTTTGGCTTCTGTGTGTGTGCCAAGCAGTGTCTCCAGATGAAAATGTGTGTTCACATGCCCTGAGCTGGGGTTTTAAATACCCTTTGTCATCTGCAGTGTCATCAGTTTTGTTCCAGTTCAGAACAACTACTCCGCTTTGGCCAGGAGATGTCACTGTTCCGCTTGTTTCCAAAAATCTAATCCTGACTCATAATATGACAGTCAGAGTTGAAGCCCTTGAAGTCCCCTGTAGACAGTTGGCACCCGTAAGATAAAATTCACACTGTCCTGTTAGAATGGGCATCTACTGTTCAATTCCTGGCTAAAACATCCTGGGCTTTTGAATTGGCTTAATTTAATTAGTTACAAGGAAGATTTGCTAAGGTATACTATTGGGTGATCTTTCCCTTGGTTAGAGGTCTGACTGAGGACTGCTCCAATCCCCACATCTGGCAGTTAACTCCACCTGCCAATACCCTTTTGACAAGTTAATTGTGATAAGGTATGTTGCCCCTCCCAACCTGTCCAGTAGTTCGTCCATCCATGGCATTAGGTGGGTGTCAGACTGTGGACTGCGTTGAGTCCACAATAGTCTACACAAAAGCAAGTAGAGCCTTCTGGCTTGGGAATGAGGACTATGGTGAGGCTCAGGGGCTGTGGGATTTCTGGATTACCCCAAATCCATCATTTCCTCCACCTCCTTCCTAATGTCCTTAGACCAGCCTCAGACACCCAGTAGGCTGTCCACTGCATGAGCGCCATGCCCCCCATGTCTACACATCTGTGTCACAAGGGGCTAGTCCTATCGGCTGTACAAACAAAGGGGAAAGTCCACTCAAAGCCTCCCTCACTTCCTGGGTCTGTTCTGGGGTCAGCTGGGTGACAGTTTGATTGCTCCACTGAGGACTCCCACTTGCTTTCCTCCAACAAGTCCAGTAGGGGTCTTCTTCATCAGTCCCTCCCAGTACTACACACTGCAAATACCATGTCTACCTATTTGCATATGGCTTTATCATGTTGACATGGTACATAGGGTATGTCTTCTGTCAGGCAGTTCTACAATACAGTTCACATCATTTACCTGTCAGACTACCTTGTATGGTCCTGCCCACTGGCCTGCAGTTTATCCTTCTGGATCAGAATTAGGACCATGACTTCCTGACCTACACTGTACAAGCGAGCTCTGGCTCTGCAGTGGTACCAGACCTTTGTTTCTGCTGGGCTGCTGACAGGTTGCTCTGGCTGCACCCAGAAGCTTCTTCAGCTTTTCCTTAAACTTTAGAACATTGTCCACTATGGAAGTTCTCTGGATGGTGTGCTTGCCTTCCCATTCTTCCCAGATCAAGTCTAGGGGCCCACACACCCTACGTCCATATAAGAGTTCAAAGGGGGAAACCCTGTCGACTCTTGGGGCACTTCCTGTATGCGAACAACAGGTGGGGAGGGTATTTCTCCCAGTCCCTCCCATGCCATTCAGCAGATGCTTGGAGCATCGACTTTTAGAGTACCATTAAACCTTTCCACAAGCCCATTGGCTTGCGGGTGATAAGGTGTTGTGCATCTTTGTACCACACCATACTTCTCCCACAAACATTTCATCAGGTCTGATATGAAGGTACCCCAATTAGTGGTAACCTCCTGCAGAAACCCAACACGAGAGAAAATCCCTAGCAAGGCGTCTGCTACTTTGTCTGTCCTATGAGGAGAGAGTAACTGCCTCTGAGTATCGGGTGGTGTAATCCACCAACATCAGGATAAAGCTCTTCCCAAGGAGCTTGGGGTACTAAAGGCCTCTAATATCCATTCCTACCCTCTGGAATGGCTCCTCCACAATGGGCAAGGGAATTAGGGCAGCTTTGGTTTTACTACCTGCCTTCCCTAGGCAGGCTATTGAATCTCCTACTATTGCCTACTGCTCTGATGTCAGCTGCTGAGAATTCTGGGATTTGTAGTAACAGAAGATGTCAGCCTAGAACTAAGCAAAATTAGTCTGATGCAATGTACCATACTACATTAAACTGTACGTGAACCAAGAAGTTTCTGCACACAAAGTGCATATTGGGACCAGCCCCACACTTGAGGGTGGAAGCCCTTTGTGCTGACTGTTCCTTAAAGACTGGACTTTGTGAAAGAGCAAATGATTTAAAATTACAGCCAGGGAATGAGGGAAGAGCAAGGTAATTAGGCAGGGGGTAAAGAAAGGGAATTGGTGGAGGTTTGAAAGGCGGCTCCGCACACTGTCTCATAGCAGGGGAGGATCGACATTGTAAGGAAATGTAATGCCTGTGGGATCCTGAGGGAGAAATAACTCAGAAAAAAAGTATTCAAGCAGTGCCAACAGAACAGCTCTGCAGACAGCTTCGAACAATAAAGAAGATAAATATCGCATCTCTTTATCTGTCCGGTGCCTGGCAGCAACAAAGAAAAGAAGAGCAGAAAAGTGAATCCGAGCCACCCGCAACTCAAGGCTCGATCTTAGCAGTTGCAGCAGTTTTGTTGCAAAGTTAAATTAAATTAATGCTCCTGTTCAGGTTGCAAAAAAAAAAAATGGTCTGTGACTTTGAGAAAGCAAAGGTGGAAGACAGGGGAATAAAAGTAAAGTGAGTGATACAGCTGCCACCACTCACCGCGCTAACTGAATGTGCCATAAGCAGTTAATTACTGTAAATTATCACAGCCATTGATGACAAGAATAAAATATTACAATACACTAGAAACAGACAAAAACATTATTTTAATATTGACTCTGTTACATGTGTTTCTCTTCCCAAGATATGACCATATTTCATTGGGCTACCAACGTGAGCACTGGGACTACTACTTTTTGTGCTTCCACTTATCCGTGGACAAGTAGTTTAATTTTAAGAGTTGTTGACCCCTGGGACTTTTCTCAAAAATAATTGCTTCTGCTAACCAGGTTCTGACAGATGGTGCTCCGAGCCCTACATGATGAAATGGGCCATTTGGTAGCCAAGCAAACACTGGACTTAGCACATGCTACGCTCTGTGGGCTACTGATGGGGACTGATGCGAGGACCATTGCAAACAATGAAGTCAATGTGTACAATGCAAGACTTCGCTAGAGAGGATCACCCTCTTGCCAGTATTGAGACAAGTGCCCTAATGGAGTTAGTTTGCATTGACTTCCTCAGCCTGGAGCCTGACTCAAATACGCTTGCCAATATACCAGTGATCAATGACCATTTTCCAACATACCAGCAGGCGTGACTTGATCAAGAACTAAAGGCTACAACAGTGCCCCTATGTTGATGGACAAGTTTATTGTCCACTACAAAGCACTTAAATGGATCACCCCAGACTGTGGGTGTGACTTGAAAGTTGTCTAGTTAAGGAAATGGAGGATTCAGAAGTCTGGCGTGACCCTGTATCATCCTCAAGGTGATTCACAGGCAGAATGCTTCAATCGCATTTTGCTCGATATGCTAGGCACATCGTGAAGCCAAAGGACAAAGCACGGTCAGCAGATCAGGTGCTGGTGAACATATAATTGTACGAAAAGTGACACCACTGGATTTTCACCATATTACTTGATATTCAGCAGAGAAGCTACAGTAGGTTGCCTATCCACTTGTGTTTTGAAGTCTCAGTGGACGGACCTCAGCCTTAGATGTATCTCCACTACATGCAACAGCTAAAAGATCACTGTCTGTCTGCTGAAATGGCCAGGAAGAATCTGGTCTACAAGGTCTGGCGTGACCAGAAAGTAGAGTCCAATGAACTTTTGTATGGGGACCAGGTGTTGGAGAGAGCTTGGCCTTACCTGGAAAACACAAACTTGCCGATAGAAGGTGCAACACCTCCATGTCATAGTGGAACCATTTTGGCACCTGCCTGTCTATAGAATTCAGTCAGAAGGGGAGCTGAATGAGAGATGGAGAATTTTAGGAACCACTTGTTACTGATTTGGTGGATAGACATTTCCCTGAAACTGCTGAGTTTGAGGCACCCAAATGGCTGGACATTCAGGCTGTTATGCCCAAGAGACAGCTACTATGCCTAAACCCACCCCAGAGAGTGTAGACAGTGAGTCCTCATACAAGGACACCAAACTGATCTGGTACTGTTCGACTGTGGACCCTACCACCTTATTACTCTCCGCTGCACCTGGAAAGGATACAAACCTGTGGAAACTCTCTGGACTCTAGCACAGAACCATCTGTGACTAAGGAGGCCCCAGCAAGAAACCAGGAGGATAAGGAAGAGCCCCAGGATGTGGAGAATGAAGCGGAGCCACCTGCAAGTGAGAAAATGGGGAAATTTACTGCTACCAGCAGGAAAGTAGTCTACTGTACGGTGGGGGGCAATGTGTCACACTGCAAATTTGACACTGTGGTGTGGGCTGGGCTGAGTGTCTGGGCTGTGGCTAGAGGGCCTTATTAGTGGCAGCCCAAGAACAAGTTTAATTTGGCTGTGCCTGCTCAGAGTGTGTAAAGAGTAGCCACGTGCCACGAGTTACTGAGCCGTGGCTCATGCAGGGCACCAGAAGATCAACCCCATTGCAACAATGCTGCCTCATATTGCAGTAATCTCCTTTTCCCTCTTTAAGGTTGCAAACCTAAATAAAGTTGTGTTTTGTTTGAAGCCACTGTCATCTTTGGCTGCATACAGAATAAGTGTATGTTGCTTGCAGGAAACTACCCACCATTGTTTGAGATCTGCAGGAGGGGCAAGCACAGTGGGAGGTGGGTAAGTACAGCATCCCAGGGGTTGTGCCGAACAGTCTCCAGACCCACTTAAATCTTTCTCTAGATTGAAGCACCATGCTATTTCTTTGTTTTGGATACCACCCCCAAACAGTGAAGAAGAAAACAGGCCCGAGCTATCACAATATGTACAGTGACCGTAGTGACCCGTAGTGACCTGGTGGCATTGTAAGGTAGTGGCATCTCCTACCTCTAAGTTAATTGGGAGGATGCCCACCTTAGAGGCCTTACAATGATAGCGGCAAGGACACTCTTCAATTAACAGCGCTAACTTTGTTAATTTTTCTTGCATTACAACAGTCCCATATGAACATTACTTCTTCATTTTCTGTGATCATTTTGGGGTTATCGTCACGCTTTTCTTCTACCCTTAAACACCATGGTCTTATCTGTTGGCTGATTTCAACTGTTCGTGGCTTGTTGTAAACCACTTTGAGATACTGCATGTATGAACAGGGCTATATAAACACAAATCCTTTTCCCTTCCACACTGTCATGTATTTTCTAGCTGTGCTAAGCTACTAACATATCAGCAGCATCATGAATGGGAGGTAAGTCCATTTAGTTTGATTCCATTCCATGTTACCTAGCGTGCCACCTTACAAATGCAAAAGAAAATTAGTTCATATAAGAAACCAATTTCAAAATAAAACACAAAAAACATGGAGTAAAATCTGCTTAATGAGTTTTACAAAGGACTGTGGGGTCTGCCCATTGGTGCAGTGGTAGGACGATCTCGCGTGACGCCAGTGACCTGGATTCAGGATCAAGGCTGGGGCATCGGGCAGGCAGGAAAGACACGGATCAAGTCTCCTAGTGGACACTCTCCTCCTCTGGTGAGGGATTGACACTGTCTTCACTACAATACTGCTGCCTAGGTGACCACATGAAGCAGTGCAGCATGGTGCTATTAGGAAGGGTGAGGATGCTGCCTGGAGATCTACAATGTGCATGCACTGCATGTGTATTGATACCCCTCATGTGCTGGCATCCTCTAGAAAATCACAGAGAATACAGGAAAAAAAGCTGTCCTGGTGTCTGCTTGTTGGGACCCCGATATATCTAGGTCAGGCCCTCACCTTCTTGTTGTGCCTCCTAATGACTGGCATATCTGAGAGATATCCACCCCACCTGCTCTGTGGACGATGGTGCACAAGGTAGGTGGGAGCTGGTAGGATGATGCCAGAGAGGGTTCCAGAGGAGCTGGGCACCAGAGACAGAAAGGGGTCATAAGCAATAAATTTAAAGAGCATCTCTCTACTAAAATATATATTAGATTTCTAACAATTATGTTTAACTTTAGCGCTTTCTAGTTTCCTTCACTTTTTTTTGTTTTTGACTCTTAAATATTTCAGATAATGTAGTGCATGTTTCACTGAGCCTTTCAAAAAGCACCTATGTGTTTCCAACTCACCTCACATTTGCTGTGTGACATCACAGTCTGTTGTCATGGTGAGCATTACGATGTCACAGACAAAGGCACTGTGTGGTCAGTAGGGTATTGGCCAATGCTTTTATGCAGACTTTTAGGATAGATTACCAAGATGGGTTATAATCCCTGGAAAGGAAATCTAAAATGAAAAAGTATGCCGTACTAAATTATTATAGCTGAAATACCATGGCTATGAAAGTACACATAGAAGTGCAGAGTTGCTCCTTAAAAAAAATATGACAATTAATAGGAACAGCCCAGATCCCAGTGTGGGGAGGGAGAGTAAGCCAGCCCATCATGTTGGTGACCACAGAGACAGGCTTCCCAAATGTGACAAATCAGTCACCCTCCCCATCCCTAGCTGCTATCTCACGCCAGTACTCTGGTCACATCTTAGCTGGTAGCGAAAACAGCTCCATGACTCTCGAGGCATCAGTATGCCAGAGACCACGGAGAGACTCCATCCCTTTGAAAGCACAGGATGGAGATGGCCTGCACTGATACTGTCAGCGGACTGACCCCATACAGTGAATGCCAGCTAAAATCCTTGCTCACAAAATACCAAGACAGCAGAGTGGGCGGCGTTGCATCCTCTTCTCGCTCAGTATGGTATTAGGTACTATCTGAATGTCATGTCAGAGAAGAGTAAACACTACCAAACAATGATTCACTAAGCAAACCAGGACATCTGACCTTTTCTTCTGGAACTTGAAGATATGGCATATAGCAACAGAATTCATAACTCAAAGAACCAGTCCCTTAAAGGGACACTGTCAACCCTTAGGCCTAAAATGTCTGTAGTTTAAAACCGATGTTATGGCTGGGCAGATTCTGTACAGATTGCTGATGCAGTTGGTAGTTTGATTCTGATTCATTTTTTCTTTTTTTCTTTTTAAAAGCAAAAACAGACTGCCCACAAAACTAGTGGTACCACAAAATCATGTTTGTTCACGGTCCTTGGTCAACTCCTATTGCATCTTTCCTGGACTTGGGAGCACCACAACACAGTCTAGCCACTCATAATGCAGTGGGAAGAGAATAAATCACTGCATCATGAGGGGTTACACTGTTTGGGAGTGTTCCTAATGTTCAAGAAGTATGCAGTTAGAGCAGATCAAGGATTTGAAACAAAACCATGTTGGACATAATTACACCATTAGGATGCATTTCAGTTCTACTAAGAAAGGAAGCAGATAAAACAACCAGTGGCATTAATTGCTGTTCAGTAGCTCTATTCAAACAGAGGTAGTTCCAAAAGACTGAAGGGTGGCGGATGTAGTCCCACCTGTAGGGGGACAAGGAGCAACCAGGTTACTACAGACTTGTCAGTCTTACCTCTATTATGAGTAAACTGATGGAGACACTAATTAAAGAGGACCCCGTGCACTGCCTGGAGAGCAATGGACTCACGGACAATAAAACACACAGGTTTGTGGCAGGGAGGTCTCATCAGACCAACCTGATAGTATTCTTTGACTGGGTAATGAGGGCAATGGGGAAGGGCCATGCTATGGATTTACTCTACTTCAGGATCAGCAAGGCTTTCATCCTTGTGCCTCGCAGAAGATTGCTGAGGGAGCTAGAGGATCTGGGCGCAGAGCAGGACAAAGTCACAGTAGATGGGTGAGGAACTGGTTGGAAGGAGGCAGCAGAAGGTTGTGGTTAATGGAGTCAAATCAGAAGAGAGGCAGGTCACCAGTGGAGTGCCACAAGGACTGGTCCTGGGTCCAGTCCTTTTCAATATGTTTATCAGCGACATGAGAGAAGGACTCCAGGGCAAGGTGTGACTCTCTGCAGCCGACACTGAGCTCTGTTATCGCGCAACAATAATAGTGCGAGTAATTTAAGAGCATACATATTAAGCGCTTGCAAAAATAGTGTGCTATCATGATAGTGTTACTCATAACTGCGTTGTCAAACACTTAACCATAACCGTGTCTGCTTGAAGAGCAAGTCAGCAGCAGTGCAGCATCCACGACCTTAAAGTCTGTCTAGACAGTCAATCAATTTTGAGTGGTGTGGTGGTGCACACACTGTGGACTGTTTGTTGGTGCTGCACAGTGAGTCAGGTGGTGCTCTGCAGAGATATGGATTGGAGGCTTTGTCCGCTAATAGCATCTCCTCATTCGTGGTAGAATGCAATGCACACTCAAATGACTGATTTGCATTTGCATGCAGTCACAGTGGCTCAGTCAACAGCTCTCTCATCTCCGACTCGACTCCTGACTCCCTCAGCCCGCCAGCGAAAATCCTTTGGTACCTCCACTACTCACTGTCCCTGTGCATTTCAGTAGGCACCCACTGTAATATTTATTTTTTCTCCAGGGCTAGACATGCAGGGCTCAGTCAACAGCTCTCCTGCCTCCCACCTTGACTCACGACTTCCTCAGCCCGCCATTGAAAATCTGATCCGCACCCGTGTTGCCTGCTCTGAATGACCCAACCCACACCGTGCCCAGTACCGAGTCCTTTGGTACCCCACTACTCACTGTCCTTGTGCATCTCAATAGGTACTCACTGTCGCTGCACTGGCCATTCTCTCTTGAAGGTTAGTGATTACAGGTATTCGCTGTCACTAGAGCTCAGAGCACTATTTCAGTATTGCACTTTAATGTAATGCACTATTATTTCAGCGCACAAAAAGTACATGCTATAATGACTGCCGCTATTACGGTCGTGTATTTTGACTGTATACCATAACAGGGTATACTGTGAGCAGGGGTTTGGGATATGCAAAGAGATCTGGAAATGCTAGCGAGGTGGTCAGAGGTTTGCCAGTTGAAATTCAGTTTGCAAAGGAAAGATGGAAGAACATCAACCAGTGAACGGTGTTTTTATGTTGGAAATAACTACTTCCATTTATTCATGCTTCATAATATCAGCTGTTCACTAGAGACATATCCCGACAGCATTTTGCTGGATGCTACTCCACGCTATCAAGGAATAGGAGTCCTGTATAGACAAAGAGCACAGTCAATTCAAACATTTTCATTAATAGTTGCATTTACACTGTCTCAGTGCAATTAATACATTTTAAGTCGTAATTCACAGTTGAAGTCAAACACTCACCACTTGGAGTTTTATTTAATATTCTAGCTTATCAGTCCAGCACGGAGCTCGCCCACATCACTCTGCTGTCTAGCCCCACAACGGGATAGCGGGGTCAGAGAAAAGGTATTGTAGTTTTCTGCAACATTCAGTGGAAAGTTAGAAAATATTTTTCTGCTATAAAATCAGGGCATGTACTATTTTTCATGTTTTTGCAGGACACAGCTGCCCAAATCAGGACTGCCCTGCGAAAATCAGGACAGGTGGTAACCCTACCTGCCAGAATTCCTAGCACCGAGGGATCCTAAAGGTGTGCACATAGAGTGTGGTCCTGAGGAGTGGGGAGGGGGGCATCAAAACACAGCCGTCAATAATTGCAATGTCTACACTGATAGGTAGAGTTCTTAAGCAGAGCATTTATTCAGCAGTCACTGTTACTTCTCCTTCTGCATTGATATTATAGCAGTTCCTTCACGACCGTTGTAGTTGATAGAGGTTAGTCTTCTTCCCAACCCCATCCTTCCTGTTCAAGTCAGGTTGAGACAGGGGGTCAGATTTTCAAATGCTTGCAAATGCCACAAGCCCCAGGTGCACTGAATATATGGCGCAGAGAACTTGTGACATTCTCCTGGCCGCTATTGGGACTTTCTATCCCGTCGCCATTTGAGCATGTTAGACACTTTTGCTGGTCTAGCTTGCAGCAATCCTGGGTACACTTTTCACAGGGCTTGTGCCAATTATTTGGCGACGCTGCCATGAAGTGGGAAACTGTCATGACTGCTACCAATGTACTAAAATCAGGTGCTGTTTTGGCAAAGGTAGTTGGTGCAGCTGTGCCAAAAACAGGACTGATGCAGGGCTGGATACTAGCCCTTTGTCAACCTTGGAAAATCCAGCAGGGGACTCTCAGCAGACTACTGGTGTAGTCAGGCTGTAGTTTCTGATTTGCCATGCTGGGCATGTCTTGCAGTTTGTTCCAGAATCGTTCAGTTTACAGTCAACACCCAGTCATGAACCCAGAGTCCTGATCCACCATGTCACGGTCACCATTAGAAATTACAGGCAGTAACAGGTTTTTATGTGCAGTGATTTCTAAGTCTTGAAAGACGCTGTATTTACACTTTTTCAGACCACAAAGGACCCGTCCAGATATTAGCATTCTGAGCGCAGTTTACTCCTTCCTCCTTTCACCTCCCATAAGTCAGTCTCCGCGTTCTTTGTCCTCCACTGCAAAGTTCTCCCCAGGAAGAGCAACAAGGAGCTCACGGCTCCGCTAATTCAGTCAGTTGTACTGTACTCTACCATTGCTGGATAAATGGTCATGGAATAGTTAGGATGGGTGCCGAAGGTGTCCACCTTAGGGTCTGTCTCCAGAGACACGCACACACACACATGTAACACACACACACAC
The DNA here is from genome assembly GCA_016271365.2 of Neoceratodus forsteri. Lineage (NCBI taxonomy): Eukaryota > Metazoa > Chordata > Ceratodontiformes > Ceratodontidae > Neoceratodus > Neoceratodus forsteri. The sequence goes on along the minus strand of JADMNL010000029.1, from coordinate 32,759,858 downwards.
GCACGCATGCACACACATGGGCACTCTGTCTCTCTCTCTCTCCTTACTTTCAATTTCTTTTCTGCTGAAATGCAGCTGAATTTTAATCCTTCCTTCTGTCAGTCATTCCCGATGGTGCATGACTGACACCGAAGTCCCAGAGAATCTCTCTTGAAGAGTTTTTGTTCTCCCACATTCATGCCCTTTAAGAAGCATTGAGAGCTTCTTGTAATGCATTCAGTTGACTTGTATTTCTAAATTATTGTTCTACGACAATCATTTTTATGTTTGCTTAGCATACGCACAAGAAACATTATGCAGCAGCTTAGGAGAGAAGCAGGTTGTGGAGGTGCGGCAGTGTGGTGGCCAATGCCAGCATTGCATTTGTCAGCTTTGGTGGTGCACCCAATGCAGGCCCAGTGTTCTGATGACACTGGTTCTGCAGAAGTGCCACCAACTTGAAACAATTTTGCCACTGCAATGAGGGGCCACCTCATCACTGCAGCATCAGCAATTCCGCTGCAATGAGGGAGCGACCTATCATTGCAGGGTGGTACCTGCCTGGTGTAACATTTTATTTATTTATTTAGTTTTGTTAATTACCAGAAATATGGTGGCTCTATGCGACCACCTCAGAGCCGACGGAGGTGCCCAATCCCTGTCGGCATGCCCCACCCCACTGCATTTGCTGACGGAAGCCCACTCCCCATCAGCATAATGCCCCACCCCCAAATTTCTGTTGTGAGCCAAGGGGTGCCCATTCCTCATTGGCATTATGCAACTCCCTAACAGTCTTTCTTTACCAATGGGGGCCAATCCCCTGGCTTCAGTCCCCACCTTCCAGTTCAATTTGCCGACAGGAGCCCACTCCATCGGCATAATGTGCTCACCCCCACCCCTGTTGTGAGCTGACGGGTGCCCAATCCCCTCAGCATCATGTGCCCCCACCTGTTTCTGTGCCAACAGGGGACCCAATCCCCATTGGCTTCAGCCCCTCCCCAAATGCAGGTGGCACACTGGGAGCCCACCCCAGTGTACCAAACACACCTGCAAAAAGAAACCGCCCGCATTGTGTTTTTACCTGTAAAATGAGAAAATGGTCCTCTACATGTCCGGAGACCCTCCAACCCACACCCAAACTCTGCATACCCCACCTCCTCACACACCACGCCCATATGTACCTCTGTCCAGCGTGATGATCTTCAGTGGACCAGGTACACATCTGCACTCTTCAAAGCTCCACTCATGAACTGAAGAAATGCCGTGTAAGTTATATAATGGCATAAATAGGGTTTTTTCAACTTTGGTGAATATCTCTGGCATTTTGGGAATTTTGGCACCAAATTTTCAACATGAGGTTATTGGGACCCTCCACATGAATTCAAGTCATTGTCATGGATTATTCGTCCCAAAAGGTGATTTTGTGGTCACTGCACAGAATCACCTTTTCGACTGATTAACAAACATCAGTGCCACTGTTCATGAGGTGGGCTTCAAAAGCCCATGTTGTAAATTTTGTGAAAACAATCCCAAAATGACTGTTTTACGAGCCTGTGTTGTGCAGTTTCCACACACACTTGTAACTTTGTGAATTTGTAATATTTTCACTCCAGATTTTCAACATTGGCATTTTCCATACCTCCTTATGAACAGTACAGCTGTCATTTTACACATCCTGGCCAAAATGTGTTTCGCACTTCAGCGAGAGAATACCACAGAAGCAGTAGGAAATCAGTTTTCAGGACAGATTAAGAAAATGACAGTGACACTGTTCATGAGCAAAGTCCTAAAATGCCTATGTTGAAAATTTGAGACAAAAGTCCATAAAATGACTGTGTTACAAGCATGTGTTGCGCAGTTTCACGCACTCTTGTAACTTGGCAAATTTGTACTATTTTCATGCCAGATTTTCAACACTGGCATTTTTCACACCTCCTTATTAACAGTACAGTTGTCATTTTTCACATCCTCACAAATGTGCTTTCACAATTCTGGTGAAGAATGCCACGGTCGCAGTGGGAAATCAGTGTTTAGGACAGATTAAGAACAAACGAGTGGGGAGTGAGCGAGCTCAACGAAGCTCTGTTGGGACTGCTGTAGATTTCTTGTGGCAGAAAAAGGTGCCAACGCAGGCAGTAGTCCAGTACATAAGGGAAGCCTGCAGTGCCGGGAGAAACAGAATGAGCGAGTGAGAGAGGGGAGTGAGCGAGCTCAACTGAGCTCTGTCGGGACTGCTGTGGATTTCTTTGTGGGCAGAAAAAGACACCAACAGAGGCAGGAGCCCAGTACAAAGGGCAGCCTGCAGCGCCATGAGAAACAGAACAAGCGAATGAGAGGGGTGGTGAGCGAGCTTGGTGGAGCTCTGTCAGGAGTGCTATGGATTTCTTTGTGGGCAGAAAGGGCACCAACGCAGGCAGGAGCCCAGTACAAAAGGGCAGCCTGCTCGCTGGGAGAAACAGAACAAGCAAGTGAGAGAGAAGGGGAGTGAGTGAGCTCAACAGAGCTCTGTCGGGACTGCTGTGGATTTCTTTGTGGGCAGAAAAGGCACCAACACAGGCAAAAGCCCAGTACAAAAGGGCAGCCTGCAGTTCCAGGAGAAACAGAATGAGCGACTGAGAGAGATGGAGTGAGCGAGCTCAACGGAGCTCTGTCGGGACTGCTGTGGATTTCTTTGTGGGCAGAAAAAGCGCCAATGCAAGCAGGAGCCCAATACAAAAGGGCAGCCTGCAGCACCGGGAGAAACAGAATGAGCTAGTGAGAGAGGGGAGTGAGCGAGGTCAACGGAGCTCTGTCAGGACTTTAGAGTTGCCCACCCACCTGCCCAGGGTCCTGTGTGGTGCTATATTACAGCAGAGTCTCTGGGTAGCGACAAAGCAATGATTGGATACTTTTAGGATTGCTGTAATAATACAGAATTAGTTGTTCTGTTTCTTTCTCTAACTGAGCTAAGTACTGAGCTATACTGTTAGGATTGCTGTAATAATACATATTTATTTGTTCGATTTATTTCTCTAACTGAGCTGAGTAATACTTGGAGTGCTATACGATTTCTAACTGGGCTAAGGGAAACTATGAGGCTGAGAACAAAAAGTATGGTAGCTGAGGTTGAAAAATGGAAGAGGAGGCTTTAGGATTGCTGCAGTAATACAGTATCTAATGGATGAGATCTGAGACTGAATTAACCCAGTCGTCAAGGGGAGTAGGGGAACAGGAATTTGAGTAAATTGGGCCCTAGCAGTTGTAGCAGGGTATAGAAACCAGGAGTAAGAGCCCGTAACATAACATGGGGACCAAAGTGGGGCAGGTGCGGCATGTCAATAGGGCGGCATCTTTGGAAGGTGGTGGGGTGTATAGAGTGTGGGTCTGCCATTATTCTGGACTGGACTTGGAGGATGAGGGGTGTATGGTCTGTAGACAACTGGCTAGTTTGAGGGAGGAACTCTGGAGGATAGGAGGAGTCTAAGTGTCAGGGCACATGAGTATGATAGGCATCTGGCTGGGGGGAATAGGGATGGCAAGGGGGACGGAGGAAGAACAATTAGGGACTGAAACCGACCCCAGTATCAGAGACACTAGCAGAAAAGAGAGGAGAAGGAGAGGGTGCGAAGCAAGGGGACCTCTGATGGGAGAAAGAGACCACAAGGGTACACCAGGGAGGGAACACGGGTGGGAGAGAGGGGGCATGGGCAGTACAAGTAGGAGGGGAATCGATGGGGAAGAGATGTGGGAGGGGTATTGACTGGAATAGATTTGAGCCTCTGCTATGGGGGAGCAGGAATATACTGAAGTGGGGAGGACAAGCGGGGCATGAGAGGATGGCAACAGGCAGGGGAAGAGATGCGAGGACGAAAGGGTAGAAGGAGGCTAGTAGGAAGGAGGGGTGACTGGAGGAGAAGGCTACAGGAAGGGGAAGAATGGGAGGGACATCACTATCTGGGGCAAAATGAATGGGGTTCTAAATCGACAACAACGGACATAGGAGAGTGGTTGGAAATCAGCAGGAGAGGAGAGGAGGTCGACATGTGAAGCCCAGTAGGAAGTAGTCAGGCTGGGAGAGGTTCAAGGGGGTGGAAAGAATGAGGCAGAGAAAAGGGGTGAGGCAGACGTAGGGGTGCAGACAGAAGTCACAGAGGTGCAGCTGGCAGAGGTAAGGGAAGGGAAGAGCGAATACTGGGGTAGTGAAAGGGCATTCAAAGGAAAAGGGGTAAGGGATGGGGTGCTCGTCCTGGGGATTCTATGCTGAAAGGGGTGAAATGGGGTGGAAGGGGGAAAGGCACAGCTGTATTTGGGTTGAAGTTATCCCGGCTTGACTGCAGGAGGGGCAGGGCAGGCACTGCTCAAATGTGCAGCGAGTGTAGGAAGAAACCTCATTTACTGTTGCATGTATGTACAAATGACTTGTTGGGAAGACTGTGGAAGTAGTGAAGGGAGGTTCTAGGAGTTGGGCAGGCAGTGTGACGGGTGGAGCTTCAGTGGCATTCTCGGAGGTACTCCCGTACCATCTGCAAGCATGGGGAGGAAGGGTAGGATCGAGGACTTCAGCAAGTGGCTGAGGATTGGCACCACACCAAAAATTATGGGTTAGTGACTAACTGGGGTAGGGTCTGGGGGAATAGTGACTTGTACTGCTGAGGACAGGCTACACTTGAGCAGGAGAGGAGGGAGTATTAAAGGCAGGATTAGAGGGGTATATCTCTACTAAGGTGGATTTAAACTAGTGGGGAGCCAAAGACTGAGGATGGTAAGAAAGGTCTGAACAGGGGAGCTAATGAGCTCACCCCCAAGATATAGGTAAAGGCGGAGGCATAGTAACCCTGGGAGGGGGCGGGCAGAGTGGTCTGAGTGTAATACAGAAGGCACCAACACCCAGTAAGAATAAGGAGGAGAAAGAGTGCGGACTACCGGGAGGAGGGACACAGGCCAAGGAGAAGAGTGAGGAGAAGGAGGGATAAGGGTGGAAGGTGGTCTCTCTCTCAATGGAAGAAGCCTGGTTGACAAAACTACAAAGTTTCAGGTGCTCCTTTCGGAGGAAGGTGGACATTCTTGCAGTGACAGAGACTTGGGCCACAGAGTACCATGATTGGCACTTGGTAATCCTGGGATACAAGATATACAACAGGGACGGAGGGTTGGAAGGTGGGGGTTGCACTCTATGTGAGGAAGGGATCAAATGCATAAGGGACAAGAGAGAAGAGGAGAGAAGAGGACAGAGGCACTTTGGGTGCAGCTCCTGGACTCCAAGGGCAGAAAGCTGAGACTGGGAGTGGTGTACAGACCACCAGCACAATTCGGAAACTGGATGGGGAGTTGACAGAGCAGATAAGGAGGGTGTGTAGAAGGGGAAGTGTGGTGATAGTGGAGGATTTAACCTACCAGGGTTGACTGGAGCAACCCGGCCACTAGCAGTACCAGGAGCAGGTGTGCGTGATGCACCCAGGACGGCCTTCTGATGCAATTGGTAAGTGGGCCTACAAGGCTTGGTAGCACTCTGGACCTAGTACTGGCAAATGGGGAGGTGGTGAGGGAGGTAAGGGTGGAGGACCCACTAGCGGGTGGTGACCACCAAACAGTGTGCTGGTTCTCCACGCTGGGCAGGGAGATACGAGGCACGGGCACTAAGGTGGTGGACTTTAGTAGGGTGGACTTTGGGAGGATGGGAGCAATACTGCGAGGGAGAATCCAGGATATAAGGACGGGGATGGATGCAGAACAAAAGGGAGTCATAAAGACTGGGCTAACAGAAGCCGCATTAGCCTGCACCAGGGCCAGGAATAAGAAAAGCAGAGCCATGAAACCATGCTGGCTGAACAAGGAAGTGCTACAAGGGTGAGGGCATAGAGGGTTGCATACCGTAAGTACAGGAGAACAGGGAAGGGAGAGGATAAGGATGCTTATGGGAGTTGGTCAAGGGAGGTGGCCAGGAGGGTGAAAAAGCTAAGGCCTCCAGGGAATTAAGGTTAGCACAGGGCATAAAGGGAGGGAAAATTACTTTTTAGGTATGTCAGCGAAAAGAGGAAGTGCAAGGAACATATTGTCAGGATAAGGGGGAGCAGATTGGGTGGAAAAAGGAGGAGCAAGTGGAAATTCTAAATGAGTACTTCTGCTCTGTTTTCACTAAGGAGAGGATGGTTCACTACCAGCATGGGCTGGGGGGATTAATTGACAGACAAAGTGATCACAGGGAGTAGGGGCTAGAGGGGCTGAGGGCAGTGAGGGTGGACAAAGTACCAGGTCCTGATGGCATCCACCTGGGGTGCTGAGGAGATGGCAGAGCTGTTGGCTGAGCCACTGGCAGATCTGTTCAACACCTCCTGGAAATGGGTGTTGTGCCCCAGGACTGGATGGTGGCCCATGTGGTGCCCATACACAAGAGTGGGCCTAGGGAGGAGTCAGGAAATTATCGGCTGGTCAAGTTCAAGTTCAAGTTTATTGCAGGAAAACTCCGCTGAGCAAGCTCATTCAGTCTCACATCCATTGTGGGTCAGCTTATGGAGGCGATACTGAAGCAGAGGCTGGTGGCATTCCTAGAGAGTAATGGCCTCCAAAATGGGCGGCAACAGGTTCATCTCAGGGAGGTCTTGTCAAACCAGCCTAATAGAGTATTATGACTGGGTGACAAGGGAGTTGGACAGGAGCCATGCGGTACATGTCCTGTACTTGGACTTCAGTAAGGTCTTTGATACAGTGCCTCATGGGATATGGGGGAAGCTGATGGCAGAGGGGTGGGAAAAAGCTGACTAAATGGATGAGAACTGGTTACGGGGGAGGTGCAGAGGGTGGTGGTGGTGGGAGGCGTTCTCGCACCTGGAGCAGTGAAAGCGGGGTGCCACAGAGGTCAGTATTGGGCCCAGTGCTATTTGGGCTCTTTATCTCGATATAGTACATGGAGTGGGGAGCAGGGTTGGTCTGTTACGCAGATGATACCAAATTGGGGTATTGGTGGACAAAAGAGGATGGATGGAAAAACTGCAGAGGACCTAACCAAACTAGAGGCATGGTCGGTGGAGTGACAGCTAGGATTCAATGCAAAGAAGTGTAAGGTGATGCACTTTGGGGCTAAGAACCAGAAGAGGGACTATTGGTTGGGGGTGAGGTTGGGGATCACAGAGGAGGAGAAGGACCTAGGGGTGTTGGTAACTGGGAGCATGAACAACTCAGTCCAGTGCAGGAGAGCAGCAGGAAAGGCAAACAGGATGCTAGGGTGCATTGCAAGGGGTTCTTATCCAGGCACAGGAATGTGATCCTACAGCTGTACAGATCATCGGGTCAGATTGCACCTGGAGTACTGTGTGCAATACTGGAGGTCATACCTGAGGAGAGATATAAGTTACTGGAGGGGTGCAAAGGAGGGCAACAAAAATGTTCAAGGGGATGGAAAGAAAGGAATATGAAGTTAGACTGGAGGAGAGGAGGGATGGGGGATATGACTGAAGTGTTTAAATACCTGAGGGGTAATAAACCTAGCACCAAGGGGTGTTTAAACTGAGGAGTGGAAGAGAGAGACGAGGGGCATGGACTAAAGTTGGAAGGGGACACTTCAAGAGGGAATGAGGAAGCACTACTTCACTGAGAGGGTGGTGTCTAGTTGGAATGCGCTACCAGAGGAGGTGGTAACATGTAGGATAGTCAATAGCTTTAAGAAGGAGTGGATAAAGCAAGAGGAAGAGTCATGGGGGAAGGGGCTGGGACAAGTGGGGAGGAACTGAGGGGAGGAGGCTGAGGCAGCTGCAATCTAGGGTGCTAGCTGCACACTTGGGCAGACTTACATAGACTGATTGGTCTGTTCTTCTGGCACATTCATATGTTCATCTGTAAAATCACAGTGACTCTGTTCACTCCTAAAATGCCTATGTTGAAAATTTGGTGACAAACATCCATAAAATGGAAAGGATGAGAAGGGACTTGGCAAGGTTAGAGGAATGGTCAAATGTATGGCAGCTTAGATTCAATGCTAAGAAGTGCAGGTAATGCACCTGGGAAACAAAAACCCAGGGAAGAGTACACAATGGGGGTGAGATACTAACAACAACAAAATGGAAAGGGACCTGGGGTAGTCATATCAGATGACCTAAAGGTGGGCAAGCAATGTGAGAGGGCAGCAAGGAGGGCTGGGGATACTGGGATGCATAGGAGAGGCATCACCAGTAGAAAACAGGAAGTTATTATCCCCTGTACAGACAGTTGGTGAGACCCCATCTGGAGTACTGCGTGCAGTTCTGGAGACCCAATCTCCAAGGACATAGACAGGATGGAGGCTGTCCAGAGGAGGGCACAAATGGTGCAGGGTCTGCACCAGAAGACATATGAAGAGAGACTTAGGAGCTGAATATGTATAGCCTCGAGGAAAGGAGGGAGAGGGGACATGATAGAAACTTTCAAGTATCTCAAGGAATCAACAAAGTCCAAGAGGGAGCATCTTTCAAAAAGAGGTGTGCAAGAACAAGGAGCACAATTTGAAGATAGAAGGAGGGGCGGCTCAGAGGTAATTTAAGGAAGTATTTTTCACAGGGAGGGTGTGGATGCATGGAACGGCCTTCTGGAGGAGGTTGTGGAGTCAAAAACAGTGGTGAAATTCAAGCATGCATGGGACAGTCATAAGGCAATTCTAGGGGTGGGGGTAGGAAGAAGTAGGCTGCTGGTTAACTAGGATCTGCAGCTTATCCAATAGGTAGGGAAATGGGCAGACTGGGTGGGCCAAGCGTTCCTTATCTGCCGTCAAAATCTATGTTTCTATAAAATAACTGTTACAAAGCGTGCATTGTGCAGTTTCCATGCACCTCGTAACTTCACAAATCTATGGTACTTTCATTCCAGATTTTCAACACTGGCATTTTTCAGACCTCCTTATGAACAGTACTGCTGTCATTTTTACACCTGCCCGAAATGTCTTACACATCTGGCGAGAATAACGCGGTTGCTGTGGGAAATCAATGTTCAGGACAGATTAAGAAAATCATAGTGACAGTGTTCACAAGCAGAGGTCACAAAATGCCTATGTTGAAGATTTGGTGAAATAATTCCACTAAATGACTGTTACGCACATGTGTTGCACAGTTTCCATATACGCTTGAAATTGAGCCTTTTAATATTTTCACTACCGATTTTCAACATTGCCATCTCTCACACCTCCCTATGAATGGTGCAGCTGTCATTTTCACATCCTGCCCAATCTGTGTTTTTGTATATCTAGTGCACAATGGCACGATCGCTGTGGGATCTCAAAGTTTGGAACACATTGACAAAATCACGGTGCCACTGTTCATGAGAAGAGGTCCCAAATGCTTTCATGGTGGGGGGTCACAAAAGGCTATGTTGAAAATTTGTAGTGCAAGTACCAACAAATGCCCAGGGTGTTTGGGTTTCTAACCATAACGCCCCACCCTGTACAGACTGACAAGCATCAGGGTGTGCCTCTGGATTGCCAACTGTAATGCTCATGCCGTTCCCCACCCACTCTCACCCTGCAGCCAGTGACAGGCATCGAGGTGTGCCTTGGACTCTTGACCCCAGAGTTCACCCCATTCTCCTATATTGCACCCATTTCAGCATATGTCCTTATGGAGTGGGGTGACTGTAAAGCCAAACACCCCAAGGCACACCTCAACACTTGTCGGTGTCTGCAGGATAGGGTGGGTGAAATGGCATGAACGTTATGGGTGACAACCCAAATGCATACCCCAATGCCTGTCTGTCTCTGCAGGTTGAGGTGGGGTTGGCGTGAAGTTCAATACTTCACTGCCATTCCTACTCTGCATCTATCTAACTCCTGCATTTCCAGTGCTAATACCAGCAAGCAAACATTCGGCATTGACAAATGCTTGTTTTTGTATGTGTTTGTTATGGCTTCCATACAGTAACATCAGGTTCTGTGGTTTCAGTGTGTTTACCCAGTAATCAATTGAATAAAATGAAATAAACAAAAGGCATCGTCCTAGGAACCCATAGGAGTCTAAGGGTAACAATAGCATAGTGCGTGTAAACTACATGTAAACTCCTTCAATAAAGGTTTCAAATAACTGCTTCAAATCCAAAGAGGAAGGTTTCCAAAAGATATCCTTTAGGCTTATATCAGGGACTTATATACTTATTTGTGAAATAAAGCTTCCTGCCACCCATAGGCATCTTTTATTTATATAATCACATCCTTGAAATTTAATTGAAAGGCCTTGCCTGTAGTTCGGTGACCAAGCAGCCAGACACTCCACTTCCTGAGCTATATAAGCAGTTCTTCTCAGCCTCACTGTGAAGCATTTTTTCTTTGCAGCTGGAGGCTATGTTGGTTTGTCCTCTGAGTGTTCTGGGGCCTAACCCCTTTGCAGTTTCTGTGTGTCTCTGCTGGACTTCAGTGTTTGTTTTCCTGCTTCTGGTTTGTATCTTTCCTCTGGCTGTGTGTTTCCTGTGTTTTGTTTTGTTTTGTTTTTTTTTGGGGGATCTTTTCCTGTTTTCTGTTTTGCTGTGTTTTGGTTTCCTCTTAAACTCCTAGCATACTGCTACACAGAGCTCATTCTGCTTGCTTTCAGTTACAACTCTCAATTTACTGCAGTGCAACTGCAAACCTACTCAGAGCTCATGCTACTGCTTTCAGCTGCCTACAGCTTCAGCCACTGCTGCTGACTGTTTACTTTAATTACTATTGTACCCAGTGCCTGTGTTTTGACACTGTACTCATTTAACTACTACTGTACAGGCCCATTTGTTTCCTGCTGCTGCATTGTTTACACCATTCCTATTCTACCTTGTTTACTCTGAAGTTAGCTGAAGCTCCTGCTGAGGCTTTTAAACTAGCTTTTATATCTGCATGTGGTTCTCTGCCTTTCATCACTTCCTTGTTTGTCCTACGGTGAGGACTGGGAGGTGTTTGGGGGTTGCGGCCTATGTGGTTAATTTTGTTCTAAATCCTGTCTTTGCTGCTGAAAATCCTCAGTTTGTCACCTTGATTTGGCTATTCATGTTTGGCTGGCTTGCCCCTAACTCAGTGCTGTTTACTTGCTATACAGTTGTTATCGTCCACCTATTAGTACTACTACTGCTTGTTGACCTGTCAGGTCCCCATTTGCTTATGCAACCGTTGCTTCTTGTTTACGAAACCATCGCTTTATGCCTAGTGCCATCCCTCTGCTTTGCCTGGGATTCTACTGCTCTCCATCTGCATCTAACCTTGCAAGGTCTCAGCACTGAATGCTCATTACGATCTCTGCACGCCATGCTCATTCAGCTCACCAGCTTTACAGCTCTCAATTCTGGATATGCCAGCCATTCTAATCTGGTGCAGGTTCCTGCAGCCGACTGTCTTGCTCTGCATTTAGTCCACATCATCGAGCGTGTCCAACTTGGGGCGGATCCTTCTCACCTGGCCCATAGCTGGGAATGTCCTCACCCCGGCTTGGCTTTAGCTGCCTGCTGCCACGCACAGCAGCTCCTGGTGTAGAATTGAAGACTAGCAGTGAAGGGTGGTGACGACGATCTCCTTTGGCTCTAGTGTTCCACTATAACGGTTGCCCATTGACATTAGTGGTTTCCCAACAAGGCACCTTCACCACATTCTCCCCACGCCTGCCTCTGGTTCACCTGGTTTGATTTAGGGCAGGTAGGCCAGGTGAGTGCCTCAGCAGTTGTTGCTCTCCTCCTGCACCTTGGGTGCTCGAATTGTTACAGAGTTTTCTGACCTTCCACATTTTTCCAGCTGATTTGGTGAGAGCCTTCCTCCAAATGGAATATTTTCCACCTCCCTTTAATTGGGTTTTCAAATTGCAGCTGTAGAGCTGTCACTAATTAAGCTATCCCAAGCCTGGAGGGAAGGTGACCTAGGCCTTGGATCCCCAGAGATTTCCTCCTCATAGGGTTTTTTTTTCCTTCGTTGTCTCAGGTCATAACACTTAGTTAATATAGTTGTTTCCCTAGTTTCCTTAGGTAGGTTCCATTGTTGGATGGAGGTGGAGGATGTCCTACTTCCCTCTCTCCTTGGGAGATCCTTCTCTCATACAAGCCATCACTATTCTTCTCTACTACTATGTTGCAGTTACTGCTTCTCGTCACTGTTACTGCTTGCTCATACGTATCATGTTGCCTCCTTTGGGGATGATGCTACATTCTTTTGGGGGATTCCTATAGTACCTTTAGCCATGGGAACCATCCGTGGCACATCTAGGGTGGAACCCTCTCCGAGAGTTCCTGCTTTGCACTCCTACAGGGTGGTAATTCCTCTGGAATAGAGAGGGCGAATGGCCACAACCAAACTAATAGTTACATAAGTATAACACTATATTGGCTGCGAGGGTCGGCACTACAGTGATTCGCTTTTTTTTCCCTGCCTCTGATACAGAAATTTAAAGTGGCTGTCAAGGCAAAAACCAAATAGCTGAAGACCGTCTAAACTCTTCAACTGTTCTGCTCCCAGATTAAACTGTGCATTGGCTAGATTAAGTACTCCGCCAGAGAATGTTCATAACACCCTGTGTTATAATAATAATACAGCAGGAAAATGGAGACTGGGGCATCTTTTCCATGTCCCTGCTGTATGGAGGTCGCTACAAAATCATACCCTGTATTCTACTATCCACTGACAAAATTGGATTATTGTATCATAATAAAATACCAGCAAAGCAAAGTCTGAACCAAAACTCTCAACTGGACCAATATGAGGTACTGTCCTCATTTGATCACCCAGATCCACTGTGTCAGCACTTCTCAACTGGATCACATTACAAGGCACAAGGCCTTTATTTTATCTTCTAGAACCACTGTGTCCATATCTTTCAAGTGGCTCACTTTATAAGTAACAGGCCTTCATTTTGTGACTTGTAAACCCTATGTATGGTCAAATTAGGCATCCCGACCAAAGCAAAACATTTGAGTCATAAGAAAACTAAAATTACTTTCAAATTTGGAGCCATGGAAATTTTTGACTTCCAGTGAAACAAAAAAAAAAAAAAAAAATCTGACCCGATGGCAGCATTCCTACCTGAACAAATAAAGATGGTTGACCTCTGCGATAAGGGTTTTCAAACTAATCAATCCAAGATGTATAGGCCTATATTCTAAACAGCAGACTGCATGTATGTGCACCTGGACATGTTTAAAAGACTGCACTCTGATTAGCTGAGAACCATCGCAATGGTGTCCTGCCATCTCAGCCTATTTGAACTGCTTCGATCTTGCGGCTCATTTTCATAATTTTTTTTTAACTCTTTATGGTTATTTTATTAGTGGATTATAAAATGGTCCATGATAATCCTGGAACCTCATTGGTCGAAACATGTCACATGACTTGATTTTCTGGCAATGGCACACCACTTGAAGTAATTGACAAATTCAAATATCTTGGAGTTTGGATTGACAGCAGATTGTCCTTTAACACCCACATTGACTGCCTCTCTGCCAAGCTTAAAGCCAGATTAGGCTTCTTTTTCAGGACGGAGTGCTCTTCCCAGCTTCCTCTGTCGGATGGCTACCTATACGAATCTATATTGTTTACATTTTTATAGAAGTGATTTGCACAATTGTGATGTTTTGGTAATTGACAAAGCCCTCCAGCTGCTATGTTTATTTCTCTTTGCACAATACCACTGCCTGTCCTAATGTTTCAAGCAACCTGGCGTGGAACCTTTGTAAAAGAACCCTGGCTCAAAGGTGTATCTGATTCCTTAAATAAATAGTCAGACTCTGACTCATCCAGACAACTTTCCTGCCGTCATGTAATTATTGTTACATCATATATGGTTGTACATCGATGTCCAAACTTGCATAGGCTAAATGTTCTCTTCCATTGTGTACTTCAATTCATTAGAAATGCACCACCCAGGACACACCACTGCACTTATACCTGCTGGCAGGATTGACATCCCTTGCCACCAGAAGACTGCTCCACCTTGGCACGTGGACTCAAAAGCATTACACAAACTCCCAGCCTATATCTCCTCCTATTAAGCATCTTGCATTGCACGTACTCCTAAAATCTGCCTGTCTCCTCCTGGACATCCCTAGATTTTGAACCTCCCTTGGCGAAGGAACTATTTCATTCCCTCCCTGTGGCCTAGAATTGCTTGCAGTCAGTTCTCAAACTTACTAGCTTGGTTAAGTTTGGTGTCTTCAAGTCACTCGCTGAAAGGCACTTCACGGATGTGTGCAACTGCCAGAGGGCCTAGCCCATATGACTTCCCTCTCCCTCGCAATCTCTTTTCCTACCCCCGTCTCAACAGTTGATGACCCAACTACCCCACCCTTCATGCGGCTCTCCCTCCTTTCCAGTTCCCTTCTCATGTCTCTTGCGCACTTCTGCTCTGCCATTTGCTGCTCCTCTTCTTTATGCATCCTGCCATCTAATGCCGCATCCAGCCGTATGTCTCGCCAAGACCTGTTTATTGACTGATTATTGTGTTGTGTGTATTTTAGGCAATGTTTGTACACTACTTAATCAAGCCTGTTTTTTTTTTTCTGGTTTACCTGCTACTGTTTTTAACTACACCATGTAAAACTTTTGATATTGTACAACCTTTTGTGTACTAGGATCTCCCTGTAGAATTAGCTTGCTCAATGGAGCTTTCCTACAATGAACTTGAACTCACCTGAAGTACACATTTTTAACAAATAAAAGCCCATTTTATAAGTATGATAACACACTCCAGGGTGTGCTATCACGAGTGAATTACAATGCACTTTTCAGGTGGTTGAGCACTCTGCTATGCCTTGTGCCCAACAACCACCCAAGGCATTATTTCCTAATAATTGCATATCCTGTTATGTGCGATCCCTTACATAACACAGTTCAGTTTGTCCCATTATGCTAATAATAATAGCAGCTTTATTTATACCATGCCTTTCAAAATGTCAAGGTGCTGTAACAGTAAAAGGATAAAAGTAAATACAATAAAACACAATTAAGAACAAATGACAATAATATTCATAACTTCAGTAACATCAGACAGGATACGCTTGGTACTGCCCGTGGATGAAGTATGTAGTGAACTAGAGCATTTGTGTACCTTAGAAAGATCTAGACACCCTGGCGTTGAGAGAAGCGTGTTAAAGCAAAAGCAAATCAAGCGGATGCTTAGAGAGCCAGAACAGAAGGGGCACACTTAAGTAGAAAGTACAGGCAGAGATCAACTTGAGCTACCAAATGTGTCAACACAAAACCCCAAATTGTTGTCGTTACCTTGCATTCATAGACTTTTACCACTTTTTGGATGTGGGTGGGGCAGAAGGCAAGACGGGGAGCAGTGAAGGGGACACCACAAGTATCTCTGCTTGGGGCACCATTACGCCTAAAACTGTTCCTGCTGGTGCATGTTATTCCTGGCATTGTGCCTTCTTGTTAGGGTATACTGATTAATTCAGAAAGGTTATTAACAGCTGAGTGGGCGTGCCATCAACCTGTGTCACTTCAGGCCCTCTATAGCAGCCAGACTAGAAAAGACCTCGATCAGTTGGATTGCTGATGGATTCCACGGGAAAGGTTTAGTTATACCGCTGTAGCAAAGCTATCGACGCTTGTAATTTTGACATCAACATTTCATAATAGGAAGACAACCTTTCTTATATTTTACGCAATGCTGTTCATGCATTGCAATAATTCAAGATGTTCCCAACCAAGGGAAAGGGGAACTTGTTTAACCAGGAAAGGCACACTAAGCTGAAGCTTGTTTGCAGGTGTGACCTGGGAGCACAAGGAAGTTCAGTGACTTGCTATGGGTCAAACAGCATGCAAGTGGGGGCTGTGGGGTTCAAACTCAGGTCTCCAGGTTTGAAGCCCAGTGCCCTTAACCACTACACTACACTACACTGCCTTCAAAGAAGAGAGCAATCAGATCAAGAGGTATCACTGCCCAATTCAAAGATCACTTCAGTCATCATTGCTCTCTATGCAATGCTGCTGTAACTGTAAATAACATTGCCTGCAACGTATTATACTAACATACTAAAAGTCAGCAGAATAGGCCTGACAGTCTTTCGTGTCTGCTCGGTAGCCATCCCTACTGGGCGCCACTCTCCCACCTTCTCCCAGCCCCTGAGAGGGTCGTCTTCGGCTCAGCTTACCCATGCACCTATCCCACCCCTCTGAAGCCTTCCACTGTGCCCTCCTCCACCAGACTCCTGGGCAGTGCATTCCATGGTATCACCACCCTCTCAGTGAAGTAATGTCTTCTACGTTCTCCCTGTAATTTCCCCTCCAACTTCCACTCATTCCCCTGGTTGTGCCCCTTTCTTCAGCCTGAACATCTCTTTGGCTCCGCCCATGTGTGTCCTTTTACATATTTAAAGACCCCTATCATGTCCCACGCCTCTCCTCTCCTCCAGTGAGTACAGCCCAATTTCTTCCAACCTTTCCTCACTGGTCCTTTCTCTTATGCCCTGAATCATCCTGGTTGCCCTACTCTGGACCCTCTCCAGCAATGCTATGTCCTTCTTGAGGTCAGGTCTCCACAACTGCACACAGTACTCAAGATGCGGCCTGACCAAGATTATACAGAGGGAGGATCACCCCTCCTCCTGGATGTAATTCCCCAGGCTATGCAGCCCAGAATCCTATTAGCTTTTGCCACAGATCTTCTGCAGTTTTCAGTGGTATACATTTTGGTGTCTACCACCCCCAAAGTCCCTTTCACTCATTGTGTCTGTAGTGAGACGCCCCAGGGTGTATACATGACCTGGGTTTCTGACCCCAGATGCAGCACTCACACTTCCTTGAATTAAACCTCAGTCCCCACCTCCTTGCCCACCCTCCAGGGTACCTAGGTCCCTCTGGACTGTCTCTCTCTCGCTTCATCCCCATCTGCCAGTGCTCCTAGTTTTGAGTCATCTGCAAGAGGCTTATCCTACTCCTAACCCCCTCCCCATATTGGAGACATAGGCATTGAACAGGAGTGGCCCCAGTACCAGACCTGGGGAACCCCACTACAGACCTTCCGGGTGGGGAGACTATCCCACCAACCTCTACCCTCTGTGTTCGCCCGTTAGCCAATTTTCTACCCATCTAAGCAACTGTCCTCCTACCCCATCTCCCCTCCCCAGCTTTGTCAACAATCTGATGTTGGGAGTGAGTCAAGCTCTTACTGAAATCCAGATATAGGATGCCCACCAGTCTTTGTTGGTCCAGGGTCCCCATCACCCAGTCGTAAAAATCTGTGAAGTTGGTCTGACACGATCTCCCCAGGACAAAGCCATACTGTTTGCCATCCAGG
Organism: Neoceratodus forsteri; assembly: GCA_016271365.2. Classification (NCBI taxonomy): domain Eukaryota; kingdom Metazoa; phylum Chordata; order Ceratodontiformes; family Ceratodontidae; genus Neoceratodus; species Neoceratodus forsteri. The sequence continues at coordinate 32,742,699 of JADMNL010000029.1, read as the reverse complement.
TGCCCCGACCTTTCCAGCTGCCTCCCAAGCTTCTCCTTGATGATGCCTCCATTAGTTTACCTACCACAGACGTTAGGCTGACAGGCCTGTAATTTCCCATCTCCTCCCTAGACCCCCCTTTGTGGATAGGCACCACATGAGCCACCTTCCAGTCTTGAGGCACCCATCCTGTCTGCAGAGAGGCTTTGAAGAGTGAAGCTAGTGGAGCTGCTAGTTCAGTCCGCCAGTTCCTTCAGAACCCTCGGATGCAGCCCATCCGTCCGGTGCCTAATCAGTTTTTAGCACCCAAAGGCCTCCCTCACCCTATCCTCTGTGTTTCTCCTCCCAAACCACCCCTCACTGAAACACCCATCCCCTTCTAGGCTGGCCCACCCAGTGCCCCAGCCTCTTCAGGTCCTCTCAACTCCTCTGACCTCTCTGCTCAGCTGTCTCCCCCCACCCTCCCTTTAGGCTGAATGGATCTCCCGTTTTCCTCCATCAATGTCGAGGAAACAAGTACTTGGCACCTCTGCCCGATTCCCTGCCTCCTGAGCCCATACCTCCCCGTCTTTATCCTGGAGATCTGTGCTCTCCTTTTCTCTTCTCCCTATGTATCTCTTGAATCCCTTTCCTCCCCTCCAGATATCCCTAGCCAGGTTTTGCTCCATCCTCGCTTGGCTCCCCTCACCACTCTGGTGACCCTCCTTGCTATCAAATCATAGTCACCTCTCTCCTTTACCCGCTGGGCGCCAAAACATGCATAGCCAGCCTTTTTATCCCTCACTGCCTCTTGCACCTCCCTGGTCCACCAGCATGGCTTAGTGGCTCTGCATTCTTACGCCTTACCCTTGTACATAAGCTAGTAGCCTCCTGCACCCTTCCTTGCTACTAGCATCCATGGCTGGCCTAATCTTGTCCAAACCCCCATAGGATCCTACCCATGCCCACGAAGTCCGCCCCCTGAGTCCACTGCTACTGTATTAGAGCGGTTTCCTCCCCCTAGACACAGAAGACACCAGACCATGGCATGGTCACCACCTGCCGGTGGGCTACACACCTCAGTCCCCTTATCAGGTCACTGTCTGCAAGGACAACATCCAGTATCCCCCAGTAGGTTCCCCACCTTCTGGACCAGGAAGGCATCCTGAAACACATCCATCAGTCTCTGCTCCCTGGCCATCACTGATGACATAGTGTCCCAGTCTGCCTCGGCATATTAAGTCCCCGTGACCACCACCCTACCCTTTCCACAGTCACAGTGCCCCTTGATGTTCTCAACTAATTTTTCCTCCAGGGCCTCATCCATCATGGGGGTCAGTACACCACCCTTATTTTCAGTCTTTTGCCCCTCCTTGTTTGCAGGGTTACCCAAATCACTCTTCCCCCCATCAGCCTCCTCCACTTCACTAACCACTATGCCATTTTTGACTATCAGCACTACACCCCTCTCTACCCTCTTCTCTATTCCTCCTGAATATTGTGTGTCCCTCAGGTTTAGGTCCCAATCATTCTCCTGGGTGGCCATGTCTCAATAATCACCACCACATCCGCTGATCCCTCAGCCAGCATCGCCTGGAGCTTGGGCATTTTGTTGTCTATGCTCCTGGCATTGATCTGAGACCATCCTCCACTCCATCCCCTCCCTATCCGATTGTCTCGGCTCATGCTCCTCTATTCGCCTTTCCTGCACAGCTCTGGCTGTATTTACTTTGCAGTCACCTGCCTCTTTTCACTCCCTAGACCTGGAACCTCGATCAGCCATCCTGGTTGATAAATAATTATGTCCTGTTTATACTCATCTCTATAGTATAACCTGCTGCTTTATTAGGCATGTATGCAGCAGCAGCACTCTCATATTAGCGCGCACTGCTCCTGCCCTGATCTCCTAATCAGACTTGAACTGAGGTTCACACAGCCCTCCCTCGCACCGTTGCAGACCGCACCAGAGAGGTTACATGAGATCCTCATCGGAGCAGTCTGGGAATTGCTGCTTTGCATAAGAGCGAGTGTTGCGGCACATTTACAAGGCTGCATAATGTGCTTGCTCTGACAGACATTCCCACTCCTGCACCGCTTTGGAAAGAGGATCCAGAGACATTTACTATGATTGGGTAAGTGTTCATATGGTCACTGCGGTGCATCAACCCATGTGGACAGGTAGATGTGTTGCAAAGGCGGTGTAAACATGCCTATTGTGTTGTCTATATTATTCTGATTTGAGGTATTGTCTTGACCGGCAGTGGCGGAGCTAGAGGGGGCTGGGAGTGGCCACCCTCCTGGCAGCCCCAGTGTAAGTAGCAGTGCCCACCACGATCTTTATTCACTGTGCAGGCCATTGTGAAGCCCATGATTGACTGACTGGCCCCGGTGGCTCCCAAATGCTCCCAAACCTGGCTCCGCCACTGTGACCGTGACATGGAATCTTTGAAATGAGCACTTGGCTCAATGGCATTCTCTGAATAAACTAATGAAATAAATAAGCAAGAGAGAGAGAGAAAAGAGATAACAAGTTCAATAGCAAGGTAATGCAATCTGAATAAAACTCCAGCTGTCAGATGCAGTAAAATAGGCAGAAGGCTGGCAGGATGTAACCTTGAAGGAAAAGGTTGAGATTTGAAAAGGGCTGTGCAAACGGATGGCTCAGAGCTCAGCAGTGGTGGAGGGAGCTGTTCAAAGGAGGTCGTAAGTGGCTGAAGTCTGTGCCCCCCATAAAAACAGTCAAAAACCTATAAGCCACTGCAGACAGTTACAAAGGCCCGCTTGTCTTGCTACTGCTGATAATAGCATTTCATTGTATTGTTTGCCATGAGCAATTTGCAAGACATTTGCACTATTTTGGTAACCTACTGCTGCAACTGACCTTTGCATAATGTTAAATACCAGCAAATTTAGACAAGATTTCTCAGGGCATTCAGATCCTGTCACTAGAGAGGGGCAGATCGCAAAACCATTTTTTTTTTGAAGGGGTGACTCACATCATTGACCAACTCACACACATACCTCCATCCGCCTAGCAACAGCTGGCTGAACACTCACCTGACAGACAGCTACTCCCAAGGGAGGATGATAAGAGCACTGCAAACAGCAGCTGGCTGTCTCTTTAGTACTTTTACTTCCCTCAACTCACTGGCAGAACTAAGAATGCAAACTTTGTGGTATACTTTTGTTTTGTCACGTGAAGGTTAGTGCTTCAAGTTCATGCAAAAACCCCATCATTTTAGCATACTGGATACAACACTAGTTATATAAGTTTAGTTTATAGCACTAAAAATATTCATTCGTAGCAGGCCGCCTAGTCACCAAACGGTAACCATGCTGCACAACTATACAGATGACTGGGTTCCAGAGCAAGCCTAGGTTGCCCACACTCAGCAGACACAGCTGGAGAAACACTGTTAATGTCAACATATTCCAGCCCACCAAAAGTGCCACTGCACTCTGCGGATGGGAGCACTGATTCAAAAAAGTTCAGGACCTTCCAGAACCCTTGCCATGTTCTGTAAGGAATCTCATCAACATTTTTGTCTTTCAGCTTATGATAAGGTTTTGATCATGTTTAAAATATTGCTGCCTTGAGCCTGTATTCCCTAGAACATTTTATCTAGAGAGGGACTGGTGGTGGGGAAGCCCAGAGAGAACGCTTGATAGAGAAAGGAGCCAGTGAGCCCGTCTGTGTTAAGTGGTCATACTCACAGTGATGTAACACAAGGGTACTAATCAACTTTGTACCACTAATATTTATTGTAGAATAAAGAATAAAGCAACAAAGAATACAAATAAAAGTGAAGCATGACTGCTTACCTCAAACTTTTGACACTGAAACGAGGGACGGGATACTCAAAATGGAGGACAATGAGGGACACAGACCCTCATAATGAGGGACACATCTTCAAACATGGAGGTACCAGCTCAGAACACTGTGGAAACCATTGTGTTTTCTTGTCTAAAGTTTATGTTTAATTTAGCATCTTAGAATATAATGAATTTAATCTTTAATGTCAGAATTTACAGCATACTGTCTGTGTGGACAGCACCTTCTCCAGGAGGGATGGAACAATTTTGAGGGATAAATGAGGACATCCTCATAATCGGGGTAGTTGAGAGGTATAAGCACAAGCTCATAAAAAGCACTTCACTACCCTTACTAACCAGAATTAACACTAACGTCACTACACGATCTGCTTTGACCTATACAGTGCCCCCATAGAAAACATAGAACTTAGCTTAATAGGGACAGTCGTTAAACGGGATGACTCAGTCCACCAGGTCGTCCCATTTAAACAGCTTGTACTGTACCACTGAGTACTCCACTGTTTTAGATTCCTTTCCCATCACTGGTAATGGCTGGTTCACCCTATTGTAGTGACAAACATGTTGCTGACGCTGAGTATGGTGTCAACAACATGCCAGCCAACATTACAGTGCCAGAGCGTTATGTTTCCCAGGAGGTATAGCGACAAAGTGCCCTACCGAAACAGTCAGTTTTTTGGGAGGCTTCACCCTCTGCACCCTCAAAACTAACTATAACCTCCTAGTAGGCATGCCCTGGAGGGGTAGAAGCGGTGTGGGCAAAGGGTGACAGGAGTGAGGGACAATCTAAAATCATGATCGCCTTTCACCATCGCCGTTGTTGTGGCGCTGTAACTGCCCGACAAAATTCAGTCGCCATCCTAACGGTATATCTTAATAGTTCATGGAAGGAAAATTATGGTTTCAAGAGGTCTTTGTACTTTAAACTAAAAGATTCTGAGAAGGTTTAGTTAACTATCGGACGTTTCATGGTTTAGTAGAACCTTTCAGAACCTCAGAACCTTTACTGGTGCTTCCATCCCAGTGGTGTTCGAGCTATGCGGCTCCCAAAGGGGTGCCTGCATGCATGTGAGGCTGTATTGGCATGGTATAGCAATAGTGAGGTACCATGAGCAATGGCAGATCCAGGATTTTACAATGGCGGTTGCTGGAGTGGTGTACATACGTGATATGCAATTTTTGTAATGTTGTTTTAATCCTTTCTATTGTCTGCTGTTATCCTTTTCATTACATTTTGGACAGGAAATACAGATGTAATCCATAGTTTTAAACATAAACTCTTGTACAATCAATAAATCAGACTTCTTCGACGAAGAGAAATGCAGCAGCAGCAAGCAGTTACAGTGGAGGTGCGGCGCACTTTGTCACCCCTAGATCTGCCACCAGCTGGGAGTGGAGGTGTGTCAAAGGTTTACCAGAAGTGAAGTTCTCTCGAACTTGCGCGGTTCCGCTCCATAATGAGCTTTCCTGGCAAAGTGGCAGTTTTTCAGGCAAAGTCAGGTGAAATTATGGTGAAGTGGCAATTTCGCTGGTGAGTTTAGGCAATTCACACAGAAAAAGGGCCCACTTGACTGCTGAAAGTTTTAAGCGATGCGTCCTATTTTATACATTACAAATTTTGCCAGCTTCACAAATTTATTTGCAAAGTGAATTTGAGCCACTTCACCCATTACCTAGCTGCAAGGGACAAGAGCTGGCTGAAAGTAAACACAGGAGGAAACTGCCGGTGATGGTGTGAAAGCATATGTACTCTTGAGTGCTGCAACTTCAGGAACAGCAGTCAAACTGCCCCTACTGGTAACACCTCACATTTATATCCCATGTTAATCAAATGTGTAAATGCATTATATGCCCAAACAAGCAATTAACAAGTGTTGGACAAGTGCAAAATGATCAATCGGAAACCAACTAAGGTGCGTATTGAGTACTGTCATCTGGGATAATCGGCTCTCTTATATCTAATTCACCTTAGATTTACCTCATGTGCGTATCTCTGACACACCACGACAAGGGTAGTGCAACTGTAGCCTGTCTTGTTTTCCCTTTTTTTAGATCATTACAATTTATTTTTTTTCCATATATATTTTATGCCCCATTTTTCCCCGCTTTTGTCCCATCCCCTGCACTCGGCCACACATGCACATGTGAAGGCATGAACACGCTCAGCTCAAGGCTCTGTCCCATAACTTGCTGCCCCACTCCTGCCTATGCTAGCCACTGGACCGCCACCCAGTGGCAACTGAACTATGGGGGACGACAACCACCCAGGTCACCGAGAGAGTAGAGCTGCCTTTGGCTGCTCAATCCTGCTCCACCCTCCCCCACCATGCCGGCTCCTCAATGACCTGAGTCCATTCTCAAACCTGGGTCACCGGCATGATGCTAGGAAGGCGTCAACAACTCGGCCCTCTGCACCACTGGGCCGCACTAGATCATCACAATTTAATAGATAACATATTAGGGCATTGGTTCAAGATGTAACAAAGCATCGGAAATGCGGATGCCTCAGATTTAATTATGTAACCATTAAATGTATCTTTCAAAGCATTTTATCAGTGTCTTTTGTTCTGGAATTGATCTGCACTTTTATAACATTTCTTAACTGCTTGTTTGCACATTTAATGCACTTTACACATTTGATGTTAACATGGGGTATGAATGTAAGAGTATTATTAATCAGCTACCCCCATGAAGGCACTTTGAGTGGCGTATACATAGGGTAGTTTGACCGGTGCTCCTGAAACTTGTGCCTATAGAATATTTAGAACTTGCTTCAAGCTTTGCTGTGTGTGTGTGTGTGTGTGTGTGTGTGTGTGTGTGTGTGTGTGTGTGTGTGTGTGAATTCTATCTTCTCTGTTCTTACTGTGGTAGCTTTCGTCTTGTTTAGTTCTGGCGCCTGACTTTTAAGGGATCTGGATAACCTACTTATCCACGATTTACTTGTGTAGCAAATATATAGCCAGCTAGTAATTTATGAGGTGGCATGCTCCAACACCGCTAGAGCCAAATAGTCACTGTGGGATCTTGGGCAAGTCACATAACCTCTCAGCGCTTCAGTCCACCAGGCTGTGGAAATGGGTAATAAAAGGACCCCACTGGAAATGAGATGTTACAGCTTGGCAGTCATGAGTAAATAAACAGCAAAAATGATACTAGATTTTCAGATGTCCACATGTATGCAATACGTGTTTCTTGCACTGAGGAACAGGTGGAGTAGGAGTGAATAAATATCGGATATAGGAGCATTCTCACTGTTAGAAAGACTCTCTCCTTGTGTACTCTAGCATGCTAGTCATCCAAAGGATGCAAGAGGAGACATTCCTATAACCACTATGAACTGAGGGAGCACTTCCGACCAATCAAAGCATTCCTTTCCTCCATATCAGGCACTTATTCAGTAAAAGTGTCTCATGTGTAGGTGCCCAGGGAAGGGCTTCTTGGGAAGTTTAAAAAAAAATGTTTTCAATCAGTATTTTGTCCTTCTCCCGAGTCTGCCTAACAGTACTCCTCCAGCCCCATCACCAACCTTCTCATGGACTTATCAGTTATCCACCACTTGCACAGAACCTATGGGGGTGGCCAGCTGTGTCTGTCCTGCATGAGCCTGTTGGGGAGGGCACCAGCTTGGAGGAGCCCGCATCTTTTTTTCCATTTCTTCTCCTCTGGACTGGAGTGTCAGGATGGGTGCACCAGCACACAGTGATCCAGCCCTGACCCTTGCTTGTATGCACTCCTGCTGCACTGCTGCCCGACCTCTGCCAGGTGGCACTCCTGCCATGGAAACTGGTATCCCCTCCCTGAGGAAGAAGAGCTGCCATCGAGTGTTCAGTCCCTCCTCACTCTGCATCCCCCCGAAGTGACCGTGGTCCATTTCTGAACCTGGATCACCAGTGAGGGGCAGAAACACAAGCACCCTCCACTGGGCCAGCTAAAATCTTAATATACTATTGATCAACCTTAATCAATAATATATAAATTAGTGCTCCTGTAAATATACTGTACACTCCACTTATAACAGACAGTCTTATAACGGACGATTGGTTATAGTGGACAAAACTGATTTTCCCAAACAAAATATATCCTATCCAATGCATTCTCTCTGGTTATAACAGACACGTTGCTTACAATGAACAGTATGAAGCTTCTATGGACTTTGTAGTGCTTTGTGTGGGGGAGCTGGTGATGAGATTTGGCAAATGTAGAATTAAGATAGAGGAGCTACAGAGATTAAATAATTCTCCACAAGCTGCACTCCACTTTTTTTGTTAATTACACTAAAAAGAAATTATTTTATAGTTCAGTAAAACTCTCAGGGTATAATTGTCATTCTTACTGTCCTACAAGCCCAGCATCCAGCCACTAGTTATTTTCTTACATTCTGCAATACAATTCCTTAAAAATACTTGTGTTCCTTGACAGTTAACTAACTTTAAATAACCACGCAGAATACAGACACATATATGCTAGGCAGGATTTTGAGTAATTGATGGAGTTTTATAATAGGTTCTCATTCACTCTGAGCTCCTCTGCTCAAGTTTAGGCACACCTAACACATTGGCTCCACCTTTTCTGGATGTAGTGGACACTAGGTATAACAGACAAAATCTGTGTGTACAGATGCGTCACTTATGACAGGCATGCACTGTATTATATAATATAAATCGTCTGCATGTATAAAGACTGAAAATAACTTTTCTGTTTTGTTTCTCTTGCTTGCACCTGGTTTTAGGGAACTCAGTGGGGAACTGTTCTTAGCTCAGCCTGAGCTGCCGGGAGTTTGGCTGCAATGAGATGCTTCTGGAAGCGATCACTCACTCTCTGTGGATTTGTGCTCATCCTCCTCTTCCTCTTCATGAATCTGCATGTGAAGGATGAGAAGAATATGATGGGACTGTAAGTAAATTAGAAGCAAGAGACTGTCTCCTGGCACTGCAGTTGAGTACAACATGATTTCGCAATGCCTGTGATTCCGCACTGCACAGCAGGAGACTTTTAAAGAAACTGGGGAGTGGGAGCATCTAGGACTGGTGGAAAGACTAACTACATTGATAGGGAACTGGCTGGGGCAGAGACAACAAAATGGGTTAGTAAATGGGAGTTAACCAGGGGCAGTGGGGTCATCATTGGAATGCTGCAGGGATCGATCCTAGAGCCTGTCCTGTTTGACATATTCATTAGTGACATAGGAGAGGGTGCACAGGACACGATGTGTTTCTTTGCAAATATCACAAAACTGTGTGGCAGTGTGGATGATGGGGAGGGTGTCGGAATGAAGAAAGAGTTGGAAAGACAAGAAAAGAGATTGACAATATGGCAGTCGGCGTTAATGCCAACAAGTGCAAGGTAACACACATCAGAAGGAGGAATGCACACACGGACTATCAGATGGGAGGGGTGAGAACAGCAGAGATGGTGGAGGAGGGCGGTCTTGGTCATTATCAATAACGGCATCAACATTTCAGGGGCCTGCAACAGGACGTGCAGTGTGCCAAACAGGATGCTGGGCTTTATAGGTAGAGGCAAGCACCAATAGCTGGAAAAAGAGGTAACCTTGCCCCCTACAAAACCCTGATGAGGCCTCATTTAGAGTACGTGCCCAGTTGTGGAACCCACAACTGAAGAAGAACAGAGGCAGGCTGGAGATGGTGCAGCAGAGGGCCACCAGGATAATCCAGGGGCAACAAGGGTGGTCATTAGAGGAAAGGCTAATAGACCTCAGCATCTACTTGCTGGAGGCTAAAATGGACGGAGGGGGTATGTTAGAGATGTACCAGTTTCTAAGGGGTGTGACCAGAGATGATAACAGAACCTGTTTAGTAGGAAGGAAAATTCGCCAAGGGGCATGAGTAGAGACTGGTGGGTGGGAGGTTAAACCGCTAGGAAGTCTTTCTACACACAGAGAGTGGTGGGTCAGTGGAATGGGCTGCCAAGGGGCTAGTAGCGAAGGGACCATGTACATTCTGTAACAAAGTGGTTTTCAACATCTTATGGGCCAGGACGTATGTTAATCTCAGTGGGCAGCCTGCATGGAACTGCTGCACATATCGCGATACAGCACAAAACAACTTACTTTTATCATAATGCTATGAAAACATATTTGGTAAAAAGCGATTGTTGCTGTATTGGTCCTTGGAAAACAGGAGTTGCTGGGTAGTTTGATATGGTTTATTGGATCGATATAGTACACAAGTGTAGCCTTTTGGGCCACTCAGGTCCCTTCTTCAGGCAAATAGCCACAAAACATATTTAGGGACTTGAGGAGAAAATAATTGGTGGAGGGGACAAAAGCACAATACATATGAAAAAGCTACGGTTGATGTTAGTGGCACTGAATTATTTGCAAACGTCATGGAAACCATGGCAGAAGTTAAACTTGAAATTACTTTCTCTTGTGAAAGGAGTGGTATCACATACTGTAACCCTAGCTCTGTTACACTGCATGTACAGGGCTTGTTAAGACATGCACAGTAATTACTTCTGAACATCTCGGCCTTCAGGAGTGGAGTTTCCTCACTATGCAGTGCTGTGAGAGCCATTTCATGTTGCCACTGCTTTTGAAAATCAAGTTTTCTTGTCCGTGCTGTGCATCATGTTTTTATATTCAGGTAATGAGCTGGGGAGGGGGTTACCTAGAATTTGAGCTCATCATATTCCAGGCAAAATATTTACTATAAAACTTTTAGTGATATTTTTTATGACATGGCAAAGGCCTGTCTACAGGCTGTTTCTGGTGGTTCAGGAATTATAAAAGAGGATACTCCTTCTCTATACTGATCTAGTTTAAAAATAAGCCCCAAATTAATGGCATTTTAAAAATGTTTAAAGGACCTAAAAGACAATGCACATGACCAAACTAACCTCTTTAATTGCTTGCATTGCTCAGTTATTTTATAAAAGAGATTATAAAATGACAAGGATAAATCCAGAGACCTCATTAGATGACGTCACATTGCTGTGCATTAAAATACTAACGATGCATGGTCGAAACCGGATCTCATTACAAAGGCTGGAAAACCTCATTACCCCAACAAGCCATTTTATAAGTGCAATAAGCCACTCCGGGTGTGCATTATCGATTAACTACGCACTTCACACAGGTGTGAAGACACTCGCTTCGCATCATGCCTTACTATGGCCTGGGGATGTGCATCATTAATCCGCTAATGCATAGCCCATCATGGCTTACTGCTTACTTGTAAAATGGGTAGGTAAATTCCTGCTTCCTGATTGGCCAGGACCCATATTTGTGACATTACTATCAATAGGAAAATTGTATTTTTATTTTTAACATATTCTCACAATCCATTTTATAGAAAGTAAGACACTCCCATGGCACTGGTGCCAGTACTGTGCCAACCATGCTTCCAGGGCTAAAGGCACCTGGCCTGTGGCCTCATGCCTTACTGCACCATGTGGTTGTCACAGTACTAACAATACCCCTGTCATGTCTTACTGCTTCAATGGCTGACAAGTGATGCCATTAAAATGAGTTATTCTTCCTACAGCTGACAAAATTAGACTAAACCCCAAAGTTCCAGCTTTCCTGTGTCACAGTGTACAAAGGATATGGGGCACACCTGACTGCCCCCAACAGGGCCAAAGTATTATTTTTTCTATAAGTCCAGCTATATTGTAACCAGTAGGTGGTGATGTGGAGGACCACAGGCACATACCAGTCAACAAGTAAGTGCCAGTTCAAGGTGCCATGGTTTGCATGGTTCATGCTTTGCAGAGTCAGAGAACCAAAGTTCCCTGACAACAACTGGAGGTTTTGGGGTGTTCTCATCTATGCAGACAGCTGGGGTGCCACCTTTTTGGATTAAGGTCAACCTGAACTGGCGGTCTAACATGAGTGAGGTAAGGACCACTGCTGCAGAGGGGCCACTGGTGTAAAGGGGTCACTGTAGAGGTTGTAGAGAGTATGTAAATGTTTCTGTGTTAAAACATTTAGAAGCATTTTGGGTTGTAGTTAAAACTGGTTCTGAAATAGGTTTGCCTTCCCTATTTGCAAAGTCACACTTTACCTCCTTACCTATCCCACCAATCATCCTTCTTTAGTGCGCGATGCCACACTTCCCTTATCCCATCCTCCGAGACCCCACAGGCCACTTGTTCAGTTTCAGTATATTTGGTAACCAAATTGAAGGGGATCCCTCTTTACAACTGCAATCAAAACATTAGAAAACAGTCATTGGGTATAAAGACACACACAATTAGCACCACCAAACGCCATCGACCCCCTCAGGAGACAAGAGTGCCAAACTGAGTCTCTCCTTGTCCAAGACACCGAATGTGAGAATACTCAGGAGTCACTGAATGAATACTTTGCTCAGTATTCACAAAAGAAGAAGACGGAGGTACCTACACCAAACAATAAAGCACACTGGATAGGGGGTTGATACCAGTCCATTCACAGAAGAAAGGGCCCTGAAAGAACTCCCAAAACTCAAGGTGGACAAGGCAGTGGGGCCTGATGGGATTCACCCCAGAATTCTAAAAGAACTAAGGGGAGAACTAGAGACACCACTGACTACCCTTTTAACAAATCATGGGAGGATGGTGTGGTACCTGAGGACTGGAGGAGGGCAGAGTGATTCCCTCCACAAAAGTGGGAGCAAGGCAGAGGCAGAAAACTACAGACCTGTCAGTTTGACCTCCAGTGATAGGGACAATTATGGAATCTCACTTCTGAAAGAAAGAATTATTGAGTACCTAGAGGCCAGCGGGGCACAGGACTCAAGGCAGCATGGATTCACAGCAGGAAGGTTGTTCAGGCAGATCTAATAGAGTACTTTGACTGGGTGACCAAAGTAGTAGACCAGGGAGGGGCTGTGGATGTGGCCTACCTAGACTGTAGCAAGGCATTTGACACAGTCCCACACAAAAGATTAATAAACAAGTTAGCTAGCCTGAGAGTGCGTCCCAGGGTGGTAACCTGGGTAAAATTGGCTGGACAACAGGACACAGAGGGTAATGGTATAGCGGAGTCCACTCCAAGGAAAGGGGTTACTAGCGGGTACCGCAGGGTTCAGTACTGGGACCGGTCCTTTTAATGTCTTTATAGGTGACATTGCGGAGGGGCTGGAAGGAAAAGTATGCCTCTTTGCAGAAGACACAAAGATCTGCAACAGAGTTGATCCACAAGGGGGTGGAAAGGATGAGAAGGGACTTGGCAATGTTGGAGGAATGGTCAAAAGTATATTGGCTTGAATTCAATGCAAAGAAGTGCAAGTAATGCACCTGGAAAACAAAACCCAGGGAAAGAGTACACAATGGGGGGTTACTAGCAACAACAAAAATGGAAAAGGACCTGGGGTAGTCATATCAGATGACCTAAAGGTAGGCAAGCAATGTGAGAAGGCAGTAAGGAGGGCTGGGGGATACTGGAATGCAAAGGGAGAGGTATCACTAGTAGAAAACAGATTGTTGTTATCCTCTGTACAGACAGTTAGTGAGACCTCATCTGGAGTACTGTGTACAGTTCTGGAGACCCCATCTCCAAAGGACATAGACAAGATGGAGGCAGTCCAGAGGAGGGCAACTAAAATGGTTCAGGGTCTGCACCAGGCGCCATATGAAGAGAGGCTAAAGGAGCTTAATATGTATACCCTCAAGGAAGGGGGGCATGATAGAAACATTCATGTACCTCAAGGAATCAACAAAGTCCAAGAGGGTAGCATCTTTCAGAAAAAGAGATGTACAAGAACAAGGGGCACAATTTGAAGATAATGGGGATGGCTAAGGGGTGACATGAGGTAGTATTGTTTCACAGAGAGGGTGGTGGATGTGGGAATGGCCTTCCTGAGGAGGTTGTGGAGTCAAGAACAGTGGGGAATTCAAGAATGCATGGAACAGACATAAGGCAATTCTAGTGGGGGATAGGAGGAAGTAAGCTGTTGATTAACTAGGATCTGCAGCTTATCAAAAGGTAGGAAATGGGCAGACTGGGTGGGCTAAGCGGTCCTTATCTGCCATCAAATTCTATGTTCTTTGCCATCCTTTGGCTTCTGGTGTATCCACTCTGTTTTCTGCCAACCCACTTCTCCGTGATCCCACCCATGCTGTGCCATCCTCACAGGGCGCGTTGCTGTCTCTGGGACACCCCACTGTCAGTCCTCTTCCACTGCCTGCTCAGGCTGGTGCTACAGTAGCAGGATGGGTTGGCACCACACCCGAGTCTGAGAACCACGAGTGTTCCCTAGACTCCTGTGACCCAGTTGGCAGATATAATTTCAGCGTGGACCCTAGGTGCCCTGCATGGTGCCATAGCACGCTATCACCAGTGCCACCATGCCCAGTATTTCTTATACCACTTACAGTTGGAGCAACTGGTGAATAATAACCATTTGTTTCTTTCTGACCAAAGAGAATGGGCTCTTCCCATTATAACTGCATGTGTATTTTAATATTATGTCAGGCATGTTTAGGCACGATGAAGCAGCAAGTTACCCACCCTGCCTAACACCCTGTGCCTGGTTAAAAAAAACAGCATAAACCTCCGATCAGTTATTGTGATACGGTATCTGAATTAAAACAGAGCGATAAATTGGTGCAGCCAGAAACGTGCAACAAAGCAAACAAAGGCTCACTGATCACATGATGTACAATATTGTTTTCAATTTAAATACAGGATGAAGAGAGGAGGTTGGCACGAGAAATAGCTGTTCATGAACTTTATTCGGACAGAAATGTACAGAATTTCAAGGAGCTGTGGAACCGTCATCCCTATAAACATTTCTTACCAGTACTTAGCAGGCTTCCCATCGCTCAGAAAGAGTAAGTCACAGGAAACTGTTGTCAGTGTGCACTCAGTGGTTCATTGGAGAAAGGAGGCGAAATGTATTTATTTTGTTTAGATAGTTTTATTTACCAGGTAGGTGCACTAGACAAATCAACTGCCTATTTTCAGGCATGACCTGGAAGAATATAACAGGGTGGTCAAAAGTAAGGAACAGTTATGACAAATATTCAGTACAAACAGGGTTCAGTACATAACGGACAACAGAAAAGTGCTAGGATGGAAACAACGTTGGTGGTAAGACAAGATTCAAGCTGGCCCAGTGGCACTGATGGTTGGCTGGACGCCATGCGGCGACCGAGTTGAAACCGAGCTCGGGCACACGGGGCAGCAGGGAGGGAGGAGGAGGATCGAGGCATCCGATGGACTGCTCTCCTCTCCTGGGAGGGATTCAGGGGTTCCTTGGTGCAGTAGAAACCCCGGTGGAGACCAGGGGTACTACTTGCGACGGTGTGCGTGGAGAAGCAGCAGACACCTATAGCTCCTCGTGCGGCGTCACTGCACATCAGCGCTCTGGGGGCAACAAAGAAATACCCCAGCCTCGGGGATAGGCAAAGGCACCTCCTGTCCCGTACACTCTCGCCATCAGGCTCACGCTCCAGAGTACCTCCCCAACTCCAGCCCGGTGCATTAGATTATAGATAGAGTGCCAGGGCATGTGACAGTCCCACCTCGGGACTCAGAGCTGGGGGATTCTTGGCTGGGTCGGCCTGGAGTAAGCGTAGCTTCAGACAGGAAGGTAGAGCATGGGCAGAAGAGGTCACTGGAGAGAGTTCCTCTGGGTCCAGCAGAAACAGAGTCTACAAAAAAAAAGTAAGACAAGATTCAAGGCTTCTGGTCATTCAGTACAATTCGATATTCAATAATTGACATACAGAACAAAGTCCTATCTTCAGCTGACAGGAGTGAAGTGTATCTACAGGAGGAGAAGTAATCTAGTTTGTAACAGCCTAAGGGCAGGAACATACAAGTGCTTGGCACAGGAAGGTGAGAAATGGAGTTCTAAAGGCATGAGTAGATAAGCACTGACAGGCAGTGTTTGGATCGAGTTCCATACTGTAAGAGCCATGAAGGAGAATGGCATCTCCCAAGTTCGGTCCTGGTTCTAGGGATACCTAATAATCCAGGGACAGTTAATCTGAGTGGATATGTTAGGCTGTCAGGTTTCAGTAATGTTGAGATTATGGTTGCCACCGTCCCGTCTTCCAGCGGGACAGTCCCGCTTCTGAGGTCCCGTCCCGTCTCCCGTCCCCCAAATGTCCCGCTTGCACCGCCCCTACCTGGCTGGAATGTAGGCTGGAGCACGTCCCTGTCCTTCTTGGTTACGAGTCCTCCAAGTAGCGAGCCATCATCCCTTCCTACGGGCTGCAGCAGCGGCGTTAGTCATGGGGCGGAGGTGGCGGCGAGTCGGCGACACTCGACTGGGGCACTGGGTGATTGGTTTGCAGTGCAGGCTGCAGCGAGTCCGGTGACGGCGACGACTACTCTGACTCTCGTTACAGGAGATGAGTCCCTTTGTTAGCCCTGATGGTTTCGCGGGCAAAGGCGATGGAGGAGCCCTGGGGGGTTCCGACCCCATTCCCAACCAATCAGACAGCGAAGTTGCATACTGGCCCGTCGCGGTGCAGAGTGCAGTCTAAGCGAGTCAGCCAGTCAGTGTGCTGGGTTTCTTTTGTTCCGCCCCAGGGTTCTCACTCAGGTCGGCTTCCGGCTTGCATCTCCGATGACTCACTGCTGATGAGTCATCTGGGGTGTGGTTATCCACTGGCGGCATGTTTAAATGCCGGTGTTGCCAGTGGATAAGGATAGGAGCTGCTATTACTTTCAAGGAGTGGAGGACTGCCTGAGAGAGAAGAAGGAGAACAGAAGTGCGACGGACTCGGAGAGAAGGTGAGGACGAGCCGACGAGGAGGAAAATAAAAAGCTGCTAATTGACTCTGACGCCGCCGCTTGACCGGAAGGAAGAGGCAGCGAGGGGGGTAACACGTAGTCTGACTCTTAGGCTCTCAGGGCAGGACAAGGAAGGAGCAAGGTGACCTGGTAGCAAAATACAGAGCAGACTGACTTTAAATTTCTCCAACAAGTCTGAAGAGGAAGAAAAGGACTGGAGAAGACATATTCACAATAAGAGCTGTAGTCACTGTCTGCCCAGAGCTTTAAGATCACTCATCGTTTCTTGTTTGCCCTATTGCCTGTCTGAACTATTGCTGTCTGTCTGCTACCACCAGAGAGGTCAAGAGGACGTTATTGAGTTCAACAAGCATACCTACACCACCGAAGGATGAATTCTGCTGCAAGCCAGGTATGTGGGCTTCTAGCCAGCCAGCATTTTTTCCCTGCTGTTCTAGTACATTAAATTAAATGGTATGTAATGTGTACTCAGGGATTGGGTGGAATGTGACTGTACTGTGCAAGAATTAGTCAATTTTGTGTTATTGACGCACTTGTTTGAGGTCAGTTTCTTTCTGAAGTGTAGACACCCTGTGAAACCAAACCAGACACTTTTGTGTTTTTTTTTTTTTTTTGTGTGTGTTTTTTGTTGTAAAAGCTGGGCTTATGAACTTGCTTGCATGCTACTCAAAATACTAGTAGATTTCTGTGTCTGGCTAATAGGATTTTCATAGCCCTGCAGCCCCTGCTGAGTGCTGACTTGTGCGGAGAAAGCAAGACTAAAAGACTTCAGTATGGACCAGTGGAAATACCATCTGTTAGTGCTGGTAATTTTTCTAGCCGGCTGCTGGCTGCACATGTTAATCAATATAGCACTGTTTTTTCCCCTGGTGCCTGGTAGGTAGGTCATACAAAATAATAGTTTAATTATTGGGCAAGTGGCACAATTCATGCTCCCTTCTAGCAGAAAAACTCTTTTTGCTGGTTTGCTTTACAGCCTTCTAAATTATAAATATAGATGCTGCTGTGTCTTGGCTTGTGCCAAATACAGTTACAGGCTAGTCATGATAACCTGACAATTTCTGAAGCATGTAGTTGCTTCTGGGTGGGCAGGCATATTTCTCTTGCATGCTTCTCTGCTGAGAATGTCAGCTCGGTGCTTGTAATCGGTGTTAACAGCTGTCATACTGAATCTGAATGCTGCTGTTTGTTCCAGTCGCCAGTGTCATATTGGATAATGACATGAATGTAAAACAAGTGGCACGTGGTGCCTGCGAAGTGCGAGCTAGCTTATCTATTATGACAGACTGCTTGCTTAGCCTTCTGTTGTGTCTGCTATTGGAATTATGAGTCACTGTGACAGATGCATGCCAGGGAAAATTAATCATTCACGTACTGCAGATAAAACTAGTGTACTATCCGCCCTGGGTGCTGAAAAAATAGAATTCTAATGTGTGCTAATATATTTCAGGGATCTGTCGTTGCATAGACTACTAGTCTTGCCACAGATTCCCCTCAGATAGAATAATGTAAAGGTACGGTTTCTTTTGCATTCAAGATTGTCAGAGAGCCCACATGTGACCACCCACACTCATCCAGATACCACAACATATTTAGATTATTTGATGGCAAATAGAAATATTTTGAAAACACAGGCCTGATTCTCTGGTAAAATGTTTAATGTTATTGGTGTGGTGGCTGGGGCTCCTGCTAGAATTCGGTGTGGTGTTTTAGCTGTCTGTCATTGAGCGTTTCGGAGCATCACTGCTATGTTTATTTTGTTAGCTGGATCATTCGAAGCAAGGCTCACTGGATGTACATTGCTCCACACAGTCAATTGGAAACCCTGTTATTATTTTCAGTCAGTATGTTTAGCTTTGTTTGGCAGTGTGTTTCTTGCATTATGCTTCCAACACTGCCAACTTTTCAAAGCCCATGAAATGAGATTGCATGCTGCTAACTGCCTCCATATCCATACCTGTTGTTGTGGTGCTGTATTGTCACAACCTGTAGCCATAATGCTGGCTTGTCTCTTTTGGTGCTTTGTCTGGCTGCCATGTGAAGTTGCACTGTGCTTTCAGACATGATTGGCACACATGTTATAGTTTCTCCACAGAAGATAAGATTCATATTGCAACAGTTAATGTGTGTTTATCTACTAAAAGCATATTGCAACATTTGTCAAATCAGCAGGTAAGTACCGGGGCACAAAGAATGAAGCGATCTCTGTGACGGCATCCTCAAACAGTAAGAGACTCTGCAAGTGGCAAGATGTGTGGAAGACGGAGTTCAACTGGGTTGACAAGTGCAGCGACATTAAAGCCACCTGCAGATACTGTGGTGAGAAATTCTGGTGTCACATGGGGGACGGAAATGATCTAACAAGACATGAGAGCACCGAGCAACACAAGACGGCAATCCAGCAAGCCAAACACAGCCATCTGATGACCAAGTGGGCCAGAACTAGTACTGTGGATGGAACGGAGCTGAAGGTTACTGCAGCAGAAGCGGCTGAGGTGTTCCATGCAGTGCAGCACAACATGTCTTACAATTCCTTGGACTGTGGCTCAAAGCTGGCCAGTCAGCTGTATGGGGACTCTGAGACTGCTAAAAACTTGCCTGTGGCAGAACAAAGGCTGAAGCCATTGTAGAGAATGTTCTGGGACCACATTCTCTGGAATGCCTTCTGAAAGACTTGCAAAGTCCAGGGTGTCCTTTTCAATAGCATCCGATGCATCCAACAAGGGCAGCATAAAACTATTTCCACTGGTAGTAAGGTATTTCAAAAAGGAAGAAGGTGTGGTTAATGCTCTCCTGGACTTGAAGATCCAGATGAATCTGCTCAAGCCATAACTGAGCAGATTTCATCTATTACAACGACATTCCTTGCCGTGGGACTCTGTGTCGGGCGTATGGTGCTGACAATGCCAGTGTGAACTATGGGAAGCGGTCAGGCGTGTATACTAGACTGAAAGAGAACTGCCCATCACTTCAAAAGCAAACTGCCCTGCTCACATACTTCACAATGCTGCAAAGAAGGCAGCAGCAAAACTGACATATGATGTGGAGGTGTTCGTCCTAAAAATGTTTAGCCATTTTCAGGGTCATACGAGAACAAGAGATTTAAAAGAGTTCTTTGAATTTTGTGGCATGGAGTACGAGTCCCTTCTGAGGCATGTACCAACCAGATGGCTGTCATTGCTGCCAGCAATTGACAGAATAGTCAAAAACCTTGCTGCACTGCAGTCCTATTTCCTCTCACAAGGAGAGGATACACCGAGACAGATCTGGCAATACTTTTCTGACAATGAACATGGGAGGGCACACTTCCAACACTGCCGCAGTGCTACCTGTATTTCCTTAGTGCCGTTCTGGTTGATTTCAATGAACACATAGCCACCCTAGAAAGATCCCAACTGACAGCTATGGAAACATTTTCAGTGATGGTCTCACTTAAACAAAAACTTGAAGCCGAGCAGCAGACAAGTTTTTGGGGAAACGTCGGGCATTCATGAGGGATATGGATACTGTCTCCTGTAAAAGCTGGAGACAGATTTTATCCTTTTCTTGAAACTGCTGTCAAATACTTGGAGCAGTGGTTTGACTTTAGTGATGACAACTATCTAAAGAAAATGTCTATGCTGTCTTTGAAGGAACCCTTTGCCTTCGATGATTTATTAAATGTTGTTGCTGCCTTTTCTCTGCAGGAATCAATAGATGCAGACAAACTCTTTCAGGACTATTCAGTTATCAGGCCCCTTATGCCAGAGTTGTGTAGACTGGACCTAGCACCAGCAGCAAAGTGGCAAAGATTTGTTCGGATGCACCAGACCTGCCTGCTCTGTATCCAGTAATTGCACGTATCATGAGCATCCCACCTTCAAATGCTTTTGCTGAGAGAGTTTTCTCTCCTAAAGAACAAGTGGACTGATGTAAGAAATCGTTGCAGGGTGGAATTGATAAAAGCCGAACTTATGGTAACAATAAACTACCGAATGAAATGTGGAGAATTCCATTCCAACATTATGTGGAACAGATCCCTTTTGCAGGCTGTTAAATCGAATGCTAAGTATCATTTCAAAACAAAAATGAGGTGTAGAGCAGCTGAGAAACAGGTGGAGCAGTTTTGAAAGGGAGAATATCTGCTTGTTTTTTTTTTTTTAAAATTGACTTGTTTCTTTACTATTTCTTTTTTTGTGTAATAAAAATGCATTCTTTACAGTGTTGCATTTGTCTGTTTCCTGATTTCAAGTTACCAAGGTTCTGAACATAATCTTAATACTATTCCATGGGTGCATGCAAGGAATGCTCAGTTAAGGCATACAGGGAGAGGGCAGTGGCACATGACAAAGCATCCCAAATATCCTGATTGGTTGGTACCCTGTGTCTTAAGGGCGCCTGGACCCACGTGGCCGACATGCGCAGTTGGCTGCCAATGGTCAGGTCGCGCTTCGTCCCACTTTGGGCTTCTGAAAAGGTGGTAACCCTAGTTGAGATGGACAAGGGGAATTGCTTGTTCGCAGCTCTGTGAATCAAACTTCCCATGGCAAATTTTCTTTGGGCTGTTAGAGAGTGCCATCCAAGCTTAGAATAGAAGTAACAGATATTGCCCTGTATAGGTCACGGGAGACCCCATCTAGAATATTGTGGCCAGTTCTAGCATCCACACCTGAGGACGGACACGGATAAACTGGAGTCAGTGCAGAGAAGGGTCACAAGGATGAGTCAGGGCCAGAAGAGCAGATCCCTTGAAGAGTGACTAGAGGCCCTGTACAGGTACTCACTGGAGGCCAGGAGAGAACAGGTTACTTGATAGACACCTTCAGGATCATATGAGGACATGAGAGTGAACAGTAAGAACCTACTGAACAGAAATAGGAGGCAGTAATGAGAGGGCATGAATGGAACTTGGTAGAAGGTAGTTCAGGAGGGATGTGAGGAAGTGTTACTTCTCGGAGGGTTGAGTCATGGAATCATCTACTGGCAGAGGTGGGGGCAGGGAGAGAATATAAATGGGTTTAAACATGAGTGGGACAGAGTAAGGGGATCAATACTTTCATCGAGGGGGCTTAGGAGGTGAAAACATCAAGGGAGGGGTAGAAATCCAGTCAGTACAAGGGGTGTGGTAGGAAATCTGTTCAGTCAGACTGTATTGACCATTGTGTGTTTTTCTGCGGCAGTGTCTGAGTTCTGTGTTTCTATTGTGACAATAGGCTGGAACTTCGCACCTGTCAGGGAGGGACTGTATCCATGGCTGTGTGTCTCTCCTTAGATAAAAAAATACCTGAGTGCGAAAAACAGAGTCTTCAGTGAAAACTGAGGTGGCGCAAACTGCTCTGACCTGTACTGTATGCTACAGAACAAGTTATTTCTCTGTGTTGTGCCACAAACCTCTATAACAGTCTAAGGGTTAAAAGACAAACCCATGGGCTGGCTCAGTGCTGATGCAAGAACACTGTTTTCATCTGTATACAGATGCACAAAATAGGTGATCTGATGCCTTTTATTGGACTAACAAAGATTTACAGAATGTTCTTAAGTTTTCCAACCTACAGAGTTCTTCCTCGGAAGGAAAACAACGAAAATACAGCAGCAAATAAGTCCTTTTGACATCTGTATACAGAGTCAGTAACCAGATGCTGCAGATTACTGCTGCCTGGTGAAGAAAGTTGAGACTGATATATGCAAAGAGCAAGGATCCGTCTAAATTTTTCCTTCAGCTGAATGGTTAGAGCTACTATCTAAGAGATGACAAGATATAAGCACTGTATCGATCCCAGGATCTGGCACTTTTCAGACTTGTAATTAATTCAGTTTACAGAAGCTGTCCCCTCCTCCACAAGCTGGGAAGAGGACATTACATCAGCGACAAGGATGGGACCCCACCTGACAGTAACAAAGAAAAAGAAAAAAAGACTGATGTAGTGTATACAGAAGAAGTAAACAGGCACTGCAGTGTGTGTCATCTGGTGGCCACAGGTTGAGACTGCAGCATGCAAACAAGAGCTCAGTCTAACACCTTGACTGAAAGGTTTTCCCTCTAGCAGAATGGTTAGAGCTGCCGCGTCTGGAGCCAGGGGTGCAATTTATTCCAGGCTCCAGCACTTCATCTTTCAAGCCTGTAATTTAGGTTACTGAAATTCTACCCCTCCCATGAAGTGCGTGTGTGTTTGTCTGGGGAGGATATTATGGGGAGATTACAGCGCTTGAGCCCAGGACCCTACACTGAGGTCATCCTCAGCTGATTGCTAGGCAAGTCAGCCACAGATGAGGTGCCCAGCTCCAGAAGGTACAGGACACTTTGCATTTACACACACACACACACACACACACACACACACACACACACACATATGCACACACACACAAACCCCAGTAGCAGCATCTGCATCAACTGTAAAGGGATCAAAAATATGGTAAGAGATGTTTGCTCAGCTGGACTAAATTTGCAGTCTTTTAACTGTGAATTTTGCAAAATATTACATAACATTGTCCATGTTACAGAAAAATGGTTTCACATGGTGCAGAAAGTCTTGCACATAATGTCTGTGTGGTGAGGTGTTAAACAGGAGCAGTAAAGACCAGGGGTCTGATTCCAGAGAGGCTATACCAGCGTAAGCTGAGATACACCAAACCCCATGGCGTATCTTATGACTTAAGCCAAGCGTTATGCCAGCCCTATTCCAGGAGGTGCCCTGTGCCAGTGCTTCTGTGGGCTGTGACAATGTAAATTAGAACACTACTTACACCCAGCCCACTGGCGCCTGGTGCAACTGCGGGTTCTGACATGCACAAAGCCCAGTTCCAAGTGGGGTGTTGTAACTCGTAGCTGCACCCTGGAAGCCAAGAGTGGCATAGGAACTCTATGACAGCCTGGAGCTGTCATAAGTGGCATCTGACAGCTGGCACCATCAGATGCAGCCACATAGCACCGCAGCAAAGGCACCATGCTGTCCCCTGGCCCGACATATACACCCCTGTCCACCCAAACCCCCATCGTGAGGGACCCTCAGGGTTCTGGTCCAGTAGTGCCCCAGGACACCTGTGCCATCTGTCCTGGCCCTCATGACCCCTGAAGTGTGCAGCGGAGGTACAGGGGTCTCGGAGTGGGTGCCTGTTGCTCACTGTGAGTTGCGACATGCGGCTGCATCACGCCATCGTGGGCTACTGCCACACGCGGCGTATCTCACATGTCACAACTGCCGGACCCTGCCACTTCTGGAATGCCTCGTGAGGGTCCCTGACATAGAGGCGACCAACGAACTTCGCAACCGCATGCAAGTTAGTCTTGAATCGGCCCGGGAGTGGACTCCCACCAGTGGCCTCTGTTTAGAACCTTACACAAAGTCAAATTCTGACATTAATGTTTCTAGTCAGGAATGCAGGACGCCTGTCTAGAACAAGGCAAGCACACTTACAGTAAATAAAACTTTCAGCAGGAGGTTCCTCAGTACAGTTGCAGCCTTTTTAATAGTTTCTGCCACCTGTAGACAAAACATAAGTATTACTAGGCACAAAAATCATGAGTAGTAAGACGTAACTGGGCTCAACATAATAGCAAAAACAAGCGTTTGTCATGTGCGCTGGTGCAATTTGGAGGGGAGTTTACGAGGCGGTGTTATGAAAATTTTAACACAGGTTCATAACGTCATAGTTTTTAAATATTTTACACCACATTTTCAACATAGCCGTCTTATTACGCCACCTCATGAACAAAGGAAGAGTACAATTTCAACTCCTGTTCAAAAGGTACTTTCACGCAGTGGCTGCGAAATCACCTGTTGGGATGCAAAAAACATTTGCCCAGGATCTGGAAAATGGCAGCTTTCACATTCATGAGGTGCAGTGAAGAGATGGCTTTGATGAAAATTTGGGGTCAAAATATTGAAAAGTACCAATAGTGCGAGCCTGCATTTCTTAATTTAAGTGCATGCTCATAACTTTGTTGTTTAATATTTTCACAGCAAATTTTCAATGTAGCATTCTTATGACCCCATCTCATGAAAAGCGCCAGTGTCATTCGTTCACTCATCCCGAAGGTGATTTCCACAGAGCCACCACACCATTCTGCACCACAGGTGTGAAAACATGTTTCAGGCAGGATATGAAAATGACAGCTATACTATTCATAAGGAGATGTCAAATAATGACAATGTTGAAAATCTGGAGTGAAAATACTAAAACTGGCAAAGTTAGGAGCAGACATAGAAACTGCAGAAAGCATGCTCGTAATGTAGTCATTTTTGGGAATTTATTTCACCAAATTTGCAACACAGGCTTTGGGACTCCACCTCATGACCAGTGGCACTGTCATTTCATTAATCAGTCGCAAAGGTGATTCTGCACAGTGACCGCAAAATCACTCTTTTGAATGGATAACGAAATGGCAGTGACAGTGTTCAGGAGGTGGGGTCCCAGAACCTCATGTTAAAATTTGGGGCCAAAATTCCTAAAAATGGCTGAGATATCAATCTAAGTTGAACCCCTGATTTATTCCCATTATCGGCTTACCTTGAAATCTTCACTTTGCGGTCAGCTTTGAAGAGTGTAGCGTGTCTCCAGTCCACAGAAAATCATTGCTTCTGACCTCAGAAGGTAAATATGGGTAAGGGGGGTGCTGCAAGGTGGGTGCTGGCAGTGGGAGGGTCAGGATGGGGGAGGGGATGGAGACAACGATTAACCCTTTTTTTCCCCAGGTTTAAAGAAATAAAGACATTGGGGACTGTTTTCCTTTTTATAGGAACAGATGTGAACATTTCTGGACACTGGGATGTGGGATGGAGGGTGCGAGAAGGGCAGCAGCAGCAGTGGGAGGGGAGGGAGGATTTACTATGTGTGGGGGCGGGCCCTCAAACAGAACAAGGGTGCGAGAAGGACAGCAGCAGTGGGAGGGAGAGGGAGGGATTTACTGTGTGTGGGGGAGGCCCTCAAACAGAACAAGGGTGCGAGAAGGACAGCAGCAGTGGGAGGGAGAGGGAGGATTTACTGTGTGTGGGGGAGGCCTCAAACAGAACAAAGTGCAGAAGGACAGCAGCAGTGGGAGGAGAGGGAGGGATTTACTGTGTGTGTGGGAGGCCCTCAAACAGAACAAGGGTGCAAGAAGGACAGCAGCAGTGGGAGGGAGAGGGAGGGATTTACTGTGTGTGGGCGGGAGGCCCTCAAACAGAACAAGGATGTGGGGATGAAATCAGCAGCAGTGGGGAGGGAGAGGGAGGATTGATATGCTGGTGGGGGGCTCGAACAGTACAAGGGTATGGGGAGGATAGCAGCAGTGGGAGGGAGTGATTTGCTGGTGGGGCAGGGGTCTCGAACAGGAATGGAGGGAGTACAGGAGCAGTGGGCAGACTCAGCGTATTCACACTGTAAGTGCTACAGCAGTGTGAGCAGCACAACCAGGAAGTCAATGTAGTGCAGGTCTTTACACATCAAGACTGAGCCGTGCCACTATTGGTTTGGCTCTGTCCTCTGAAAAGTTGCCAACTCTGCCCCAAAACAGAAAGTGAGTCATCTGCCACTGACCTGTCCCTTGGAACTTAATTCTCTAGCAGGCGTACCCACCTCACACCCTGTGTAGCAACTCTCATTTTAACAAGTTTGTCTGCACTTTTCACAGCTGAACTTAAAGAGTGAGGGTGGTGAGCCGGCCGTGGCGCTGAGGTTGAGGCGCTGGACGCCACACTCGCACTGACCGGTGACCTGGGTTCGGTAGCAACCTCGGGCTGCGGGGATTGGCCGAGGGAGACAGGCTGGAGCATCTCCCGATGGTGTGGCTCCAGTGGGGATGGCAGGTGGGATAAATAGTAATTTCAAAAAAAAAGTGAGGTGGTGCTAAATGAAGCCCTTATAAAATGGGCCATGAGAATTCTGTATCCTCATTGTTCGAAACCGTCACATGACCATTGATTATTTCAGACAAAACCTTTTTGTTGCACTTTACAACCACACATGTCCTGTGAACTATGTATTTTTAATAAATGAAAGGTCGTTTTATAAGAGGGATAACATACTTGGGTGTGTGGTTATAAGGAATGATGCACTTTTCAGGTGGTTCTATAGAAACATAGACAATGGGCAGGAGTTTCAAATACTGGTGAGGGCTTGTGACAAGCCCTGCACCACACATAGGATCTGGTGGTGCACAAACCCTTCACCCATAACCGTGCCTGAATTTCCAATCTCAATCTCAGCGCAGTTGCGACAGTTCCCACAATTTACAGCAGCTTGTGCCACATATTTGTGCAAGCTCTATAAAGGATCTCAGACTGCCACAAGCTAGACTACAAAAAGCTGTTCTAGATTGCAGCAACTGCTGCACAGGTTAGAAAATTGCGACTGCCAACAGCTGAATGCTGCAGGCTCCATGCACCGCATATACTGCACACTTGGCTTGTGACATTGCGAAGCATTGGGAAAATCCTGCCCAATGTCTGCAGAAAAAGTTCATTGGTCCATCCAGCCTGCCCTGTTCTACCCTATGCTAATCTGTGACCTAATATCTAGAAGGGTTTATCCCTCTTTCCCCTTTACCGTTTGCCTTACTGCTATCCCACTGAAGTATTAATCATAACTATGTCCCAGCTGAGCATAAATGCATTGATGGTTTTGCACCCACCACATAGCGGTAGTTGTTCCAAGGCTCATCCAACCCCTCTAAAGTAAAACTTTCTCCATCCCTCCCTAAATTTCCCTGCCTGCTTTCACTCACGTCACAGTGATTTTGACTTGCCACTTCTACAGAATAGTTCCTTGCAGTTTAGAGTTCATTCCTTTCAGGAAGCTAAAGGTCTATCATGTCTTCCCTCTCCTTTCTGGCCTCCATGGAGTACATGTTCAAGTCATAAACTGTTCTTCCTTGGATCTGTCCTGTTGGCCTTGACTAATTTTAATTACCCTGTGTGGCACAGTCTCCAGCCTGTCTTTTCTTTCCTTGGGTGGAGACTCGGAACTGTGCACAATATTGTAGATGCAGCTTCAGTAGTGTTACAGTAAAACATAGAATTTGATGGCAGATAGGACACTTAGCCCGCAGTCTGCCCAGTTCCTACCTACTGGATAAGCTGCAGATCCTAGTTAACCAGCAGCCTACTTCTTCCTACCCCACCCCAGAATTGCCTTATGACTATCCCATGCATGCTTGAATTCCACCACTGATTTTTGACTCCACAACCTCCTCCGGAAGGCTGTTCCATGCATCCACAACCCTCTCTGTGAAAAATACTTCCTTAAATTACCTCTAGGCGCACCCCCATCTTCAAATTGTGCCCTCTTGTTCTTGCACCTCTTTTTGAAAGATGCTACCCTCTTGGACTTTGTTGATTCCCTTGAGGTACTTGAAAGTTTCTATCATGTCCCCTCTCCCTCCTTTCCTTGAGGCTATACATATTAACCTCCTTAAGTCTCTCTTCATATGTCTTCCGGTTGCAGACCCTGCACCATTTAGTGCCCTCCTCTGGACGGCTTCCATCCTGTCTATGTCTTTGCGGAGATTGGGTCTCCAGAACTGCACACAGTATTCCAGATGGGGTCTTACCAGCTGTCTGTACAGAGGGATAATAACTTCCTGTTTTCTACAGGTGATGCCTCTCCTATGCATCCCAGTATCCCCCAGCCCTCCTTGCTGCCCTCTCACATTGCTTGCCCACCTTTAGGTCATCTGATATGACTACCCCAGGTCCTTTTCCATTTTTGTTGTTGTTAGTATCTCACCCCCATTGTGTACTCTTCCCTGGGTTTTGTTTCCAGGTGCATTACCTGCACTTCTTAACATTGAATCTAAGCTGCCATACATTTGACCATTCCTCTAACCTTGCCAAGTCCCTTCTCATCCTTTCCACCCCACCCTGTGCATCAACTCTGTTGCAGATCTTTGTGTCATCTGCAAAGAGACATACTTTCCTTCAGTCCTTCTGCAATGTAAGCTTATAAAAAGACATTGAAGAGGACAGTTCACTGAACCCTCGCGGTACCCCACTAGTAACCCTCCTTTCTTCTGAGTGGACTCCATTTACTATTACTCTCTGTGTCCTATTCTCCAGCCAGTTCTTTACCCAGGCTGTCATCTTGGGACCCACTCCAGGCTGGCTAACTTGTATGTAATCTTTTGTGTGGGACTGTGTCAAATGCCTAAAGTCTATGTAGGCCATCCGCCCCTCCCTGATCTACTGCTTTGGTCACCCAGTCAAAGAAATCTATCAGATTCGTTTGGCATGACCTTCCGCTGTGAATCCATGCTGCCTAGGGTCCTGTGCCCCTCTGGCCTCTAGATACTCGAGCAATTCTTTCCTTCAAGTGATTCCATTATTTCCCTATCACTGAGGTTAAACTAACAGGTCTGTAGTTTCCTGCTTCTGCCTTGCTCCCACTTTTGTGAAGGGAATCACATCTGCCCTCCTCCAGTCCTTGGGTACCACCCCATCCTCCCATGATTTGTTAAAAAGGGTAGTCAGTGGTGTCACTAGTTCTACCCTTAGCTCTTTTAAATTCTGGGATGAATCCCATCAGGCCCCATTGCTTTGTCCACCTTCAGTTTTAGGAGTTCTTTCAGAACCCTTTCTTCTGTAAATGGGCTGGTATCAACTTCTGTATCCAGAGTGTTACTACTGTTTGTTTTATGTACCTCCACCTCTTCATTTGTAAATACTGAGCAAAAATATTTGTTTAGTGTATCTGCCTTTTCACAGTCTCCCTCTGCCCACCCTCCCTCCCTTTATTAAGCCTCACTATCCCTCCTTGGTCTTCCTTTGCTCCCTGATGTACCTATAAAGGTTTTATCCCCTTCTAACTGAGTTGGCTATGTTTTCCTCGGTTTGGGCCTTTGCTGTTCTGACTGCCTTCCCAGCCTCCTTTTGCTTTAACTGATACAGTTCTCTATCCTGCTCCTTCTGCGATTCCTTGTACTTCCTGAATGCTTTCTTTTTCTCTTGAACCTTCACTGCCACTTCCTTTGGGAACCATAGTGGTTTCTTACATCATCTTGTTTTGTTTATTTGCTTCATACAAGGCTTGTTACCTCTGTGAGGTGCAGTTTTTATTATTCCCATTGTTCTTCCACCCTCCTTCCTGCCCATTTGCTAGTGCATTCCTTAGGCTCTCACCCATTTGGCAAAGTCAGCCCTCCTAAAGTCCAGTACTTTTGTCTTTGTATGGCTTGACTCTATTGCTGTGTTTATTGTGAACCATACTGTTCGATGGTCGCTAGTTCCCAGATGGCTACCCACTTGTACATCTGTGATCCTCTCTCCATCTCCATTTGAGAGAATCAAGTCTAATTGCTCCCTCTGAGTGGGCTCCAGTACTAGTTGTCTAAGGCATGCCCCTGTAGGGCATCTAGAATAACTGCACTCTTAAGTGGCAGCTGCAACTGCGCTCCAGTTAACATCTGGCATATTCAGATCACCCATCAGCAATATCTCCTTTTCTGCCATTCTAAGTATACTTTCTATCATTTCCTTGTCCATTTCCTCCCCTGAGGGAGTCTGTACTAACCCTGTGCGGATTGTGGTGCCATTGCCTGTCTCCAAATTTACCACAGTGCTTCTTCTCCTCCCTGTTTACCCTTTTGTTCTGTTGCTTTTATTCCTTCCCTTATGTAAAAACTACTCCTCCTCCTCTTTACCTTCCCTGTCCCTCCTGTAGATAGTGTATCCTGGTATGTTTATGTCCCAGTCATGGTTTTGTTGTACCATGTTTCTGTGACTGCCACGATATCCAGATGTTCCTCCTCCATCAAGGCCACTAATTCAGGAAGCTTGTTACCTAGACTACGGGCATTGGTACTCATTGCTCTCCATTTTTGATGGCTTTACCTTCTGTTGCAGCATCCCCCACTGACCGTTCTACCGGTCTTTTCTCATTAGTACCCTGTTTTGTAGGGAGGCTGGGATTTTCCTGTTGCTTGTCAGTGCCTCCCCTTTGACTAGTTTAAAAGCTTGGCAATGAAGCATTTAAACCGATTGCTCAAAGACTTGTTCCCTTCCTGGACAGATGCAGACCATCCTGCCAGTATAGGCTGGTGTCCGTCCAGGTGGAACCCAGTCCCCAATGAGGCCAAATCCTTGTGCTCCACACCATTTTTTCAACCTATTCTATAGAGCAGCAATATTACGCTTCCTCCTGCACTGGAAACCCCTCCCAAAACACCCCAACAATCCCATCACCTTGCTGTAAGACTTGTTGCATTGGTTGGATAGTTTTAGGGAATCACTAATGATGACTCCAGTGTCTTTCAGGAAGGAAGGATGGATCTTGTTCCCAGCATATATCACCTTGCACTTTTGGCATTGGTTTTGGGCTACACCGTCATGGCAATGGGAAACATTTGTGCTGTCACCACTGCATATACACACACACACACACACACATACACACATATATATATATATATATATATATATATATATATATATATATATATATATATATAACTTAGCTCCCCTCTACTTATCACTCCTCTCCACTACCCTTCAAAACTCTGACACTTGCTCACTCTCCTTCCTTTTACTAATTCTTCTGCAGGCAAGTGGCTTTCACTTTCGGATTCTCAAAACTTTGGTCTAAGGTCCTCTTTGTTATCCATTCCTCCCTAAAACCTCACCTCCATGACTTACCAGTTAACTCTTGTAGCTGCTCATAACCCCTTCCAGTCCAACTAGGCTCTGTTGAGACACCCACCTTCCCGTGCTCTTTATTTTACCATCATCACTGCAGATTCATTATAATAGACACCTTATAGTTCCCTGTATATTAAAGAGCTACTGATGCCTTGAGAAGAACTTTGAAAACATAGTATTTGGACACAAAAGCATACATTTCTCATTAGTGCTGTACTCCTTATCCCATTATGTATTACTGAGGGCATATGCATGAAAACAGGAGAGTTGTTCCTTATGGGTTCATCTGCTCCTATTGCATCTTCCCAACCTGATATCATAATACTCTGCTTGTGACATCAGAGCTACTCTCATAGCAACAGGCTGTGATGTCACAACAGAGCATTATGATTTCAAGTAGGGAGTGAGCTAAAGAGGCAGATGAATGCTAGGGAAAGATCCTGTTTCTGTGAATTTCTTCAGTAATAAATAATGGAGAGGAGAAATCTATCGAGAATAGATGAAATACAAGCAGAATTGTGCCCAGTTATTATGTTTTCTGTAATTTCCCAATGGTGTCAGCTCTCCTTTAATATGTTTCATTGCACCTGTCTAATTTTTTATCATAAAAGGATCTCAGAAATGCTTCAATGTGATTGGCTGTCAACATTCTTAGACCTTTATATCAGTCTCTGTTTCACTGTCATGTGCAGCCTGACGAAGTTCAAGTTCAGGTTTATTGCAGGAAGACTCCATTGACCAAGCTTATTCACAAGGAGGTCCTGAAGCATGTACACAGCCAAAGAGCCATTACCTAATAAAGCAACACTTAATAAAACAACACTGATTACAAGTATTCAAAGTGCACACCTAGTTCAAGAAAGATGTTACATAGTAAGATACAACACTGTAAAAAGTGAACAGTGAAGGGACAGTTGGTTCATAGTGTGCAAACAGTACAAGGTCGTGTTTATAAACATAACACTGATATATGTAATAAATACTCTTAATATACTGAGCAAAGACAAGTGAGCTAGGATAAATAAGTTAGGCAGGGTTGAGGGAGAGGAGGATGGTTAACAAGAGTAAGGGGAGTAATATATAGATAGGAAGCCAAGAGTGGGAAAGGTAGAGGAGCAGGTATGGAATTCTTGAAGTTTTAGCCATGGAGAGCAAATTGTAAACTAAGAGATTACAGTTCAGACTAGGACTAGTGCTAGTGGGGACATTAAGTATGAGGCACACATAAGGGTGGGGAGGGAGGGGCTTAATAACCGTTGCAAATATATTTTATTTTGGATGCCTTAGCACTCTATAGAAGTTAAGTGAGACAATGCTCGTTAATTTCAGTACAGATTGGAGTTGGCTCCAAATAGTAGGAAAAGCTTGCTCGGTGTAGCTCGTTTATCAAAGGAGTACGAGTCCTGGCACTCCAGCAGAATGTAGTCTGATTTCCTGGGAGAGTAAGCACTGTGTGAAATGCAGATGAGATGTTAGGTAACTTGGCAGTTTATGCAGAAGCAACTTAAGGGCTCCAGAGACCAGCGGAGCAGGCGTCTGGTGGTGAGAGATGTCCGCCAACAGCTGTGGTACAGACCACAATGGTGTGAATGGTAAGGGAGTTGGTAATGAACCATAATAGCGTAATAGCGGATGTCCAGTTTGCTAGGCTTGAGAGCGTGGCAGAAGTGTAAATTAAATCATCAGAATCAAGCGCCACCATGGCGAGATGAATTCTTCCTGACAGTATTCCATCCTCCAGCGTGACTGGCGGCTGGAATGATGAATTCTAACTCTGAACCAACATTCTTAAACAGCTGGTGGATGAACTATTTTATTAAAATCTTCCCTTAATGACGAAAACGATTGAAGGATACACTTCCAACACTTTTGGAGCATTTTTATAATTGCAATAAGGCATTCCCAGGAGTTAGGTGACCGGATGCCACATTACACATCTAGGGGGTAATTAATTGACTTGACTAGAACTTAATCCTGCTCATGCCTTGTTGCTTAATGGATATTATTTTATAACTGCACAGCTAGGTATTTTCAGTATATACAGTACTACCAGTATGATTCACTTTTGGGTTGTTATATTGTTTCTGTTTGTATTGTTACTCCATGTTACCCTTTCCTTCAGGATGCGTGGAAACAGCACATCACAGTATGTCCTTCCTGGAAGGAAGGAAGGAAGGAAGGGAGGGGGAGGAGGGAAGAAGGAAGGCCAAAAATGTGTTTTAATATTTTGTGTGATCTGTTACTTATCTAATTTTTCTTTTATTTTTAAGAATACCTCACAATAGGACTCTCATCAGTTAAAAGAAAAGAGGAAACTACCTCCAGAAACACTGAAATCTATTTTTGGACAGTCCACCAATGACGAACTGAAGAAATGCTGGTGGTTGTCCACCTGGCAGACTTTAACTTGGAATGGAATTCCAAAGTTACTGGGAGATCGCTAAGTAAATTTGCACACTATATCATCTCTGGCCACCTGATCATTATACATGCCCTCAAGAGTACTACCCACCCCTGACGGGACTCAAAAGGAACTTCATCGACCCTGATGATCGAGTGACATTCCGGTCAAAGCAAAATGTAGACTATGCATTCTTACTCAATTTCTGTGCCAATTTGTCAGACTATTACCTGATGATAGAAGATGATGTTCATTGCTCTAAATCCTTTTACAGCAATCAAAAAGTGCTGGCATCCAGATCGGGTACTGGGTAACCTTAGAGTTCTCCAAACTGGGTTACATTGGGAAACTTTACCACTCCAGTGATCTTCCTAGACTAGCCCAGTTCCTGTTCTTATTTTACCAAGAAATGCCTTGTGACTGGCTCTTGAGTCATTTCCGTAACCTTCTTACCCAAAAAGCGTCATCCGTTTAAGCCTTCCTTGTTCCAGCACATTGGACTCTATTCTTCATTCCAAGGAACATCAAACCGCCTGAAGGATGATGACTTTGAAGAGGATGCCTTTGATGTTCCTGACAACCCTTCAGCTGCAATTTACACAGATATTTCCACCTTTGAGCACTACATACCGAGCAAGGCCTACAGTAACTGAAGAGTACTCTGGGAAAATCTCCTTCATTGGCAATTATTTCACCATTAGATTTGATAAACCAGTCTATATCACTCCGGATCCGCATCACCACTGGAACAGAGGAGAGGCGCAATGACTATATACATAATGGGAGGGTTGACATTGGAAACAAAAGAACAAACAATGATTGTGCTGATTATGTAATAGCAGGAAATTTGGTCAAAGGGCAGTTTGACCAAAAGGGATAGAAAGGCTGCTTAATTCTGCTGTTGAATGCGTCAAAATCTTAGTAACCAATAGCCAAACAGAATGGGTAATAATTAAAAGTATAAATGTTTGGACAAAGAAAGAAATCAATAATGCTTAGTCACTTAGGAGCTTTTACATAGATACATAGAAATTGTCGGCAGATAAGGACCGCCAGGACCATCCAATCTGCCCATTTTATTGTTGTAAAAGCTTGACGTTATAGTTGCCGTTTTCACCAAAGCCTCATTTGATCTCAACTAAAAAGAGAAGAGCACAATGGAACTAAAGCGGCAGGTTTATAAGCGCACTTTCATAAATTCTTTCATCACGTGCACTGATTGCCTTTCCCTTCTCCTTCTTTCATCTGTTGGGGCTCGCTATTCTGATGGAGGAGTGATAGCTGCAGGGCTGTGGTATTACTACCAGCTGTCTCATAGGCCCTGTATACACTTAAAATGTTACCAATTATGTATTTAAAATGGGCTTTATCACAACGTTCATAGCATCCACAATGTGTTCGGACACCATGCTGGCCCATTCTTAGTCCCATGCAGCATTGCCCACAGGTGAATTGTGGGATACCTCTAAACATATTTTATGGTGGAATCTGATGAAACCCTACTGGTTGCTGCTTAGGTCAGCACCTGCTTCACCCACTGTTTTCGGGTGGTTGTGTTTATTCTGTGGCCTTCAAATGAATGTGCATCTTCCCTTAACCCAAGTTACAGCAGCGTCTGCTTTTAACTCGGGATAAAGAACTGCGTTTCAAAAAACATGTTCTGGCCTATCTTCAGTCATGGTTAGAGTATGGTTTTAGAACAAGGATTCTAGCATGCATTTCACCATGCTAGAGTCTGGCTGCAAACTTTTTAAATCATTTTAACAGAGATAAAAGGGTTTAAAAACCTTTGTGCGAGCAGGGCCTTACTGTGTGCCCTGTGTTTAAGTCCAGGATCCAGCAAGATGTCTAGCAGGGATTCAGCACTGTTTAGGTTCCACACACCATATTTTGGGGTTATACTATCACTCAGAGTGGAGACCAGCCACATGTGCTGCGAAGCATGTCTGAAACCCAGCACTCTCAAGATCGGGTTAGCCTTTTTCAATAGGAATGACCTAAACAAAATTTTCTGATTCAAGGTAACTGACTGCAGAAAGCAAATCTCAGCCAACAGACTAGTAAAGTAAACTGATCTGGGACAATGTGCAGAAACAGCAGAAAAAGAGTGAAAAAACAGACAGTGATTTTTGTAACTTTTTGCTGTCACAAATCTATTTATCAGAGCACCAATCACAGTTACATCAAAAGGAAATAAACAGCGAGATGCAAAATTCTGCATTTGATATATTGTGCAGCATGTGCATGCTTCCTCCAGTGCATGCATTTCTCAAAATGAGAGGACCATGCATTATGGGATGCACCAGTAGTACCCTTCTTTCTAGTCTGATGTGTTTTGCATTTTGGGTCTTCATACCCCTTGATTTTGCTAGTGTACCCATCTCAAAAATGAGCAGGAATGTAGCTTCCCTGCAGCACGGGTCATCACAGCTGCAGCGAAACAGAGACCCAGTTACTGATGTTAATGCCTCAGTAAAACAAGCTTAGTGCACCACTCTGTTTGCTGAATTTCAAATTCAGGCCCATAAAACAAACAAAAACAATGCTACTGCAACTTAAAAGTGACCATACCAGTAATGGTTCATTCTGTCACCCAGTGGGAGAAGTGCAATGTGAAATTATACTTTGGTAATTTGCCAGTGAAAGGCCCTGTAGATTCTGATTTTGTTGTATTTTTTTTTTGTTTTTTTTTACATTATCTGTTTTACTCACCTCCGCTCCATGCTCCCCTCTCCCGGGCGCCACAGTGTCCCTACTCCATGGCTATCCTCTATGAGCCCTCCTCAAACCCTCAGATGGCAGCCAACTTCTGAGGGTATCCTGGTGTATTCTTTCACGGGCGAGTCCCTCTCCTCTGGGGAGAAGGCACCAGGAGGGATTACCCAGCGCACTTACTATTGGTCCTCCAGAAGTGCTGCTGAGGTAGAGAGAGGCCCGTGGAGGTTCTGGAGTAGTCAGAGAGTGGGGAGCCATCATCCGTGAATGCAGGAGCCAATTTCCATTTTCCTGGTGTTCCCCATTGCACCACTCAGAACAGTGCCCCAGTCTCCACTGGGAGCCACTGTAGAGTGAGACAACCCACCCTCCCTCCCCGAAGAGAAGGCAGTCCTCCGGATACTCCATCCTCTTCGTCCCCTGCCGACCCCGGTGCTCCGAGTCCACTCCCAAACCCAGGTCACCGGCGTGGTTTGAGGTGTGGCGTCCAGTACCTCAACCCTCTGCGCCACCAGGCTGGCACATTGTTTCTGTTTTTAAATATGTTTTTGTTTCTTGTACTGTAGAATGTCATTTAAAAAAAATTGCTGAGTTATAGAAAGGCATAACTACTCTGTTAAACACAACAAATCTTTAACACAAATTAATCATAGGCTTACAAGTCACTGGCAGCCTGTTTCATGATATTTTTTTTTTGTTCCTTAGAATCACTGTTAAGCGACATCTCTATGTTCTTCTGAGATGTTGGGCTAATTGTCTGCTCACGAAGCTCATAGAATTTGTCACACATTTATGGGTTAGCGAGTTTGGTGGCTATGAGCACTCTGATCACCACTGTGCCTTCCATATCCAAAGAATTGTTATTTTGGTGAAGTGGGTAATCCTCATTCTTTGACTTTATTTATTAGGCGATGTGTAAGCAGGAAAGGCACATTGAGCCAAGGCTCTTCTCCAGGTGCAACCAGGGGATGGGGAACAAGGAGGTGCAAAATAACAATCAACAGGCAACAAGTACAATGATGCCAGATAAAAAGACAACAAAATTGCAGGTACAAAAATCAATGAGTGAAATGACACGAGGTACGACATAGCAGTGCAGCCCTAAAGGTTATAATCGCATACTAAAATAGGGTCACAAACCGGAACTGTACTTAGGGTGCTGGTCAGGTTAAAATGTACAGTTAAAGTCCAGTGGCACTGAGGGTT
This sequence comes from Neoceratodus forsteri, assembly GCA_016271365.2. Classification (NCBI taxonomy): domain Eukaryota; kingdom Metazoa; phylum Chordata; order Ceratodontiformes; family Ceratodontidae; genus Neoceratodus; species Neoceratodus forsteri. The sequence goes on along the minus strand of JADMNL010000029.1, from coordinate 32,705,291 downwards.
GAGGCACTGGACACCACATCTCGTGCCCGCTGGTGACCCAGGTTCGTTCCTGAGCTCAGGGCACCCGGGGTTGGCCCTGGGGAGGTGAGGAACTGACTGAGCTGCAGCAGGTAGCTCTCTTCCTCAGGGAGGCTTGAGGGTCTCCTCAGCACCTGGTCACCTCCTGGTGGAGGCTGGGGTGGCATCCATCGAGGACCCTGGGCGTTAGACCGGGGAAGGGCAGAAGGGGCTGTCACCAGAGCCGCAGTGCACATGCGCATCCACATTCTGGGGCCTCGGGTTAAGGGGAGTAAATGGGGAACTACAGGGGTTGCACAGGATGATGCCTTCAGGCCTGCTCCAGGATCTGCTGCCAAGACATACAAGGCATCTATAAGATCCCAAAAGACCCCAGAGACCAGTAAGGGTGGCCAACGTGGACTGTGGAGGGTGAAAAACAATATGAGAAAATGTCCAGTTAAAACATACTTTGTCATTACAGTCATTACCAAAAAAGGGTTAAAACAGATGTACAAAATATATATGCAACCCCAGGCTGGTATGCCGTTTGTATCTGACAGCTCTACCAGGTGGGCTGGATTCAAGGAGGTATATGTCACTTGGCACATAGGCTAGGTTTGGCTACTGTGCACAGGGGCACCAAGTAACTCGAACACAGGAAGCAATAACTGTAATGTCCAATACCAGAAGTGGGATTCTAAAGTCCGGCTTTTATTCACATCCAAACAGAATAAACAAAGCATAGATGGACCCCATGGGGCTACACTCCTGGTGATGCAGATTAAGAGAGACCAGAACACATCCTCATCAGTTTAGCCCTCAGGCTCTACAACCCACTGGGCACACAGCCTGGACTTGTACACTGCTTTGGGTTACACAACCCGAACTTGTACACTGGTCTGGGTTTTCCTGGCTCGCTCCTTGCCAGCCACTTGGACACCTCCCATATATCATGGAAACATTTTCTGGTGGCTCCTAAACCACCTAAGAGCACCTCTGCTCCATCAGGGAATCTTTCTCTTAATCCCATGTCTGGGTACTTTCCTCAGGCACTGGCCAAGTACCTGAGAGAAAGCAAAAGGTGTCTCAGAGCAAATCCGTGAGGTGAATTTGGTTACTACTGACGGGGGTCTCCCACCTCTCGCTCCCACAATTCATACCGCCATTTCTCTGGACTTTAAACACCTCATCTTTTAACATTTTGCTGTGTAGATTCTTGCTAAATGTATTTCACATTCCATCTACTTGTCTTGCTTCCCCTTTGTGCTGGACTTGAACATACTTATTAGTGGCATTGTCCATTACTCTAGACCCCCACTGAGTTAAGCGGTCCAATCACATCTTCCAACTGTACTTGGCTGTCTCTTCTTGACCCAACAGTAACAGTCCCTTTAGTTTCCTTCTGTTCAGGTGAAACACTTGGTCCTTTTTCAGAGCGAACTCACCCTTCAGTTGCAGGTACCCCACAGACATTTCCTCCACAAGAAATCTTCCTCTCAGAGCTTCTGGTGCCTCAGCACAACTCAAACAGGCAGCCTCTTTCCCTTAGCCGGACCCAGGGGTTGCCCTGGAAAACAGGCTGACATCTTCCCCCATCCCCACAGGAATGGGGCTCTGAACTCAGTGAGAGCGGTCTCCACCACTTCAATTACCAGTTCCTGAGTTCCTCTTCAGGTGGAAACACGCACCTTAAACAAAAGTAGCTCTGAAACAGAGCTTAAAGCTCTGAGCCTACCCGGCCCAGTGGCGCTGAGGGTTGAGGTACTGGATGCCACACCTCGCGCCACGCCCGGCGACCTGAGTCGGAACGAGCTCGGGTGCCAGGGTCGCCAGGGCAGGATGGGATTGGCGCCCACTGGCTGCTCTCCTCCCGAGGGTGGGTTAGGGACTGTCTGGCATTCCGCGGCCCCTGGTGGAGACCGGTGCTGCAGAATGCGGACTGCACATATAGCATGGCTGACGCGGCAGAGTTGCTGTGTGCCAGACGTCAGGCCGCGCCCTGCAAGGACCAGCATAAGGGGAAAAAGGCCCTCCGGCCCAGATAGGCAACAGCTCTGCAGAGTCCACCTGCCACACACACCCAATGCTGGACCTCTACCTCCGCCCCTTGATTGCCCATGGGGCTTGCTCGGCTCTGTGGGAGAGAGTAATGCCTTTGAGGTAGGTAGAGGTCACAGTGGCGGTAGAGTGGAGGATAAGTTGGGCCTGAGAGAGTTCCAGAGTCCGGGGTGATAAATAAAAGTGTGAAGAAAAAAAAAAAAAGCTCTGAGAGACTGCACACACTCTGCTGCAATACAGTCTCTCTCTCTGACTGCATACAGACTGGCTTCAAATTCCCCAACGTTCTACTCTAACCTCCAACTGCAACATTCCAGTGTGGCTTATGCAGCTGTGACAGTTCTAAATGATGTCACCCTCAGTCTCAGCTGAGACTGAGAACAGAGTGAGACAGTGTGATCCATTTAACTGAGTTTCACAAGCTGCTTTCCCTGCCTATCATTAGGTCTTACTGGGATTCTAGTAACCCCAGGCAACAGGAGATTACATATAAAAGTGTAAAAAACAGTGTACAATAATACTACTAGTGTTTATTACTGAGACCTGGTTGGATGGGAATGCGCCCGTTTTTAGAGCCGCTGTTCCCATCGGGTACTTGGTTGTACATCGCCCGAGATTGGACCATGGGGGAGGGGTCACGGTCTGTTTCAAGACCAAATTGGGCCTAACTGGTGTACCAGTTGAGGAGGCCAGGTCATTAGTGTACCATGGTAGCTGGTGTGGGGTGCAGGGTCACCCTCATCTAACGTCCACCAGGTGATGAGAAGCTATTCCTGCAGGAAATAGCAGACTTCGCTGCTGACATGGCTTTGGAGTCGCTCAGACTGATGGTTCTGGGTGACTTCAGTGCCTGAGTTGATGATGAATCCTTGCTTTTTGGTCAACATTTCCTCCAGGTGATGAGATCTCTGGGCTTTACACAGGTTGTTTCCTCAGCTACACACAAGGGAGGTCACTCTCTTGACCTGGTCTTCCTCCTGGAAATCGAGGCCTCCGATTTAGTGGTGGAACCAGTCAGTTGGTCTGATCATTACTCAGTTGGGTTCAATTTTGAGGCCCCCTGGGTAGGTTGGCCCCTGTGGAGTTGGTCAGGTACCGCCCTTTGCGGGATGTGGTCCCTGAAAACCTGATGGCGATTATTGACCTCTCATTGTTGGACGAGTCTTGCACTGATCCTGAGCAGTGGGTAATGGCCTATAATGGGGCCATATCTTCAGCCCTCGATCAGATTGCTCCTGTCTGAGTTTGCCCCTTTGCGTCAGCCCTGGAGCCCATGGTTTGATGGGGCTCTGAGAGATTTCGGAAATCGCGGCGTAGGTTAGAGCTTTGTTGGAGGAAGACTGCTGCTGATGCCGACCACCGTATTTTGCTAGAGCATTATAAACCCTACCAAACAGAAATTTCCCATAAGAAGGCAGAATTCCTGTCCAGGGAAATTTCTGTTACATGAACCGACTAGCTCAACTCTTCAGAACTGTTGACAGGCTGTGCAACCCAGCCTGTCAGCAGCTCTGTTGAATTTTACACAAACTGATTGTGATGAGAAAGCTTGCTTCTTTGCGAATAAGATCGATGACATCAGGAGGAGTGCCACCAACTTCAGTCTAAGGGCTTGCTGTTGATCGGCGCTCTGTCGCAGAAGCCTGGAGTTTACTGGAGTACCTTTGACCTACCGGTTTGTAGACATTATGAGGATTGTCCAGGAGATGCGTCCACGTGCTGTAGTTTAGACCCAGGCCCTACTTCCTGATTTTGGGTTGTAGTGAGATCATTGGCCCAGTCTTAGCTCGGTTGTCGGTGCTATCTAGTTATGGACGAGTTCCTAGCTCCCTGAAGGAGGGGTGGTGATCCCCTTCTGAAAAAGCTTCTTTAGACCCGGAGAACTTAGCAAACTACAGGCCTATCTCTAACCTCCCTTTTGTGGGGAGGGTTATTGAGAAAGTTGTGGCTGCTCAAATGGATAACCATTTAACCATCCATAATTTATCGAACCTCTCCAATCTGGTTTTCTTAAGAGGCATAGTACTGAGACTGCTCTGGTTTGGGTACTCGGTGATCTCCTGATGGCAATAGATCAGAGACACCATTCTATCTTGGTTCTCCTGGATCTATCATCAGCTTTTGATACTGTGGATCATGGGGTTCTGCTCGAGCATACAAAGGTTCATCTGTGGGCTGTCGGGCACAGTCCTCAGATGGTTTTCATTATTCCTCGGTGGGAGCACTGAAGTGGTCTCGGGTTTGTTTTCATCCAGGGCTTTCTCTCTGTCTTTGGGGTACCTCAGGGTTCGGTGCTGTCCCCATGTTTATTCGCAGTACATATGCTACTCCCGGAGACATTGTAAGATCGCATAGAGCTGAGATTTCACTGCTATGCTGATGATACCCAGCTCTACCTGTCTTTGCGCCTGACCAGGTTAGTGCTATCTCGGTACTGTACAGCTGCCTCAGAAATCCAAGACTGGATGAATTCAGTGGTCTAAAGTTGAACCAGGAAAGACTGAGGTTTTGATTGTGGACCCGGGTCATAGGATAGAGGATTGAGGACTGGGCTCCCTTTCGGTTCAGTCCTGGGGAGGCCCAGATTCTCCCCTCTGAGCAGGTGCGTAACCTGGGAGTGGAGCTGACGTTGGTCTGACTCTTCGACATCAGGTATCGGCAGTCGCAAGCTGGCTTTTACCATCTTAGAACATATCACAGGATTAGGCACCTTTGTTCCACCCAGTGACCTGCCGGTCTAGGTCTGTGCCTTGTGACATCGGCGCGCTTGATTACTGCAACTCCCATTATCTAGGGCTTCCTGGGGTTGATATCCACCACTTGCAGCTAGTGCAGAATGTGGCAGCACATTTGTTGACTGGGGCATCTAGAAGATCTCATATCACCCCAGTGCTGCACTGGCTGCCAATTCAGTGGCGGATCACCTTTAAAAGTAGGTCTATTGACTTACAAAGCCCTACATGGATTGGGTCCCGATTACTTGAAAGAGCTTCTGGTTCCTTACATCCCTTTGTGACAGCTCCGCTCAGCTGACGAGGGTTGCTGGAGATTCGAGGGTTAATTTAAAGTCATCTGACTTGCATGCCTTTGGGTTTGCGGCACCTACCCTCTGGAACTCTCTGCCCCATCAGCTCCTGGAGTGCAGGTCGGTGGGGAGTTTTAAGCAGGCACTTAAGACTTTTTTAATGGGGAAGGCATTTTCTGTTTTATCGTGATTTTATACTATATGTATTTGTATATGTGTTTTGTTTGTATCAATATTGTACAGCACTTTGAAATATTGAAGGGCACTTAATTAAATATTATTACATATTGGTTGACTTTCCTATAAATATAGTTAAATAAAAGCACTCATACTTACCATAAAGAGACTGTTATGTTTGATTAATTAAATCAAATTGACAATTTTTGTGAAGGAAACCATGTCCGTAGATTGAATAAATAAGCCAAAATATTAGGAGACAGAAAAAATGTTAAGTACGTACATACTCAATAAAAAATCTTAAAAGTCAGGCACTCACCACCTTAGGAAATGAGACACTCCGGCTCTGATTATTGTAAACCCAAAGATATCCATTTTACTTACTGTAGTATAGTACATCATGTCAGACTGATTCTGCTGACTCCCAAGCTGAATGCAGTAACTACAAATCCCAGAATCCTCTGCAGCTGACATCAGAGCAGGCTGCAGCAGTGGGAGATTCCATACGCTGCAGTGCATGTTAGATCTTTTATAACCTCAGAGCAGATGTATGCCATTCCCACTGCTCTCCGTGGCTAAGCACAGTCCTTTTTGTCAAAGGGCATGCATTCAAGCACAAAACATTGGCAGTTGGTAAGAGCTTATCTGTTTAGCTATGGAACTTTTCAATAAAATCTTTGCACTATCATTCTATGACCTACGAAGTTTGCTGTCAAGGTTTATGAGCTGAGCTCTTTTGTTGGGATAGCTTGATGGCTCAGGCGCTGCCACAGGTGACCCAGGGTCAGAAGCAGATCCGGAGCTGTGTCAGGTGCAAGTCATGGCTGGGATGGCTGTTGCTTGGCAGTGTATCTCAGCTGAGGAGGTTGGGAAAAGTTTCATTGACACCTGTGGAGGGCCAGGAGCTCCCTCAACCTACAGATGCTGTATGTGCATATGTGTATGTGTAGGCCAAGAGATGGTTACTGCTCACACCATGGAAAACAGGGAGGGAAATGAAGAAAATGAGCAAGAAAAGCCACACTACCTTCAATATGACGGACAGCTGCTACTTTTACCCCCACCAGTGGAAAGGTGGGAATAGCACAGGTTGAAGTTGGGGATGCCACGGGGTATACCCCAGGTTCAAGTAGTGGACAGATGGTAGCAGTGGAGAAGCTACATGGGAACACAAAAGTACATTAATGACCATTAAATTATTACTCTGAAATGTGTTGTTTTAGTTTTGTAACATTAGCAGTTTTTTCTCCACACACCCTCCCCTCCCACCCGCCAACTAATGCAAAAAACTTGGACCACTGGACCCTGAAACACCAATTTGTTGCTCACCACAGCCTTGTGTCAGGGACAACAATGTCATTTGTGGCGGGACTAAGCCAGTATCAGCAATGAGCCAGCTAACAGAATAAATCATAGAAATATAGAAACATAAAATTTGTCAGCGGATAAGGACCTCTTGGCCCACCCAGTCATGCGGGGCTCTCACGAATATAGATGATAGTCTGCAGCTATACCAGATTCCAACCATGAAGCTACTTGTGGCAGATCACAAAAAGAGCTACAAGTTCCAGCACGTGCCACGCTCTGATTGCCCATCAAAGTGCCACAGTTCAGCAGCTGCAGCAGCTGCACATTGGCGTGGTTCACGAATACAGTGCACATCTCTTCTACCGCCTGTTTGTTTAGCATTTTAAAAGCCTGCATGATGGTCCATAAACCGGAGACATGTTTCAGCCTTGTAAACTAAACAGCATAGTCAAGGTCCTTTTGTCATTCACTGGGCATGCTCAATCAGGAGAAATGATGCTCGATAGTTTCCCATAAACGCACTGTAAATGTCCCTTGACCTGCGGCACCACAATTCAGAGTTTGCAGGAAGTTGGTGCACGTCAGTGTAGTGTATTAAAGCGTGAATGGATGACATCATTTTAGGATGTGAAGCTTGCAGGAAAATATTTTCTGCAAACATACATGGGAGTGGGGAAAATGGTTACTTTCATAAAATCACCTAACAAGTGGCGGGCTAACTGTTTATTTATTATTTCATTTTTGTTGACGGGTAAGTGCACTAGACAAATCCTGCCTATTTTCAGGCACGACCGGGGAAGGGATACAGAGGAACGGCAACTGACCTTGAACCAGATTAAGCTGTTGGTGGTATTTTTAGTGAATGAGGGAAATTTGGCCAGGATACGGGAAATTCCCTACTCTTTCGATAAGTGCCATGGGATCTTTAACATCCACCTGAACTACCACCAATCCAGGAGATGGGACCTCGGTTTTATGCTTCATCCGAAGGCGGCACCTCAGAAGTGCAGCACCCTCTCATGCTGCACTACAGTGTCAGTACTGGGATAGTAACCCAAGTGCCAGATGTGGGAACTGAACCCCACGGACCTCTGATCTCTCCCAGCCTCAGAGTGAGTGTGCACTCCTACTGAGCCACTGACACTGTACCACTGTCAGGGCATGGCAGTGGCATACTGCATGCCCTTGTGACTTCTGGCTCACACATTGTTTACAGAAACATCGGCCTTTTGTGGACCAGAACTTGCTCATGAGGCAACTCATGGTTTGCTTATATCTGGGTGGAGGAAGTGGCACACATAGATCATGGGGGGCAGTAGACGGTCCTCGTGGTGGCCTCGGTTGAGACCCAACCAGTCGACATTACTCCAGCCTAGGAGTCTGGCTCCATGGAGAGGTCATACAATACAATAAATCGTGAACTAGCGCATCTTCAGGACACAAGTAACTGACCTTTTAAATCTCCTTTGCACATTAATTTATTTGGCTCTTTCATATTTATGATATGGGGAAGAAATTGCCTGCAGTCAACATTCATTTCTGAATATGAATACCACAGCACAAGCTGGATGCCTATGGGATGCTTACTCAGTAAGTCTGAGTGATAAATGTTTTGAAAAATATTGTGAATGTGTTTTGGTGCGTACAGCACATGGAACTTGTGTATTACGTAGCAGTCAAGAGGATGTCCTAGGCATAGTGTATGTGTATAAACATGCTGTTTCCCAGTCAGTGTGCTTGTATTGTTAGACCTGTTTAGAATTCTAGAACAGGGCTGTGCCTCTTAAAGCAGCAGTGTTTGTTAGCATGTAAAAAAAAGTCATTTTATATATATATATATATATATATATATATATATATATATATGCAAAATGTATTTCTGACATCCTTAGACTCTTTCTCAGTGAATTTTCATTTCACTCACATTTTTTAAATAGCTTTGATTATTAATTTGGCAATTACTGATTCAAGTCAGTATAGATGGCTGTCAGTACCAGTTTTAAAATCTCTTCCATCGAGGTTACTTTTAGATTCTACTTTGAATATATTAGGGTGGTGCATGGGCACATATCTTTTTATTTCTTTTTGTTTTCTTATTGTTGCCTCCTTGTCATGACCAGGCCCCTTTCTGCCATTACCTCACAGCCCTGTCACCCGGCTTTATTTTTATTTATCAAGTCTAGGATTACAAATACCTTTGAGCCATGGCTCTTTTACAAAGGTTCCACGTCAGAGAAATACAAAATATGGGGAACATCAAGGCAGGCATTACAACAATGTGGACATTGCAAACAGAGTACAGATTAATACAGTTCAAGGGTAGCATTGTAACAAGGCAGCCAGCGGCATTTGTCAGAAAAATAGACAACAGATAAGAAGTGCCAGAGTCATAGGGAGAGGAAAGAGGGTGGGGAGAAGGAATGTAGAAGGGTGGCAAGAGGTGAAAAGTGCAGCATTGGGTATACCAAGATGTGAGGTAGAATCCAGTGGGGGAGGGAGAACAACTAGAGCAGAAAGGGAAGTGGAGAAACAAGGTTAAGTTGGGCAGTCACAGGAGCTGTTGGTAGTGAGATAGTCCCGAGCCTAGTTTTAAACATACCAATAGTTGGGGCAGAGGAGATGGTTGGGCTGAGGCCATTGAACCAGAGTGGCTTCTCCTGTACTTACCCATCACTCCATTTATTTATTTATTTATAATTTTATTTTAATTTAGATTTTTTGCCCCAGTTTTTACCCTATTTTCTCCCGACCCCTTGTCCTGGCTGTGCACATGCGTGCGGAGCCATGCGCATGCCACAATGCAGGGACACCCTCCCACTGCTTTGCAGCCCATTACGCCTGCACTGCCCAAGGACCTCCGTCCGGGGCAGTGGAATTACAATGGGTGATAGGGTCCTCCCAAGGAGAGGATAGCTACCTTGCAGTTGCTCAGTGCTGGTCTCCCCATGCCAGCTCTCTGACAACCCAGGCTTGTTCCTGAACCCAGGTTGCTGGCATGGCGTGAGGTAAGACATCCAACACCTCAGCCCTCAGTGCCACAGAGCCAGCCCCTTCACTTCATTTAAACATTAATACATAACTTCCGTTAATAGTCCCAAACCCATGGTTATAAAACATGCAATATTGCACATGCCTCAATGTTATGCTGAGTTTACGACTCACATCCATATCATGTTCCTACTTTTATCCTAAGGTGCATACAATACAGTGCTTCATTGCTAGGCTTTATTGCCATAGGGATAGTGTAATCTTTATTACCTCACTTAATTAGCATACCTTATTTTCATCTCCATTTATTGAATAAAGCGAATTAACTTGATAAAATAACCTTGAATTGACTTGTCTGAGTTAACAGAATGACTAGATATTGTGGGTTGAGCGTGACTAGTCCCTCAGCTTGCTGGAGAGCACGGATTGACATTCTGTCTCTTCGAGGCAACCAAAAGGCTTGGAGTGGCTTGCTGTGTAGCCTGAGGTCTGCTGTCATCTTTTCCAGTTGCTGAATAGACTTTATTAGACATGCCCATTCTTCCAATGTTGGGCACTTTACCGTCAGCCAATGGACACATTTCTGAGGGTAAACAGGACACTCCGCACCAAGATGTTCAATTATTTTCATAGTGAGCTTGGCAAGTGAACAGAGATTTTAAAAACTTTCTGGAGCCACCGTCACCTTGAGAAGAACATTGAAAAATATAAAATCTGGACACAAAGCAGCTTATATTTCTCATTAGCTCTGCATTTCTTATCCCCATTGTTTATTAATGAGGTCACATACATGAAAAAAAATAGGAGAGTTGTTCCTTATGGCTTCATCGGCTTCTGTTGCTTCTTCCCAACCTGGTGTCATAACACGCTGCTTGTGACAGCACAGTTACTCCCATGGCAACAGGCGGTGATGTCACAACACACCATTATGATTTCAGGTAGGAATAAGCTACAGAGGCAGATGAACTCTAAGGGATAAAGATCTTGTTTTGTGGGAATTTCTTCAGTAATAAATAATGGAGAGGAGAAATCTATGGAAAGATATATGAAATACCAGCTAAATTATGTCTAAATATTCTGTTTTCCAAAGTTTTCCCAAAGAGTCAGCTGCTCTTTAAAGGAGCAGTACAATGATACCGGACATAACATTTGATCCTACATTGTTTTTTAAACTGTAACAGATTCTGGTCATCTTCCCCATTTCACATGCTGGTAAAATATCCAGATGTACTAGATATTAGGTATTTCATAAAATTTAAAGAGCAACTGACACGTCTCAGTAGAGACCGTAGTAGTGCCTATCCTGTCTACAGTACCTCCCGGTACAGAGTACCACAAACAGAGGTACTGTAAGGCAGGAATGTGAAAGCAAAGATGCAGCGGTGCACTGTGTGCGCCGTACCGCAACATCAGGTCCCTCCTGATCCTACCCTGAGGATGACATCAGGTTGGGCTGGGGACCTGGTGAAATTCCATTTCACAGGCGAAAGTGCCAGCGGAATTGGCATTTTGCAGCAATTTTGCTGGTGAAATGCCAATTCCACGGCACTTTCACCTGCGAAATAGAATTTCACCAGGTTCCCGTCCCAACCTGATGTCATCCATGGGGTAGGATCAGGAAGGGGACCTGATGCTGTAGTGAGAACGCATTGTGCACCGCCACATCTTTCTACACATTCCACCTTTCAGTACTTCCATTGCAGTACTCTCTGTACCGGGGTACTGCTAGGCGGGGAAGGGCACCACTGTCACGCCTCTATCAAGATGTGTCAGTTGTCTTTAAATTACCCTTCTTTCAAGAAAAGATGACTACTTCATTTGGCTTATAAATAGTACTATAAAGCAAATAAAGAATAAGAATTAAAAAATTAAACATATATAGTAAATAGATTAGGAATCACCTAGAAAAGCAGATTTAATGTGTATGCTAATATTTTGTATTAACGGAAGTGGAAATTAGCCTTCTGGAAAAAACATTTTGCACTGCTTTTTACGTGATATATCTCTGTTCAGGAATAAAATACAATGAAAAGAAAATTGGTACATTAATATTCTGATGTTTTGCCAGCAGTATGTTATTACTAAAAAGATTTTCTGTTCATAAATACTGCTGCTTTGAATCCAGGAATGCTGACTCGACTGTTTTGGGGTCTGTTGCTACTTTTTAACTGACACTAGATCTTTTGATATGTGTGTTCTCTGTGTCACAATACAAGTGAAAATGTTTGCTATCTCTTTTTGCAAAGGGGGGTCTTTCATCTGAAACATAAATTCAGTGTATATATTCTTAACAGAAAAGCAGGAGTCTCAGATTTTATTAAAGGCGAGAGGAAACAATTTTAAATACTTTCACATTCAAATGATTCCTTGTTTCTTTCTTTCAGTTAAATGATCTTTGATGCGTTTTGGCTTTTTGTTTGTTTTTATAAAGGGATTTATTAATGTGTTTGACTATAGAATGGGCTATCTATTTTGCAGTCAACACATGACACCTGCTCACAGGAACCTAGCGGTGTTGACTGGAACTTGAAGTAAACAGAACACAGGAAAACACATGCTGGGATAAACTAACACACTCGGAGACTTGTAGGAGGGCAGCAGCCAGGCCAACAGGATGCTGGGATGCATCGCTAGGGAATCATCTCCAGAAGGAGGGAAGTGATACTCCCTCTGTATAACTGCTTGGTGAGGCCACACCTCAAGTACTGCATGCAGTTTTGGAGGCCACACTTAAAGAGGGACATTAAACTCCTGGAGAGGGTCCAGAGGAGGGCAACCCAAAATGATTTGAGGCTGGGGAGACAGGACCTATGGGGAGAGGCTCAAAGAGCTAAATATGTACGCATTGGAAGAGAGAAGGGACCGGGGACATGATAGAGATCTTCAGGTACATGAAGGGGGTAAATAGGGGAGGAGCAGTCAGGGGTGCTTCAAAGGAATGAGAAGGGGCAAGTAGAGGGCATGGGTGGAAGCTGGAGGGAAGAATCAGGGAGAAAGGAGGAGGTGCTCCTTCACTGAGAGGGTGCTGGAGCCATGGAATGTGCTGCTCAGGGGCTGGTGGAGGCAGAGACGGTGGAGTGGTTCGGTGGGGTGGGACAGGTACAGGGAAGGGCTCTGGAAGCAAAATCCAGTGCAGCGAGAATATCCAGAACTGGGAAGGAGAAGCCAGAGAAGGTGAGGGGACAGCAAGGTCAGCTCCCAGGATGGGGCTGACCAAACGAGCAGACACGAAAGACCGTTAGGCCTATTCTGCTGGCATTTTAGTATGTTAGCATGAAGGCAGACTTTTTTATCATTTGATGCAGTCTTCACTGAAATTTAATAGGAACCCAGCTAGGGGTGTAGCACTGTCTCCAGTGCCTCATCAGGGGCAGGGCTCCATGTACAAAAATTTAGCTTTAAGTAGTAATTTTAAAGGTACAGTACCATTCAGGACAGGCAATTAATACTTTACTTATTTTGTCAAACTTGGTGGGTGCGAAGGAAAAAAGTTATTGGGAACTGTGAACATGTGAAAATGATTTCAAGAAATGGTGAATTAAAGAGTCAAAAGAAAAGAATGTAAAATGAGAGGTCAAAAGGTCAGCTAATAAAAGCACTTTATTATGTATAAATAAATAGTAAATGTGTAGGCTGCAACAACAGTAATATTATAACCGGCTTTGCATTTTGCCCCTTCACTGTTCACACAACCTGTTTTCAGACTTCCCAGACATTCCATGATATCAGTTTACACTGTCCAGCAGTGTTAGCTCATTGGTGCTGAAAAGTAGGGACTGGTATCTAGAATATACAGACGAAAGGAATGGTATGTACTATGTTAGCCATATGAAGCCTTGAGAGGAAAATAAAAAGAGTGTTATTGTTAGGTAGCTTTGATACTTTTTTTATTTATACATCCAGGCTAGCCCAGCTGAGATGCAAGGGTTCTGCTTCTATCCATTTCTATGGCTGGGTGGACTGGGGCACTGGGAGGTTAAGTGATATGCCACTGGGAGGTTAAGTGACATGCCCAATGTCCTCCAGTGAGTATTTGGCTCTAGTGGGGTTTGACCCTTTAATTTTCTGGTTCCCAGCCAGCCTGCTGGTGCAGTAGTAGCATGCCACCACCTGTGATGCTGATGACCCAGCTTCGGGAATGAGCGGGAGCATCAGAGGGTCGACTGGGGTTGATAAGATGAGCATCTGTTGGACTGCCTCCTCTTCTCGGGGGTGGAGTGGTGGAGCCTGGCATAGTGTGACTCTCCCAGTGAAGGCTGGAGTACAGCACCAGCACAGGGCCACGGGCCCACATTGATGGGGCAGGGAGGATGGCAGACCTCTGCAAGCCACACATATCTCTATCTCCAGGGGCACCTACAAGCAGAAAATCCCTGTGGCAGCAGCACAATGATGCCAGGGCCCTTACAACACTGTCTCAGCCCACTCTAGGGGATGTGGGGGCTCCAGATTAGCATATCAGTCTTCCTCCTTGGGCCAGGAGGAGCCCTACAGTGGGGGCAAGCCATGAACTTCCAGATCTCCTGATAGGTTCCTGGAGCCAGCACAAGCATGGGGTGAACCTGAAGGGGAGGCAGATGGCTGATATAGTTATATCCCAGCCCTCTGCAGGGGAATAAAGAGAATTAATACAAAAATAAAACCTTCTGGTTTCCAAGCCGTGCTCTAAACACTTTACAACACTGCCTTGATACCTTTATTAGGCTAAGACACAACTTTTCGAGCCTATTAGTGTTGCTTTATCAAGTATGTTATATAATATTTACTTCATCAAGTATGTTATACAATATAAGTTAAAACCAGTGGTTAATGACTGACCAAGTGCCAACTCAAGAGTTGGATTGGGTAGCCAGGGGTGGGATAGCACTGCCACTCAGCAGTACTCTCAATTGGGAGGGCGGCATCCCAGTTCCACCACCACAGCTACTCCGAAGTGGGCTGAGGGACTGCCCCCCAGAGCATCGGTACATGTGTGCGAGGTTGTGTGTGGGACACACAAACATCACCAGGCTGCAGGGAGGGGAAGGAGAAAGCGGAAAGAAAACATGTCTCCCTGCCACCAGTCAAGGCAGCTGCTGGGCTTTTGGGCTCCACACCCCGCACCATGTGGATCCCACCAGCTGCATGGTACAGGAGGCAGAAGGGTGGGAGGACCAGTATTAAGGCCCATAGTAGGAGTAAGGTGGCAGCAGGGAGAATAGAACTCTACAACAAATGGTTACATTGGAACTGTTTAGGTGGGAAACACATCTCTAGATTTGTACAGTAGGTGGGGGACTGTCCTGTATTTGTCAAAGGAGAAACATGACCGTAGGAACTCTTATACTGTTTTGTAAGAGGCAGAGGAAGTACAGTACATTCCTGCATTCTTGTGGTTTCCTGCACAATTTAACTCCAGGTTAAAATTTCTTTCATAGTGGTTTAGTTCTAAACACAGGATGGTGATTTTGAGAAAATGAAAGTTAAACTACAGCAATATAAACAAGGTTTGTAATGCTAATTTACATCTAATGGGGTGGAACAGTAGGTATTTGGTCACTATTTATATATTTCCTTTCGTGATGGAGAAATCTGGTATGAAAAAGTCTTTCTTTGGTCCTCGTATGGTTTAAAATACACAGGAAATAGTACGAAACGTATACCCAACAAGAGTGCGCATCAAAGTAAGGCCAGTTCAGCTGCATTTAAACAGTGATGAGCAATAAGGAATGATGGGTGCTTTATGGGGATAATGGCCCGCTTCGGTGGGTTGGAGCAGCAGGTGCAGTCAAGTGCCTTCACCACCCAAGAAGAGCTATTAGCTCCACCATAACGCACCCTCTGGAGTGCCTTATTGAAATTATTGAAGGGGTCCCATTTAGTAAATTGGATGTATTTTTAAACATATTTCTGTTGAGCTACTTTCAGAGCGGGCTGTTGTGCTGGGATAATGGCTAGGCTGAAAGTACCTCTTGGCCAATCAGGAGCGGCATTTTTCAACCCATTTCATAAAAGGGCTTTAGTACACTTGGAGTGAGCACAATGGAGAGGCAGGTGGCAGGGAGAGTAGTGCACAGGATCCGTGAACAGGATTCATTTTTCGCAATCTCAGTGACCACCACAAGAAGTCTCTCAATTGTTAGAATTACTCCACTGCAATCTATCCTTTGCAGCTGCTCACACTAGATGGCGTTGTTTTACATGCTGCTAGTCCTGAAACAGCACTGCTACATAGATATAAATACTGTATATAGGTGAGAGTCAGCCCTCA
Source organism: Neoceratodus forsteri (assembly GCA_016271365.2). Lineage (NCBI taxonomy): Eukaryota > Metazoa > Chordata > Ceratodontiformes > Ceratodontidae > Neoceratodus > Neoceratodus forsteri. The sequence continues at coordinate 32,689,485 of JADMNL010000029.1, read as the reverse complement.
CATGTGAATGATTTAGTTTAGCCCCTGACAAATTCTTAAAAAGATAAATAATTTATCTTGTTGTTGGACGATCATCAATATTCATCTAGATTCTAGACAGATCACCAAAGAACTCTTTGCCAGTTAGAGAACAGCTGCACAATGTTGGAAGGAATCACAATGGACTCTGCTGCACTCAGCAGTTAAATAGAAATGGTGAAATCTTCATTAAAAAAAAACTAATGTAAAAGCTTTACACTTTAAAATACATCGATAAATTGGACACACTATGGCCTGACTCAGAACATACCACTTATTATCATGTGTGGTCAGGAAGATAAATACCATATTCTGAGTGAGACCGTTGCACATCCCATATATCATTTCCATAGACAAGTGGATCAAATGTCCTTTGGAAATAACAACTAAACTCAATTGAATTTTTAAGTGAAAGTGAGGTTCAGAAGTTTAGGGAGGGCTTTTATTTGTTGCTTGTTTTTGTTTGTTAAAGGAAACATCCTCTCTGGTCCACCACTATGAGCAGATACAGAGTACTTTCTGTAATTATTGTTTCTCCATCTCCTAGCTCAGCTCCATCAGCCTGGTTATGGCAGAGTCCAGTCACCTGCCTGGGCCCCGAGAAACCCACTGAACCTGCCCCATGGGAGACCTTACTCGCACTCCACATAAATCTTTAGTAGCCATTTAAGGTAGTGACGGTCTTTTCTTTGGAGTTGGAGTGGCAGGGCTACCTTCCATGCACTGTTTCTTTGCAGCTGGTCCTAACTTGAATCAAGGAAACGACTTTAAAAGCAGACCTTCTCAGCCACTGCATTGCTGACAACCAACTTGGCACGTAGTCCAAATAAAATAGTTTCAACTTTTCTTAGTGACAATCATATGTAGATGATTGTAATTGCTTCTGAGGATACATTTACAATGACCTTGAGCTATTTTAGACATGTTATAAACGTACAACCCTCCATCCCTCAGATATGGTAAATCTCAGTCACACTGTCCTTTATTCACATTCCAGAGATAAGCTGGGAATCAGTTTGATGACACAGTGATGCTTCCTGTACATGTGGCACACTGAGATGCAAAGCCCTTTCTAGGACCATCGTGGCTGTTTTGAAGGATCTGATTCGTTTCAGATTGTGGTTAGAACAGGTATACCTGATCATATCTGCAACTGCTCAAATAGGATAGCATATTAGGAGATGAAGATTTCAAATGCAGTTTTTACCAAGGCAGTGTCGATGTAGATCCGAGGATTTGCTGCCATATCTAAGAGCCTCTGCTTTCTATTATTGCTTGTTTTGTTCTTGTAAATATCTTATTCTTATCATGTTTGTGTGCTGAGGAAGGTTGCCTAGAAACAGGTACCACCCCTTTAATGTGGGGAGCACTAAAAGGAGTGACCTGCAGGCAGGAGTAACCTTGCAACTTTACAAGGCCCTAGTTAGACCCCACCTGGAGCACTGCATGTAATTCTGGCTCCACAATACAGGATATTGGTCAGTTGAGAAGGGACAATGCAGGACCACCAAAATGATCAGGGGTGGAGGACAAAAGCTAGGAGTAGAAACTGAAGACTTAACATGTTCACCATGATGAAAAGGATGGTTTTGCACACTCAAAATATTGGCAGGATCAAGCAAACAGAGATATTTGATCTGGTGTCCTCCAGCAGAACGTGCCTGAAGCTCAAAGTTGGTAAATTCTGGGTAACATTAGGAAACATTCCTTCCCCAGAGGGTGGTGAACTTATGGAACAGCCGACCAGCAGAGGCATTGAGTATGAGAAAAGTACAGGCCTTCAAAGTAAGCGTGGAAAAATTTCTGGTAACCAAATAAATCAAATGATAGCCTGGATAGTTGAGTGGATAGGGAATCAGTATAAACCGTGTTTGCATACATACTTATATATTCCTGCTTATGAACCAGAGGGAAGGAGGCAGACATGATAGACCTAGAGCCCTTCTGACCTTTAATAACTGTGGTACTGTGTCACTTTCTGCAGTACTTTATAACACACACACACTCTTTGCAAAGAAAGCCTACCATGGGCATCTGCAGCATGAGATGTTGCAATACTGCTTGAGCATATTTGTAACTCTGGTCACCACGTGACCCTGCAGGTCTTGAAATAAATGAGAGACCATCGTTTGAGTATAAAACATTCTCCAAAGGTTGTCTTTATTTACAGGTACATCAACAAACGCTTTCCAAGTAAAAGAAAAAGTAATTGCTTAGTTATTTGTCTTAGATGTAATGCAGAGTCAGTTTCTTCACTTTTTTTTTTTACCATAATAATTTTTTATTTATTTTTTCTTTAGAACATATACCATAAGGAAAAAAATAGTAATATAGTGTTCATGGAATGGAAAAACATAAACAGACAGTGTACCATAAAGGCATATATAAATTCTAAAGATGAAACAGTAATTCATTTCAAGTTCATGACTAAGAGCTAAATATAGAAGGAAGAAAATATAAACCAGCAAACTAACAACAATAAAAAATGTTAGACAACAGAGTATAATTGTTTTAATAGGAAGTAATATCTATTATATTAAACCAAACCAATTAGATCAGAGCCTGGGGGTTTATCCTTGACATAAAGGTCTCTGTATATGCAAAAACAGTCCAGCCTGTCAGAGAGCAAATAAAATATTCTCTCATTGTTTGCAGTATAGCTCATCATACTCAACCATTCAGGTAAAGTGGGTACTTTAGGATCTTTCCAGTATTATAAAATTAATCGCTTAGCACAGACAGAGGCCACTGTAGCCATAGCATCTGTTGGTATGTGTTTAAGAGCAGATGGGGAGATTCCCAAGATATATAACTCTGGGGACACAGGGACAGTACAAGGAAGACCAGAGTCACATAAATCAGCAACTCCCACCCGAACTCTCTTCCATTCAGGGCAATCCCACAGCATCTGCAATAAGTTGGCATTAGAAGACTTACGTTTCCGACTAGTATGAGTTAGAAGAGACCCATTTCATGGAGCTTAACGGGGACATATAATAACGGTGAAGTGTTTTGAATGGAATAAGCTTGCTCTGAATATCTTTGTTCCCATGCTATGCATGATCCCAGAAGGAGCACCCATCTTGGTCCTCAATTTTGATGCCTAGTTCCAGTTCCTCTTTCTGTTTAGCAGAAGAGGTACAGTAAGAGACGCAGATGTAAGAGAAAGAGTGAGAGAAGTGTTTATCAGGCTAGCACCTTTCTGAGGGTCCATATTTTAACTAGTTGATCCCACTCTAGACAACTAGGCAGAGAAAGATCAAGCAGTGACAAATGCTCAATAAAAGATGGCGTAAGTGCAAATAGTGATGAAACTGGAGCCACGATAGACCATATTTTTCCTTTATCTCCTGGAAGGACATCAATAGGCCTGAGTCTTTGTGAAAAATGTAATTAACATGGTTAATGCCAGCTTGTGCCCATGTATTATTAGATAATGGGGCCCCTCTAAGAGACGAAAATGGGTTAGCCCAAACTACAAAAGGGTCTGAGAAAGAGCTTTCTGATTGGCTGCAAACATTCTATCAGCCCTATGTTAATCTTTGATTAACATACATGTACAACCTAATCACATAGTGAACAAGGTGGTAGCACTATTAAAAAAAAAATTGTCATATATAGCAATAAGGCACTCCCATAGGTTATGTTAATGGTCAGTTAATCACCTCTAGGGCATAGCACTGCCAACGCGTGTCACATTACACCCCTAGAGGATGATTAATAGACCATTACAATATAACTCTGGTCATACATCATTGCTTAAGTGGCATTATTTTGAGGAGATGAGAGTTGGGGTTAAAGGTTTTATTTATTTTCCTTAGAACCCTAAAGGTATTACTTAAACAAGGGTTAATATTCTGGTTTATAGGGTGGGTAAATAAATATAGTACAGAAGGCGTTAGGTTTTAACAAGGCAGATTTCAGTTGCAGCCATAATGGTGAGTTGGGTGTAGCATCAGGGTTAGGATGTAGATGCCAGCAGCTTTTAAATAAAAGGCCCATTGGTACCACTCCCAGTGGGGAAGAGCTAGGCCACCCAGCCTGTGAGGAGCTCTTAGTGTATTCAGACTTAATCTAGGAGGTTTGGAACCCCATAGAAAGGTCCTAATTAAAGAATCTAACTTGTCAAGCCATGTTTTTACCAACAAAACTGGAATATTTTGAAAAGATAAAATATCTTTGGGGCAACAATCATTTTAATGGAATTCACCTTACTCCAGAGGGTCACATTAAGCCGGCCCCAATGAATTTAGTTCTTGCTCAATGGAGCAAAATAGAGGAATATAGTTTAGTTCTACTAAAGCATCTAGGTTTGAGGGATTTGCAGGCCCAGGTAAGTTATATGATTTTGACCCAATTATTTGCAAAAATTTCACTAAGGTTTTGTAGGATATAGGGTATAGGGTTAGGCAGAGGGCTTGAGATTTATCCCAGCTCACTTGGAGTCCTGAGAGAGAACTAAATTCAAGTAGCAAGTTTTTGAGAGCAGCATAAGATTGTACCGGTTTAGACAATATTAAAAGAAAGTCATCTGTGAAAGCAAAAGTTTTATGAATAATAGAATTGATTTTAATACCAGAGATATCCGCATTTTCCTCTGTAGCCCTGATCAAAGGTTCTGTGGCCAGGATAAACAGGTATGGAGAGAGGGCAGCCTTATCTGGTACCACAGGCAAGGGAATGGATTTTGAAATAAGGCCATTAGTTAATATTTGAGCAGAGGAGTCTTTATACAATAAAGAAACCCAGGTGTTAAAATTACTCCTGCAGCCAAAATGTTGCAGAGCTAGGAACATATAGTCCCAAGACAGGGAATCAAAAGCTTTAAATAAGTCCAGGAGAATACTAGGTAAGGTTCTTTGATTTTATTGGATTGGCATAATACATAAGAAGTCTTTTAACAACAATTACTAGATCTGCCAGGAACAGAGCCCACCTGTTCCTGACCAATCAGCTCGCAAATGACTTTTGAATGCAGGACGTTAGAACTTTAGCGAGAATTTTATAATCAAGATTCATTAAGGAAATGGGCCTGTAGCTATCACAGCATAGAGGGTCTTTATTTGTTTTATGTATAAGAGTAACTAATGCCTGTGTAAGTGCTGGTGGTAAGGTGCTATGGTCCCAGGATTCATGAAACATGTTAAGCAGGTGAGTGGATAGTTCAGGTGTTAATGCTTTATAAAATTCTCCAGCAAGACCATCTAGCCCAGGGTCTTGTTATTAGGCAAATATTCAATAGCAAGGAAATATCTTCTAAAGATCTTTGTTGAGGTGTTCTCTCTTTCTTTAGTTCATTTAGGGGTTTTAATGGTAGCGAGAAACTGCTTTATCTCATCTATGCTAACTAATTTCCGTGATAGATATGAATATAGAAGGCATTGAAAACATTGTTTATTTCTTTACTTCTGTTAACCACCTTACCATTAGCATCACGTATTCCAGGAATAATGGTTTGATCTTGAAATTTCTTAAGTATATAAGCTAATAATTTCTCTGCTTTTTCCCTGATTCAGTAGCCCTGCTTAGTACAAAACAAAGCATAGTCAGCTTGGGCAGAGAGGATTTTATTAACCTCAAATTTAAGTCGTGTCACTTTATATAGGAGGGACCGTGAATAGGGGCCGAGGACTTAATCTTCGCTTTCCAACTCTTTAAGTTTAGCCTGCATAGAATTAAGGAGTTTGACACTTTCTTTCTTTTGGAAACCAAAAGCTTATAATTCTGCCTCTGATGAAAGCTTTATAGGCTTCCACAAACAAGCAAAAGTAATCTCACCATTATAATTGTTCAGAAAGTACTCATCCGTCATTTTATTGACCCAATCTATAAATTTCTTGTCTTTTAATACTGAGGCATTCATCCTCCATCTGAGTTGTTTTGGTGTGCCCTCCCAAAACAATATTCAAAGACAAGGCCATGATCAGAAATCAATATATTATCGACTTCCAGTGACGTCACTCCTTTAATGGCAGCATAATTCTGCTAGCTCTCAACCTCCCGATAAAGTATTTCCTGCAAGGAGACAAAACAAAAATGGCAAAGAGTGGTGAAAACAATATCTTTGAGCGGAGGAGGAGGAGGAGGAGGCGGGATGAGGACAGGTCGACTGATGGGGACTCAGGTGGCAGTTGGCCTCGGCCTCCTCGTGCACGCAGCAGACGAAGGCTAAACAGTTCGTCTTACCACAATACAGAAACAGATGGCCCTAATGCTTTCAGAACTATGGGATTTTGGAAGGAGATGCATCTGACGGTGACAGCCCTCTGTACAGATATCACCAAGATGGAAGGCCACCAAGAGACCCTAGAAGTGCAGACCACAGACACAGACCAAGGGTGGATGGTGCAGAGTGGCGATTATCCAGCTGCACCAGGAAATCCAGGGGCTGCAGGCTAGAGTGAAAGATGCAGAGAGCCGCTCCAGATGGAATATATTCATATCTCTGGGGTCCCGGAGGGTGCGGAGGGACCAGAAATGACCATATTTCTCCAGCAACTCCTCTGAGAAGCCTAAACTCCTGGAGACCCTGACTTTTAGAGCTGGAGAGAGTGCACTGCATTAGGCCCCAAGCCAGCACAGGAGCCTCCCTCACACCATCCTCGCATGGTTCCTTCGCTTTAAGAAAAATAAACCATTCTACATGCGGCATGGAGGCAGGGGTAGTGCTTTTTCAATCACAACGAATCTTTTTGGAGAATGATTATGCCCTGAGATAATGCAGAGGCGGAAGCAATACATTCCCATTATGTGGGCCCTCAAGATGGTGGGGCTTCAGTTCCGCACCCTTATCCTGCTAAATTGATAGTCCACTTCCCAGAAGGTGCCCAGGCATTTGAAACAGCGATGGAGACCATGACTGACCTCAAAAGTAGGAGCATTGCAGTACAGCAGAGTGCCTCCAGTCCAAAAGCATCACTGGCATCTAAATTATCATAGCGTGTCTGGAATAAGACCAATAGGGAAGCTCGTAGGCATCAGGGGCAGGAAGCAATTCAGCAGATCACCAGTGCCCTTCGCCAACTACCACAGAACTCTCCCTCAATGGACATGCCTCCTATGCAGACAACTAACAGAGGTCTACCTTGCTGAAATTCTATAAAACCAACCAGATGGAAGGGGAAAACTTACCCACGGACTTCGAGGACTGATAGGCCCTTGACTTGTAGTATCCCAGACTTGGCAGATACCGTCAACTCCCAACCACAGCAACGAACTTGGACTTCCAGAAACATTCTTTAACAGCAATCACAGAGATACTGTAAGTCCCAGTCTTACTAAAATTTTCCTTTTCTTTTCATACTAATAATACCTAAGAATAAGGGTTTGAGGTGAAGCGCTACTCTATCTTTACTGATCTCCCCGACTAAATTACACTACTGATCCTCCCCATTCCTCTGTCACTTCCTAAGGCCTCAGCCACCGCACCGTCATCCCCTAGTGGTGGGGTTTGCAGGCAATAGCCAGCACTTTTCTAACTAGACTGGGACAGAGAAGTATGACTACATGCTTTCCAACTACTAACATGGTTGGAGGGGGGTCGGGGTTCACCTAGTTAATATAAATTGCAGCCTAAGTTAGTCAAAAGTAAGAAGGAGAGTGATCTACTGAACTACTGGTGCACAACAAAAGGATCCAAAGTGCAATCTCCCCTTTTCCTTTTCTCCCTCTTTCTGGGTATTCCCTTCCATATGACACACAGAGCTTGGTCCAGCCATGCAGTCCACATGACAGGATGGGCTAAATAACTGACCCCCTCCCATGGCCCCCAGGCCCAAACACATCTCTAACACCTGAGACAAAATACAGGAGGAATGGGAATCTGAGTGATGTCCCTAACACCCTATAAACCCCTTTTTTTAGTGACACCAGAGGTGTCTAACACTCTCCACACCAACAGGAGCACAGGTGGTGTCTAGGACACACACCAAGGTCATGATATATGACCACCAAGATGGAAGTTTCATCTACTAAAGTATGACCAGTTTATTATGGTGGCCCAGTTGGCCCACATGTTTCTAAGGTCAAAAGAGATGGGAGATTTACTCCCAACTAGTTCTTGTTACTGGTCATGGATCTAGTGACCGAATATTTCTTCAAGGTTTGCACCAACAAGTGAGTCGCCATTTGGCACTGGTCACATCAAGCAGCTGTCCTATAAGCATAGGAAAGATGGTTACGGGTATCTAATGTCCACGACAGAGTCAGAATGATTAATGTATTATTAGGTGGATGTCAGAACACCGAATCTCTACAACTTTATAAAAATGAATAATCAGCAGATAATGGTTTACTCTTTGAATGTTAATGGATTGGGGAGCCCCATTAAGAGGGCCAGGGTCATTACTCACCTGAAAAGACTAAAGCAGAGGTTGTGTATATCCAGGAAACACATATGACTCAAACTGAACATGGAAATTAAAGGGAGGGGCTTTGCTAAGGTATACTCTTCAGCAATGGGGAATGGGGGTAGGAGGAGAGGGGTGGCCATCCTGATTTCACCTCATACACCATTCAGATTAGTAAAAGAATGGGCAGACCCGAAGGGAGGCTAATAGTCATCAAGGGTGGCTGCAGGAACAAGAGGTCACACTGGCAAACATCTCTACATATTGTACATATACACATATACAGTATACATAAATACACAGTATGTATTACATACAGTACATATATACATACTTAAATTCTTACTGTACGTACCTACATAAATTCATACCATTCATACAAAAATACATACTATACAGAATACATACATAAATACTATGCATACATACATACATAATACATACTGTGCATACATATACATACAGTGTTGTAGTGACATGCTGCCAAATATCCAGACATATTATGATTTATATAATTGAGGGATAAATAACAGAGCAGAATAAAAGTGATATTCTGCCATGGTGTTTGTGTACCATGTGCATAACGCATTAGTCTCCCTGTGGCCCATGTAGTGCTCCTCTAGCTGTCAACCATGTTGGTTCTCCTGCCATATCAAATTGAGCTGTGGCCCATGGTATAAATAAGACATTCCATAGGGATCTAGGAACAAGGTCTTCATTCACTCTGACACGTTGTGAACTCTGCTGTTGTAGCTCTGTAGTAGCTCCTTCCTCTGCCACTCATTGCTAGGCAGAACTGCTGGCAACATTCCAGTGTGACTAAAAAGCTTATTCCTGTACATCTTATGTAATATCCCTGTATATCACAGAAATCCTCATTTATTTCAATCTGATTCCTGTTATAGTTCCCGATACATCCAAATATACAGGGCATCTTGTCACTGGCTACCACTGTGCATGTACATCCATCATTGCAAGTATACATACAAAGCATTCACTTTATTACGGCTATATGTATGTCATCAAGACCATACACAGGAAATAATACAACGTTAGTTCAGCACGCTAGTGTCATACTTACCAGTGGGAGAGCAGCTTTGATGATCCTTCTTGATGTCACAAAGATTTTATGCTGCATTCAAACTTCAGAAGTTGAATGCAGATAAAGCAGATTACATCTTCAGCAAGGAGCTGAACATTCTTGTACAAACAGCAAACACAGTAGGCTACACCATAATAAGCAATGCATATTTAGCTCATGTATGTGTTAACAAGGGCACTGAGACACTTGTGGCATAAGAGTGCCATCTTGTTCTTTGTGCAAGTTTAGGCATGAGGACTGCAAAATGAAGCTTAGCCATTCTGACTGCGTAGTCTTGTACAAGACCTAATTTCATTTCATGTCATTTTTTATACTAAACTGGTTCACGTAATGGGCATTGTCAATTCATTTTCATATGTGTGAATCCAGCACACCAACCTTTAAATATATATGAAGAATATGTATTTATGTGTCAGTGTTTGTGCTCTGATACGGAACATCTCAGTTCCCCAATAACATAGAGAATAATACATGGGTAACAGTGTGTAGCAAGTTTTCTTTTACACACCTTGGTGTGTGATGCCATATAAACCATGAGACAAAAGTTTAGCAGTCACATTTATTAGCTTTTTTTACCAGGTGAGTACACGAGACACAGTTGTGCATATTTTAGGTACACCCAGGAGGTTTTAAGACAATCAATACAATAGTAACAAGAAAATATACAATACAGTAATTACAATATAATAAGGAGCATACAGCAAATTAACAAACACAACAAAGTATGTTGTAGAGTAGAAAGGTAAAACACAAATATAAATAACAACAGTTCACAAAGCTCATGAGCAGGCCAGAAGAACTGGTGACCTGCAGGCCAACTCGAATGCATGGACAGCAGGACACGAGAACTAAAATGAAACGACAGTTTATTTAGATATCACACGCTGAGGGTGAGTAAACAAAAGAGTTATTACACTCTTTATTTTATATAATTACTGTTTTCACTGGCTTGGCAGCACAACTAAACAAGAGTGACTTTTTTAATGTGAAACTGTTTTATTTATTAGTAGGCAAGAACAATCTTTAATGCAACAGTTAAACATTTTACAGCTAGTGAACTGATTCTTTCTGAATGTCTTTTGTAAGAGAGGATATTAAACAGATTATGCTTCCATTTTCCTTTTGACCATGTTTGCGGAACTTTCATTGATGAACTTTGTCACGCTGCAGTTCAATGGGTATAGCAACCAGGGAGCTTTCTTTTATTTTCTTATTTCACAGTTTATTCACTGTGATTCATATGAAATTAGTTTGCTGGTGGCAGTCTTGACGTGAACAACTGAGAGGATCTGAAGGACTGACAGTTTTGTGGGCACGGTGATTAGCACAAGGAGCTTCTCTGTTACACGCACATGTATGTAATGTAGTGTGTGTAATGGAGAACTGCAGCTACTGGTTTTGGTTATTGATTGATCCTACTCAGTAATTATCTTATTATAAATCACAAATATATAAAACATATCATTAGTAACAAAATAAATAAATATTTTAGAAGCTGACTTAGTGGTGATCGGGTTCATGTTGGAGCCAGTAGCTGGCTGCAGGCCAGGCCCATCCCTGAGGAGGGAGGCTCAATGGATAAACTCATGTGTCTGGCATCTGCACATTCTCTGCTGCATGATATAGGGGGTGATCGGGTCACTGCCTCAGGCACAGGAACAACTTAATATAAAAAGAATTAATCTCAAAGCTGCCTGGTAAAAATCTAGTTTTCTGGAGAATGGAAGTTCAAGGTAGCTCTACAGACTGTATCCCCAAAAGTCCAGAACAGGTCGGAAGAATGCTCAGCACCAATTATTTTGGAGCTGAATCAGGAAGACAGGCCTTGCTTCTAAAGAACAATTAAAGTTGTACTCTTAAAGAGCAGCTGACACCGTCAGGACAACTTTAACAAAACATAATATTTAGACACAGTTCAGTTTGTATATCATGTTAGTTCTATATTTCTCCTCCACATTATTTACTACTGAAGTAATCTGCATTAAAACAAAACCTTTGTTCCTGAAGAGTTCAGCTATTCCTGTTGCTTTCTCCCTACCGAGGTCATAATGCACTGCTTATGACATCAGTTACTCTCATGCTAAACAGACTGTGATGTTACAACAGAGGATTACGGCTTGAAGTAGGGAGTAAGCTATGAGAGGCACATGAACTGTAAGGAACTCTCAAAGGATAAAGGTCATGTATTCATGCAGATTTACTCAGTAATAAATAAGGAAAATAAATATATAGAATATATATGGACTGCAAGCTGATATGCACCTAATTATTATGTTTTTCAAAGTTTTCTTTGAGGCGAGTAGCTCTTTAATTCCTTAACAAGACAATCAATATGCATCTTCAAGTTCAGATCACTATCTGGTCATAAAAGACCTGAAGGTCTATCCCTGTTCAGTGACTCACCACATACAGTAATATTATAAAATTACTGGATGGGGCAGCCTACTGGCAGGGGCCCATGAACCATTGCACGAAGAAAGGTGTGTGGGAAGCAACAGTGAGTTATAAAAATAAAATCTGTGAAAATGTCTTATTGCACTTTATAATCACTTTGAAAAACACTAATAAGCTATGCATTCATTATTTAAGCAGTAAGGCATGACAATGGGGGAGTTACACAAGGAATAAGACATGAGCGAGGGGATTATGCTATGTTAATGAACTGACTGGTGGGTTTAACAAACCACCAGACAGTACATTGACTAAAGCCTAACCACCCTCATTCCTTAAAATGTGTTATTCCACTTATAAAGCCTTTATTTTTAGTGCTGTTGTGATTTGGTATTGTGTTTTAAGATCCCAGTCCTAAGGTTTTAGGTAGCAGGTGTTAGGTTGTGCTTACAGCTCTAGACTAGTTACGCTCTTCAGATTGGATCACTGCAACCTGGTTAGGTTGTGCCTGTAGCTCTGAGCTAGTTGTGTTTAGTTGCACATCTTCAGATGTGATCTATGCAATCCAGTTAGGTTGTACGTCTCATAGACCTTCCCTCGGCCTGCTCATCTGCAGACATCCACATGTACACAGATGACACGGTCCTGTTTCCCCTGGGCCTTCCGTAGCTGAGCTAACAGCCAGGTTCCAAATTGATTTTGACTCTGTCCAGCAGTGCTTCAGGTCAAATCGGCTAACCCTTAATGCAAAAAAAAAAACGGTCTCCATATGCTTGAATTGCCAAAGACTTTCCAGACTTCAGTCCTCCCTCCTTCCACACACCCTGGATGGTTTCACAGTTGAAGATGTGACCTCATGCAAATACCTAGGAGTCTGGCTTGACTGACACCTTGACTTCTCACAGCACGTAAGATGCCATACACAAACACTCCACCCAAAGCTTGGCACTCTATACAGGCATAAAAACTGTATCCCTCTACCAGCCCGCCGTGATACTGTATATTAACTAAAATGATCCTCCCATTATTGACTATGGTGATATTGTCTATGGTGCTGCCCCAAAGTCCACCCCGGCTAGACTGGACCATCTTTTCCACTTATTCGGCCACTTTGTTCTTGACTGCCCTCCCTGCACTCACCACTGCTCCTGTACTCTGCCCTCCCTCTCTTCCCTTGTAGATTGTCACATTACCAACTGTGCCTCTTTCCTCTCCAAATTTGGGTATGTCCACTACCCTCCTATTTCAGCTCTCTACTTTCCCCTCTGTCCCTCCTCCTACTCCCACGTAACTCTGGCTTTCAGTCCCTCTTGAAATCCCTAGCTGGTCAGGTTGCATTCTTCTACCCTTTCCCCAAATTCTAGAATTCTCCCTCAACCATTTGCTCTGCAACATCCAAACGCTCTCGCCTCCTCTACTCCAAGCCCACTTTGGTCCCTCCTGTAACTGCCAATAAGGCTACCCACACTCTGCTCTACCTTCTTCCCTCTGCCGTTCTCTCCTACTTCATGTCCTTTCTCTATCTTTTCCTCTCCATACCTTCACAGGTCTAGAACCCAGGACACGGGCTGGGTGTGCATCAACAGTGTCCGGCCCTTGTGGGTTTGCATCCCAGAGGGTCCCTGGTCTGCCTCTATATCTCTCTACCATACTCCTCCTGCCTGCTTTCTCCTACTCCTTACCATCTTCCACTTCTAGTTTTCTCCTTACCTGCAGGCCTTAAACCCAAGGACATGGGCTGTGTGTGCAGCCAGCTGCATCCGGTCCTTGTGGGATTTCACCAAAGGGTCATAGGTCTGCCTTTCCTTTCCTTATCTTTCTAACTCAGCTTCCCTTCATATCTCCCATTCCTCTCATTTTCACCCCTTGCTATTCTTACCCTACTGACGCTATCCTCTAGGCCTGTGCTATGAATTTGACTATCATCAAATCTTATTTTCAAGCACATACTCAATGCTTTGCAATAAACCTGTAAATGCACTGTATTTAACTGTATGTTAATTCCTCTGTATGTTTTGTTTCTAGTTTGTATTGTAATTACACCTACTGTTAACTTATCCCTTTCCCAGGAGCATCTGGAAACAAGCTCATCTTAACTGAGTCTGCCTTTCTTGGCAAAACTTTTAACTAAATAAATAAATTGAGTTATAAAGACTAGAATGGTGATGCTACTGTTACAGGCCACCTGATTATTTCTCCATAGACCAATAACGGCCACCATAATGGCAACTAGGAAGTAGCTATAAGTGCCCTGCTAGCATTGCGCTTCTAGCCTTTACAATTCCATAGTGCTTGTAGCGCTCAACTAGTTGCATTTATTTGCACTTTTAATTGTGATCTGTGCTATCTGCTTAGGTTGTGCTTCTACTGCAGCTCTAAACTAGTTGCATTTAGTTGCACTTCTTTAAATATGATCTGTGAGACTCAGCAGGAAATCAGTGGTTCTTGATTAGTTTGAAGATGCTGAGAGAGGTTGTACTAGGCTCTAGCCACCCCACCCCACCTACTCACCCACCCAATGAAGAGTCAGTGAAAGGACAGCGACAGGAAACACAGTACCTCTTCCAAATAAAGCTTTGAACTTTCCAGCTCTCTGGTGTGTGCACTGCAAGTTTGTTGTTGTGTTTGTACTGGACTTAGGTTACCACCTTTTAAGATGCCCAAAGTGGACACTTACTGAAACATGTTTTTTGTAGGACAATATGTAACCTCAACCAACACAACATATTTTTTCTAAATAATCAGACTAAAGACCTAAGTGTTGCAGTTTTTAGGTGTTCCTTAGTGTTTCATATCATTTTAAGGTATTTTAGTTTAGGTACTATAGTTTTGCAACATTTAGAGGAAAGTCTGAAAATATTTTTTCTACTATAATGTCAGGACATAGTATTTTTCATGTTTTTTCGAGGACACAGCTGCCCAAATCAGGACTGTCTTGCAAAAATAGGGACAGGTGGTAACCCTAACTTGGCTCTCTTCCTGCTTTAGTTAGATAAGAGGTCAGGTTACTACATTTTAGAGCACTACATGTAGAATTTGGGTGATACTATTATAGCAGTATATATGTGTTTGCTCTTATGTGGAACTGTATTTTGAATGTGTTTCATGTTTTAACTTGGTGTGTATGTTTGCTTTGCTGTTTCTGTGAGTACCACTGAGACATTTCAAGTTTGGATTTTTTAGTAAAGGTCTGTTTGTTTAGATGTTAGCGTCGCTCAGTTCAGTTGGCAGCACATCTGACTCTCGGACAGGTGGTCATGGGTTCTAATCCACACCAGGATTGGGCACATACTATAAAATGCTGGCTCCCGAGTGCAATACTTGGGTGAAAAGGTACTGTCAGGATGTGATGTCCTTCAGATGAGGTGTCATGCAACCAGAGTGGGGACAGCACTAGCGTTATAGAGGTGGAATGCTGTCTTTCCTGCCTGCAACACCCCACCTAATGCTCAGCCAGGCACCCCCTACAAGCTGTGCCCTGAAGGAGATGTAAGAGAATCACTCTAGTAGGCGGCAGTCCCAGGTCGGGTAAAGTCACTCACTTCCCCCAACCACTCTCAAAGAGGGCTCACCGGCTCCTCACCTTTCACCTGCTCTTCCACCTGACCTTACTGCTGAATTACAGTAAATCATTGGGGCTAGCCACACCCAAAGCCCCAGCCAGTAGAGGGACAAGAATGAGTTCTTATGGAACCAGGACCAAAAGAGTGAGGAAAAGGCTGGTCCAGGGTTGGATTCCTGAAGGCTATTTTGTGGGTGAATAAGCTTGATAGATGAGAAAAGGTTCCTAAGGTTGGGCTGGAAATTCAAAGGAGGAAACAGAACACATGTGTGTATGTATGCAAAACCTCACATACCCCCCATAATGCAAACCATCATGTGATGTAGCTGTACATCACCATGAAAATCTGGCTGATTCTGCTTTAAGCAGGAATGAAAAGTGAGAGATGGTAGAAATATCTTCAGAAGCTACACTTGACCTCCTGACCTCATGAGTGGTGAAGCCATTTTTTATTAAGTAAGCTTTACTTATAAAGCACCCATTCCCTGGGTAGCGAGGTGCTGTACAAAGGTCACTTTTGAAGCTGGCACTGCTATAGGCATTACCACAGACGCACTAGCATGACGCCAGCACTGATGCATGCGACATCACAGCTGACTGGTGGACCAGCTGAGATTTTGCAAAAATTAATGCCAACATGATGGCTTAGTTTAGTGTTTGGGTCTGAGCACAGAAAATTTGGTGAGCAAGTCCATTGTTCAGGAATCGCTGTGATTTTAATAAAAATGCCTTTTTTGTTTTACTTTGGTGTGTCACTGGAAAACAGGAGGAACAGAGCAGAGAAACAAGTGTCGTGGCATGAATAGGCAGAGCAGTCATGCAGCAAGCAGCATTTGTTTTCCTATTTAGGTTAGTGATTGTGAAGTATGTGTGTTTTGTGGCTGCTGAGGAGAGGGTTTTTAAATGCTGTAGTTTGGCCACTGGGCTTGTTGTTCGGACGATTATCAGTTTGGACTGGAAAGTGGGTGTGTTAAAAAGCAGCATGGCTTTCAGGGAACATCATTTATGAGTTGTGTGTAGGGTGGGTGGCAGAAAGTATTGTTTGTGGAGCAGTGGGTAGCAGTTTGAAAAATGTGTGTATTGCAGTAGTAGCAGTAGTTGTAGTAGTAGCAGCAGTAGTAGTAGCAGTAGTAGTAGTAGTAGCAGTAATAGTAGTAGTAGCAGTAGCAGCAGCAGCAGCAGCAGTTGTAGCAGCAGCAGCAAGGCAGCAGTGCAGCAGCAGTAGTAGTAATAGTAGTAGTTGCAGAAGTAGCAGTAATAGTAGTAGTAGCAGCAGCAGTAGTAGCAGTTGTGGCAGTAGTAGTAGTAGTGGTCAGTAGTAGTAGTATGCATTGTAGCAGCAGTAGCAGTAGCAGCAGTGAGTAGTAGCATTATTGTTGCAGTGGTAGTAGCAGCAGTAGTAGTAGTAGTGTGCTGTAGAGTAGCAGTAATAGTAGTAGTAGCAGTCAGTAGCAGCAGTAGTAGCAGTGCAGTAGCAGTAGCAGCAGTAGTACAGTAGTAGTAGCAGTAGTAGCAGCAGCAGTAGCAGTAGTAGCAGCAGCAGCAGCAGTAGCAGTAGTAGTAGTAGCAGTAGCAGCAGTAGTAGTAGCAGTAGCAGCAGTAGTAGCAGTAGTAGTAATGAGTGTTGCTGTTGTTGCAGCAGCAGTAGTAGCAGCGAGTAGCAGCAGCAGTAGTAGCAGTAGTAGTAGTAGTAATAGTAGTAGTTGTAGAAGCAGCAGTAATAGTAGTAGTAGCAGCAGCAGCAGCAGCGTAGTAGCAGTTGTAGCAGTAGTAGTAGTAATAGTAGTAGTAGTAGCATTAGCAGCAGCAGCAGCAGCAGTAGTAGCATTATTCACAGCAGCAGCAGTAGCAGCAGTAGTAGTAGTAGCTGTAGAAGTAGCAGTAATAGTAGTAGTAGTAGCAGCAGCAGCAAGCAGTTGCAGTAGCAGCTGTAGTAGCAGTAGCAGCAGTAGTAATAGCAATAGCAGTAGCAGTAGTAGTAGTAGCAGTAGTAGTAGTAGCAGCAGCAGTAGTAGCAGCAGCAGCAGTAGCAGCAGCAGCAGTAGTAGTAGTAAGTAGTAGCAGCAGCAGTAGCAGCAGCAGCAGTAGTAGTAGCAGCAGCAGTAGCAGCAGCAGCAGCAGTAGTAGTAGTAGTAGCAGCAGCAGCAGTAGTAGTAGCAGCAGCAGCAGTAGCGCAGCGCTGTTGTTGTTGGCCAGTAGTAAAACATTTTATTTATGCAGGCATTAATTTGACAAGCAAATATCACCATTAGGGCCTTGTCAGCCCTGTTTACGAGGAGATCCTGTTGATGTTATTTCATAAGACACACCTATTAAAAACAGTCACATGACATAACAAGTCAAAACTACATAAACTCAATTCACATTTAGTACATCATACCATGGTTTTCGTGTTGGGGAGAGGTAGACGCTCATGTCAGTTCGGAAAGTGGCAGTCTGTTTTGTTTTGTTCCTTCTTCTTCATTTAAAAGACCGAGCTTGGGTATAGTTGAACTGTGATGGAGGAGGAAGAGAAACAAGTGAACAAAGGCTGGAGCTTTTACAGAGGTACAAGGAAGGATCAGTGATTCTGATGTGATGACCTGAACCACTTATTACTGTAAATGAAACTGTAAAAGAAGTGCCTGCAGGCAAGTGGGGTCCATGAGGGGATGATATGTTTACTATATGCAAAATGGAACATGACATGTCTACTACATGCATAATAAAAGCATGATGTGTCTACTATCGCTACAATTCAGAGTTTACATTTAAACTTATAGTAGCACAGCTAAACGAATTTATCACACTCTATTTATGTCAATCACTATTACATAAACCATCTATCCATTCGTCCATTCCATGGCTGGGATTTTTGTAGTTATAAAACATCAGCTATTTCCCCATATCTGAATGTCATTAACACTACTTATGAAACTACACAGCTTATTACAAAATAATGAGCAGCCTATTCATTAACTATTACAAGTGAGGACACAGTATATACACATTATTAAAACGCTACTAACGTGTAACACCCACCCAAATAACACATGTAATAACAATCTACTATCCACCTACACTACAGCCCCAAAAGCCACTCCAACTACAGCCTCTGCAGAAAAAGAAACAGCATCCCAAATCACTACTAACCACTCTGCTGCTGCCCATATCACTTGCCAAAGGAGCAGCTCCACATGGAAGTCAAAGTTTATGTGTAAAAAAGTCCTGAATCACTTACCAAACAGTGTAGCTGCTCCTCTCTAGTGCTGTTTCCTGCTACAATCTTTATAAACACTAAAGGAGAAATGCTGCAACCACACGTCCTTTTATAGGAAGTATATTATGGAAACCTAAAAGGCCAAAACTATGCAGACCAAACCAGAATGCTTTTCTAAAGCCACACCACCACACTTTTTCTTAAAGCCAAACCAGCACACTTTTTAAAGCCAAATAGACCAACCTTTGCAGTATATAAATATCTGATAGGTAAGTCCCAGATATTTAGAAGTATCACCATCTCGAGGTGAAACAAGCACAAAAAGGCCACTGGCCGTTCAGACTTGTGGGCATCATGGCTTGTTTGACCCTCGATGGTGATATTTCCTCATATCTGACACTGACCTCTCAGGTACTTTCTATAGTGTGTGTAACATAATTTTAAGATTGATAAGATCTAGATACAACTTCTTGAAAGACTCCTGCACACAATTTAGAGCTTCTTTCATGAAGGAACCAAATATAAAACAACAGTATTGCCTTCTCATTTTTGCAGCTGGCTGTTAGCAAGTTGGCATCCCACCCTATAAATGTAGGCGATTAGAAATAAAGCCCCAGAACAGATCCTTGTGTGTTATTTATTTGAATAACTGCAAAATCAGACTGACTTTGTTTCATTTATAGTTCCGTTGGCAGATTTTGTTTTCAGAACCATTCTAGCACCCTTGGTTGGGTCAATACTGGAGTCTTGAAGTCTTTAAATTAGCAGTGGTGGTCAATTGTATCAAAGGCTTTAATCAGATCAATAAACAATGGAGACCGGTCTTGTTTGTGATCTACCACTAGCATTAATGGTGCAGTTCGTTGTATGTTCGTTGCATCATAGTCCAAAAGCAACGTCTCTTTTTGCAATGCAGAAGCGTTCTGTGTTCGGTGTAGACTTTCTGTTTTTAGTAGTACGTTGTTCAGCTGCCACTTTTCCGCCACTGCCATTGTCTTGAGCTGCTAATTCTAGTCGAAATTATGAAAGAGGCAAAGGCAAAACATGGCAAACATTCTGCGGTAAAGACAGTGGGTCATTGAAGCAGCTTATATGATAAAAAACATTTTTCCACTGAGCCATACAGCAATGGTATCTGGATAAACTCAAGATTGTTCCCCAGGTTTTGCAAATAGCTGACATTTACTGGTTCATATCATACTACACTCTCCTGACATTTTATCCTCTCATTCACGTTTTATTTATTTAAAGTTTCCACACTTCCATAAAAGATTCCAGGGTATAGCTGCAGTAGCAGCAAAGGTACATTCTGTTTGGGGCAGTATCAGTGAAGGAGAAAGCAACAAGACTTAGTTACAAGGACAATATTTATTTTTTTGTTCACCAAGAAAGGCGAGTTAGACCTTGTTTTCAGCCATGCCCCAGTACGGGTCTACAAGGCAAAGTAGTATTACATACACAGATTACTTAGAAGATATACATCACATATGTTTAACATCTATTAATTTATTTAGTTAACATTTTTGACCAGAAAAGGCACACTGACATGACAGCTCATTTCCATGTGTGTTCTGGGAGAAGGATTATATGGACCTCTTGTATTGACTGGGGAATTGTTGCCAGGAGATCGTCTTACAATAAGTTCCACAGGATCATACACTTCTACCTGGACAGTGGCCAGAGATGAGCAGAAGGGATCTCAGTTTAACATCTCTTCTGAAGGACAGCATCTCAGCAGTGCAGCACCCCACCCCATACTGCTTTAGAGTCAGTTATATGCAACATTACCCCAAGTGCCTGATGTGGGACTAGGACTCACAACCTTGTGATTAATTTAAACTGCTGTTTACATGAGAAATAATGGTGTCCTTCGGGAAAAAATTAAATATCCATAGAAGCACAGTCGATGTTTAGAAATGGGGCAACCTTGCACTGCACTGGAACTTTTTCTACAGGGCATTAGTCAGAGGTAAACACACTGGTGACAGACTGCCTCAGCCAGTCAGAATGGAGCCATTTCTCTACCCATTTTATAAGATGAAATAAACATTTTGCCTTTCTAGCAAAGTTGTGACCTAATATTAGGATAGAAAGAGCTCTTACCTCAACCACAAGAATTCCTAAGCTGAAAGCCCCAGTGAGATATATGTTCCTCTGGAAGGTTTTGGCAATTGCTATGAAACAACCCTATAAATAAAAAGAGTTGCAAATTGTGATTAGCTTGGGACAACATCTAAAAAGCTCCTATGAGGAATTTAAAATGTTCACGCTAGTGCTAGACACATTTTATGAATGGTATTTTAGCCCAGCAGCTGAAGCTGCATTGACATATTTTAGGCATTAGAAAGTATGCCCTATTCATGAGAACACTGTAGTATCTGCAGAAAAAGAGGACACCACTAATAGGGACATTACTAATGAAAAGTAGCTTCTAGGACGTGGATATGGTGCGCTATCTACATGTAGGCAGCTCTTTCTTCCCCTTAAATCTTGCTGGAAGGTCTTCAGCTAAGCTTCTCCCACCCACCCGGTGGTATCCTCCCTGGCACTGTTCCATGACATCAGATCTTCCTTTCCACTGGAAGCATTAGGTCTCCTCCTTCGCAGCTGCTGCATGCGGTGTTGGCTCACTTTGGTTCTTGACTACTTTCTCTCCATGGTTGTTCCAAATGGTATATAAAATGGAGCGCAACAACTAGAGATTTGGTCCAGGGTTCAAGTGGTGTGTCCCCAGGAACGCCACAGGACAGGGGCATCAGCCAGAAGGAATAAGTTCCCATCACTACCCTTTGCATCCTACCTGTAAGAAAGGACCCGAACCAGTTGACAACAGTACCGGCAAGTCCACAGAGATCCCACAGGTGGTCCAACAACACCACATGGTCTACAGTGTCAATGCTGAGGAGAGATCAAGAAGCACGAGAATTGACCATGCACCTTGATCACTTGCCCTGAGGAGATCTTTCTGCACCTTGACTAGTGCTGCCTCTGCACTGTACCCTGACCAGAAACCAGACTGGAGTAGCTCATAGATGTCAAAGGAAGCGAGATGTGCCTTAAGCTGAATGACCACTACTTTCTCAATAACCTTCCTAAAAAGGAGAGATCACTGACATGTCTATAATTCACTAGACTATCTGGGTCCAGAGATGGTTTCTTCAGGAGTGGTTTCACCAATGCCTCCTTAAGAGCAATGTGGAACACACCTCTTGAGAGGGAGGACCGGACTATCTCAGCTAATACTGGGTCCAAAGACTCGACACATCCCAGTTCCAGTTCACAGTATGTAGGCTGCAGCTTTGAGATTATCTCACTATCCTCATCCACCCCCACTTTTACCATTTATAATGTCAGTACAAAAAGCTGAAGACACACAAAGATTTTTGTTCAAACGCGCAAGCGGTTTTATTGGTGAAATAAATTTACATTCTATGCTCGGTCTGACTATTATTGGGGTTTGTGTGTGCTTCATCTTTTGTACTGGCATTTGTTTAGCTGAAAGCACCACTATTGCCTTGTGCATGGTTCATGTGTGACCATTTAAAGTGTACAGTGTAAATTTAACCCACAATGGCCTGGCACAGAATATGCCTCTTATCACTGCTTGTGTGGGCAGCACTTACATAACTTACCCATGGCTCTGTCACTATGAGTTATTGTCCTGCCCTCACTTACATCTGATGTAATAATATATATATATAATTACTGGTGACCCCTTTATCAAACGGTTACAGTGCCCTTTCAAACTGATTATTATTGCATTCACAAAACTTTCATTCATCATTTGGTGTCACTCATATGTAGCGTATCTAATTGGCTGTTACTCTGTGTGTGTGGGTGGGCTGTACAGCTAAAGAAACGTGGCAGCTCCATTTTCCTGTAACCAACGAACTGCACTGATCCTTCACCTTTCTGTGTTATGTACATAAATGTTTAATGTTTTGCATTATTTATCTAGTTGATGCTGCCTTGATGAGTTAAAAATCTATCTAGGTTAATCCTGCCATTCATAACCCTTGACTGAGGTGAGACAGTGGCTGCATCGAACAAACTGCAGCTGACTATTAACATTGTGGTTTGCAGTGCAATGTAAAAACAAAAACACTAAATGTAAAGAAAAAATATGCCCTCCTGAAAGGCAGACAGGAAGTGTGTGTGTGTGTGTGTGTGTGTGTGTGTGTGTGTGTGTGTGTGTGTGTACAGCCCCAGTACCTGAGGCAATCACTCCTTTGCACCAGTAGTTATAGTAATCATTGTGCAAGGTGTAAGAGGATGATTTTTTCACACCGTGTATTATCTCATAAACCCCCAAGCTTCACTCTCAGGGTTTATGAATTATAACACACCTCAGATGTGAAAAATCATAACACACACCTGCACATGCATTATTCTCTATAAATATTTATGAATATGCCATGTGCTGCATGAAAATAAATAATTTATTTTGAACAGCTGGTTATGACTTTCTGTTGACCTTCTACAAGTGGCAGGGCCACGAAGTGAGGTCTATGAAGTTATTTCGCCATTCAAAATGAATAATTTATTTTTATGAAGCTCATAGCATGTGCCATTTATACAATACCAGGATGGTAAGCTTAATGATAATGGTTTTTGTGCAATTTTTTACTGCAGGCCTGGACAGAATGTCAGGAATAC
The DNA here is from genome assembly GCA_016271365.2 of Neoceratodus forsteri. Classification (NCBI taxonomy): domain Eukaryota; kingdom Metazoa; phylum Chordata; order Ceratodontiformes; family Ceratodontidae; genus Neoceratodus; species Neoceratodus forsteri. The sequence continues at coordinate 32,666,209 of JADMNL010000029.1, read as the reverse complement.
ATGAAGATTCTGCTCAGAACATTATGAAGCTTGAGTAGACATAGGTGATTTGGACATCCTTTACCTGGACTTCAGCAAAGCCTTTGACTTGTACCCCACAAGTTATATGTTTGATTGATATAAATAAACACAAGTTGCACATACCGTAATAGTGCAAAGCATCATGGGAAGCATATGCAAATGCCATTAATTAATTTGACTGGCTAAATTTCAGCATGGTGCAAGAAGGCCTCACAATACATCAGCAAAGGCTGAGAACAGCAGACACAGACACATGTTTTGTCCTCATTTGGACTAATCAGTGTGCCATATCTGTACCTCAGCATAGGGAGAGGAAGCCAGCCACCCTATAGGGGATCTTATTGGTTTGGATCATGGCCCAAAGTAGAGAGAGAGAAGAGAAGAGAACAACAAAAGAACCCCAGAGCAAATCTTTGCATTATTGGGGTATCTGCAATTTGTGTTTCTTTAAAATGTGGCTGTATGGCCAATACCCTCCAGGATAACACTTGCCCCTGCTGAACTAACACTGCAGACAGGAATACGGGTGTTGTTTGCAGCATCTAGGTAGCCCTGCCACCTGATACATGAATGTGTTGTCGTAAACACTCTGATACCTGAATGCATTGTCGTGAACACCGATACATGAATGCATTGTTGTAAACACCTGATACCTGAATGCATTGTTGTAAACACCTGATACCTGAATGCATTGTTGTAAACACCTGAGATATGAATGCATTGTCGTAAACACCCGATACATGAATGTATTGTCGTAAACACCCGATACATTAATGCACTGTTGTAAACACTTGAGATATGAATGCATTGTCGTAAACACCGATACATGAATGCATTGTTATAAAACAACCCCACTAAGCAATGTGGTCATTAAAATTCAGTTATCCTCAGCATACTGATTTTCCCAACAGCGATGCTCAGAAACAAAACTTTTGCTATATATTTATATTTTAAAGAAGTACTTTAGTTTGGCATATAAGAACCACAAAAGCACACACCGTATAAACTCTTAACAAACCTGCAAGTTTCAGGTTTCAGACCTCCTAGTTTTTAGCTATGGATGAGCAAAAGAAGGTCCTAATTTATGTAATTGTTTTTTGCTCTCTGTACCTTGCCGCCGTGAATCATAGTTGGTTACTAAATTTCAGGATCCAGAGATCCTGGCACCAGTGCAAGGCTTTTCAAACTTCAAGTAAATCAGCTGAACTGGGGCAACATTTTTGATATGCAAAACTGGGGTTTAACATTAAAGTGCTTATGCAACCCTAATATACAGGTGTGACCAGTAGGCCCACTGAGATAAGAAGTCAATTTTTCAGGGTGACACAGAATTAATTACATGGACGGAAATACAGTAAACAGGAAGTCAGTAGGCAAACAAGCTATAGCAACAACATTGATGAAATCACAGGGTTACATGGTTAGCAAACATTACATCATTTACAGCTAAGGGCTAATATACAGACGGTCTTAGGTTACAGTACAGCAAGTACATGCAAGTTTAAGAAAATACAAATCAACTAGGAACATGTCAACAATAAGTAAGTACATAGTGTGTGCTCAAGAAGAAATGTCTTAAGCCCTTTTGAAGCCACCAAAGGAGGAACAATCTTGAGAGTTTGCAGGACAGCATTCCACAGGAGGGTAAAGTAAGTAAAGTATCTTTTGCCTGCACAAGACCTTGTTCTGGGTATCTCAGGTATGGTACAGCTGGAGGACTGAAGCATTCTCCTTGAAGGTTTAATCACCAATACATTACTGAGGCGGGTGGGTAGTACTTTGACTAGTTTGAACACTAGGCATAGAAGAGGTAGTTGAATCTTCCTTTAAAGAAAGGCAATTTAAAGAGTGAAAGACATCACAGCGGTGCTCCCTTGTTGTGACACCAGAAGCAAACAGACCAATTTTATTGTAGAGAACCTTAGCTTATGTGCTTCCGAGCACCTTAGGGTCTTCAGAATCGGGCACCATACATTAATATTGGGAGATGCATACTATTGGCGGTAGTATGCTGTGAATCCTTGGACAGATAATTACTCAGTCGATAAAGTAACACAGTGTTCTGGTGAAGGGACTTTGAGATATGATCTACCTGATGCTTAAAGGTAACTTCCTGGTCCATGTGCACTCCAAGACATTTAACTGAGTCAGCCACCTCAGCTGGAACTCCAGTGGATGTGACAATAGATAACAAATGTTGTCTAGCAGTACCCAGGGGCCTGGAACCAAACTGGCCAGTTTTAGTTTTCTTTGTATTTAGGACTAGCTTCTTACTAGCAAACCATTTTCTAATTCCAGAAATTGCTAGCAAGCTGGCAAGTGATTTGAACAACATCACCAAATCATCTATACAGCATGGTGCCATCTGAGTACAACAGTAAACTGGCTCCACTACAGTTACCAGTCATATCATTAATAAATAGAGAGAACAGCAAAGGACCCAGAATGGAGTCTTGGGAACACCATCAATTATGTGTCTATGCTTAGATTGGACACCCTTCCACTTAACCTGCTAAGATCTATTTGCCATGTAATGGGAGAACCACTGACAGAATAGGCTGTCAAGACCATGCAGTGGTTCACCAAATCAAAGGCTTTGGTGAGGTCTATAAATATAGCACCTGTCAGTTGCCCTTAGTCCACAAACCCCAGTATATCAGAGACAGCCTGACCAATGCAGTGTCTGTGCCATAATTTTTCCTGAAGCCATGCTGCCTGTCTCTAAGAAGGTGATGCTGTTCAGCTGGTTGTAAACTAGACTTTTGTGTATCTTGGCCATGGAACTAAGCAAGGAAATTAGACGGTAGTTTTCACAGGTTCCTTGGGATCCTTCTTGTGCACTGGAACCACTAGGGCCACTTTCTAGCTCTCAGAAATTCTCCTTCAGCTAATGATTTGTTAGACAAAATCACAACAGCGGAGGTAATAACAGGGTGGCTACCTTTAGGACCTTTGGTTCAAGTTTATCATGTCCAGCTGAGCCTTCACCCTTCAACTATTTTAAGAGGGGCACTTTAATCATTTTAAGAGGGGCAGCACCTCTTTTCTCTTTATCACCTGGAAATGGAACTCCAGGTATTGGCCCTCCATGGTAGACCGATTATGTAAGTAAAGAGGAGTCCCAAGGGAGGAGGGTCTGAACATATAGTATATATGTATATATAATCTTTAAATTGATATTGTGACTAAGCTGGGATTTGAAGGTAGGCCTTTTGTATTCCATCCCGCATTCTGGTGGAGTAAACAGGTAGTCACAATGGTGAGCTGAGGTAAGTCTTTTGGCCTTATAGTAGATGGTGAGGGCATCTGATGAAATTCAATCAGCCTGAGTTCAAATCCTAACTTCAGTCATATTATTTCTTTAAAAACTATATTTAATTCACTTGGTGGTGGCTTATACCATAGAGAAAAATACCCCAACAAATAAAAAAAAATACTATTTAACTAAATTAACCTTTAAAGTAATTGTATATTTTGTTCTGCAATAATCAGGTTTTCTCCTGTAACCTCCTGCTGCCTTCATACATTTCCCATTTCCCATTTCCATTAGTATAGCCCCTGCCCTAGTCCAGACTAGCTTGGCCATATTACCTTAGGATTGATGTAGTCAAGTGTGCCTTGCATGCACTGATCCCGGTCTAGAATCTTGCCCAGAGGGCAGCACTGTCTCTCTGCAACAGGCATCTGGCACCAAAGCTGTGTGGTAGTGCTCATGGAAATTGGAATGGTTTCCAAAATCGCCAGGTCCTGAAACTCCACAGCACGTAAACTGAAAAGACACAAACAGGAGGTCACTTTTCTCCACATTTTGTATATATTCCAGTTTTCACTGTTATATTACCACAGGGTCCTTCCTCATCCTCCTCCTCCTTCAGGAGTCAGCATGGCTTAGAGGGTAGCACATCTGCCCTTAGGCCAAAGGTCATGGGTTCTAGTCCCACATTAATTCAGGCTCACAACATAAAACACTGGCACATGAGTGCGCACTGCTTGTTTTTTCCTGTTTGTTTTTTTTTTTGTACTGTCTTATCAAGCACTTGTGCTAGCTGTCGCATATGTGCTGAGTTTATTTAAGTTCATTGTGATGGTTTATGGAGTGAATCATGAGAAAATGCAATTTCTAATTAAAATGGTAATCATAATTCATTTTTGAAAGTCAGCTCAGACATCTTGTTAAACCGTTTTCTGATGACCCATACAACTATCAATCTTTAGAATTAGATTTTGTTTAGCTTTTGCTTTTAAAGTTTTCGTTCATGCTAAACTTTAACTTGGAAGACGGTTTGCATATTTTCAGTAAGTTTTCAAGTGGCTCACTGAGCTGTCAATCAATTAGCATGTACAGCATACAGTATGTGCTCAACAGCTCAGATGGCAGCCAGCCTTGGTGGAGAATGGAGGGCTGTGCCGGTCGCTGGTTTGGGGGATGGGGAGCAGGGTAGGTCACTGCCTGCTGGAGTGGGGGGTTCCACTAGACCACCAGCGACAGATATATCAACATTTATGAGGAAGATCGGGGATAGGGAGGGGGTCTGCTAGACCACCAGGAAGGATAAATGATAATTTATGGGGTGATTGAGGATAGGAAAGGGTCCACTAGACCACCAGGGAAAGATATATAATAATGTATGAGGGAGATCGAGAATAGGGAGGGGGTCTGCTAGACCACTGGGGACATGAGTAATTGTACCAGAAAGGGGATCAGGCTGGGGGACTGCAGCATAAGTTCACTCCCACCCAGAGAGGGCTCCAGGGTGGCATATGAGTCTCTAACCCTCCCAGAGGATACACTTCTAAGTACCCTTAGACCAGACCTAGCTGGTGTAACACTACTTAGAAAATGTGCCCTCGGGAGGGTTTTAGAATCCTGAATTATGGACATGGCAGCCTGTGTCTGCCGCAGCCCCTCAGCACCATGTTGCAGCCCATTTTGTGCTGCAAGGATGGCACAAGCCCCTTAGTGCACGCAGCCTGTGACTGATGCAGCTGCTTTTGTGAATTGTTCCTGGTGCATCTTCTGGTGGAAGCCACACCTTGCACCATTCCTTGTGGCACAGATCCTTGCACCATTCCTTGTGGCACAAACCCTTGCACCATTCCTTGTGGCACAAACCCCTTGCACCATTCCTTGTGGCACAAACCCTTGCACCATTCATAGATTCATAGATTCTGTCGGCAGATAAAGTCCACCTGGACCACCAAGTCTACCCATAAAAACTCCCTAATAGTACTATCCAAGGGGGCTTTGAGAATCTGGCCTATTATTTTTATGCACTTTTATTATTTGTAAGTTTAAACAGTAAAAGAAATGGCGCCATCTCGACTGTATTTTCCACGCACAACAAGTAAAATATGCAAATGACCACCACGATTTGTTTTTTACCTTTCACAATACTTTTTTACCTTTTATGATAGGTTAATTTTACCAGTCACACTGGAACATTAACACAAAAATCATTATAACTTTAAAATGGTATAATACTTTTCACTAAACCTTCCAAAGGCACACCTTGGCATGTGCCCTTCAACCCCAAATATTTCATGAAAAATTCCACACAGTCTAGGCTGTAGGTGAAAGCAAAAATACCCAACGTTAAGTATAAGGAAACCAAATAAATTTTTTGTTCTGTTGCTTGGCACTCTGTATGTCAAAACCATATAAGATACCGTCACAAAATTTTTCACATCTTTTGACTCTGACAGCTTGACTGTGCAAGCCAAATATTGGGCTATTAACAATGCCAACGTTATTAAGGTGCAAAATTTGGGGTTTAACATTAAACAGCCCACTCAACCCTAACTATAGGGTGCTACGTGTCCCATGATATATTAAATGGGTGAGAAAAATCAGTAAAAATGCTGTCTCCTGACAAAACACACTATATGACTGTGCATTATCCCATAGTGACCGCATCGCCTGCAGTTCTTTCCATTTTTCACCCCTTCCAAAACAATGTTGGCCATTTTATAAGACAGATAATTCACTACTGGACATACAGTTGCGCTCTGATATACGCACACCTTCAATGGCTGAACACAGTCAGTCTGCAGTCTCGTGCTCACAACATACACCAAGGCATACGACATCAGAGCACAACCCCACACACCAAGTCATACGTATATCAGAGCACAGCCACAGGCACTGTAGTGGATTATTTTATATATATATATATATATATATGAGTTGAATAAACCTGTTCAGGCTTCAACTATTTTCTACGCTTCTGTGCAAGGCTTAACTCCATTGCACTGCAACGGAATTATTTTGTTGGTGTTAAAGATGTAACTGAATTCATTTTCTATTTGATTTTACCTGGGAAAGAACTCAGTAAAGTAAAATAACTTTTTTATCAGCGTATCCTGGAATGACGGAAATATTACAGACAGACATAAACACCAAATATAATAAAAAATATTTGCAAAAACGAAAAGGAACTTACGATAATCATAATAGTATTCCAAGTCTTTGAAAAATGTCAGTTGAATTATCCCCAAGGTAGTTCTTCCGTAGGTCAGAGAGAAACAAGTCTTGTTTGATCTGTATAATGAAGAAAGGCCTTGTTTCAAGTTACAGTAATTGGGGACAGACCGCAGGACATGTTTTTTTTTCCTGAAGATGCAGACACTAGCATAGGTTCCTCCAAGTGTTTGTATTCAACACTCCAGATAATGTTGGCAGGTAAGAGAAATTTACTTTCAATTTTAGAAAGAGGGTGAGCAGATAAAATGAATGCGTACATGTTTGGTTGTAGTACTATTCCATGGGGTGTGGATCATTTCAAGTGTTGGAATGAGTATCAGTACAGAGTAAAATAATCTTAAGAGTATTTCTTTAAAAAGAGGAGAGGAGTTGCTTTAATGATGGATTCAGCTATACTAGCTATTTAAATAGAAATATTTAACTTAGAATTTTATAAAAATTCATCACAAGATACATGATGAGATGGCAGTTCTGTTGCTGCACGGTAGACACATATGCCTTAATACATGTTGCATGTAATCTATACTGCCAACAGTACTTCTGTCTTGTACTTACAGGAAAGAGCACCCACAAGCAAACGTAAAGAGGATTTTAAAGACTGTTTCAGGTTCAAGGGTTGAAGCCGGGTAGCTGAATTTTAGCTGAAACCTTTAGGAACAACAGAGTCCGGATGTTATTTTCTGCCCTGTGGGAACCTGAGGATAGTTGGGGATGTAATTTGATTTATTCTAAAGGTTTCTTCCACACCTTCTGCTGCCAACTGAAGGGTATACCCTACAAGCACAGATACAAACTGGTCAGGCAGATTTGCCCTCATTCGGACGGCAGGTGTTTTTTTCACGTTTTTTCTCCCTAGTCCCTCACTCCAGCCTGTGATGTGAGCAGTGCCATGTTGGTTTCATACATGCAGCACCCCTGCAGCAAGAGCAGGCTCCCTGGCCCAGCCACAAGAGGCACTGTGGTGCCAAATCCCACCTCCAGCTCTCCTGACTGAGGCGCCCACCGCACAGAAGCTACCCCACTCTGGCCTGTTTCTTCTTGGTGCAATCTGAGCTGGATCCCAAACTTAGGTTGCCTGCAAGGCATGACATGCTGCTACTGGTCATCACAGTGGCCTGGGGATGTACATTTCAGCTATACATGGTGCTCTGCACCAGGAGTTTCCTTTCAGCCTTGGTAGGGCTCCAGTACAACTGGAGCTGATTTACGTAGCAAGGAAGTCTGTCGGCAGTGTTAGGTACAGAAGAAAAGCAGCCCTTATGTGAGCGTATGCTGGGCATTGGACTTAAGTCCTCCATGAACCCAGTAGACTGTCACCATCACCACCACCACGCCTCATTGCCCCTCCACCTTTTCTTTACACCTTAGATCCTCTGTGTGTTCTTCTTCTAACACTGCAGTCCTGTAATCACCACTCAGACTTGCCCCTGCAGCTTCCCCACCATCCCCATGGCTCTCTCCATGGCAAGAGGGAACCTAGACAGTGAGAATGCATCCAGCATCTGGCATTTTCATGAGCTGGACAATGGCCCATACGTAATGTCAGTTACAGAGGTAGGCCCTGAACTGTCAATGAAGATCAAGTCAGCGCTCCACAAAGCAGGGAGGGGTCTGGCAGGGAGGTGCAGCTGTGTCTCACATTCCTACTTCTAGCCACAGGGGTACTCCCTCCGGACCAGATGCCACCAATCCTCCCAAAAGGCATTGTGTATTTCCTGGGGAGCACTCAGCCTTTACTCATCCGACTGAGATTCCTGGGCTCTTACTACCCCCAGGTCTCCCCACCTGCCTGGTAAACACCATGCTCGGACAACCCACTGCAGGCTCTTTAATTGTGGGACAGTACGGGAAAGCTCTGCAGCACTCACGTTTCAAAGGTGCAACTATACAATTAAACTGAAGGTAAGCAATAAAATAATACACACCAACTACCTTGGACTATGATATTTCCTGGCAAGTGTGGGGCGATAGACATAAATGTAGACAGAGCTCACATCTGCACTTTGACAGTGTACCTGGCAACCTATAAATGCAGCTGAAGAGAGTCATAATTTAAAATTCTGGTGAAATGACTCCTTGATTGCTCTTAGTCCTTTGAAACTCAAGCCCTGCATTTAATGTATGCAGTAAGACACCCAGGATGTGTAATTATGGGTCAGTAATTGCACACCTCAGTGTGTTGTATAGCACAAGGCTTTTGCAGCAAGTGTCCTTAAACACATAGGAGCAAACTGCAATTGCTGGTCCTAATTACACAATCTTGAAATGCCTTATTGCACTTATAACATGGGTTCTAGTAAAAGTGTTTTATCAAAAGTTTGCTTGTGATTTTAATTAGAAAATGTTTTCTGTATTAAATATGAACAGAAGGCAAAACATAGTTCCAGTTGCAGCGCCTTGATATTGTAGCCAATCTGGTGAAAAGGCTAAATAAGTCTAGGAGTGCCATTATTGCTGGATAATGACACTTTTGTAATTGTCGCTTAGCCAATCAGGTGACTGCAATGTTCTTACCCATGTTATAATTATTTATTTTACCTTGAAGGCAAACCAAGACACGTCTATTTTTCAGCTACGCCCAGGTGTAATTACAGTAGTTCATTTAATGTTCAGATTCTGAAGCAATAGTTAACGTGTGTGTGTGTATACACACACACACACACACACACACACACACACACAAACATGCACGCACACACACAGAGACACACACATTCATTCGTACAGGAACACACATATATATATATATATATATATATATATATACACACACACACACACACACACACACATATATATGCTCACAAACATAATACACACACGACATTACACACCCATTATGCAGCGCATTGCTCTGAAGTTTTGGATATAAAGTAACCAGGATATGGGCTATACTACCTGTTTATGGAACACCAGGGAAAGAATGGCTCCTGTTAGCTCCACAACAAAGATGATTAGAACCAGCAGAAAAACTGAAACACAAAACCAAAACAACACTTTAAGTGAAGTGGAGTTAATGCAGCACTCAGATGTTGGACAGCCCTAGGGCTGTATAAAGCATTCCCTTAAGGTGGTGAATAATGACTGTTGTAGAAACCTGCTGCTATCATGTACTGTACAGTATTGATGATGGAGCTTTCTTGTAACCCCTTAGATCATGCTTGAAAACAAACTCCAGTGAATCTTTCTGGAGACAAACTTATTGATCAGTTAAACACATGAAAAAAAAAAGTGTCTAGGGCCGCCAGAGGTAGTATGTTGCGTTGCTGCACCAGCGCCAGGGTTCCAGAAGTGGAGTCAAGGTGCGTGAAGCATGAGGCTTAGCTGGAGGGTTGTGCAGCCGATGGCAACACTTCCCAGCCTGAGGAGGAATGGTACCACATCTGGTACTGCAGTACCCTGTGTCTAGCCAAGGAGTTTGCCCCAAAGGCTCCGCTGCAGCATCCAAGGCCTCCACTGTATGACCGTGCCATGTAGTGGGTGGAAGTAGGAGAGCGGAAGGAAGGAAGGAAAGAAAGAAAAACCCTGGTCCTGTTTGAATGGCAGCCAGGGTACCCTGGATCTTAACATGCACCAGATCCTGTTTTTGGGATGAATCTCCCTCGGGACCCTGCTGTGGGGAGTACAAGAAGCAGGCAGTGGGTTAGTGGTAGCTAGGGATGGGTGGATGCCTGGCCTGAGACACTGGTGGAGACGGAGACAAAGTTCAAAAGCGAGTGCCTATGCAGCGTGCAGTACAACTTGATTAAGCTTATTTCCAGCTCGCACAGCAGTGAGAAAATGACATACTGCTGCTTTGATGAACTGCTTGCTTGGTATTGTTGTGCCGACTATGCCCCCAGAGACTGTGCTGTTAAGCACGCCATGGGATATACATGGGCAGAGCAACAAACAGGGCTCTGTATACAATGGGAGGTCACCAAAGAGGATTCTGGAATATAAATTCTAATTTTCAACAACCCTTCTGCCCTTAGTAACCAGGATGCAATTTAGAAAGCAAAATGCTGTACGTAAGTAAAAGAAAGAGGCCACTGTCACTGCAAGTGCAAATCTGGCCACTACTAATGAGGCCAGCCAGTCATTCCTCAGGAAGAGAAGGCTGCACGTATTAACACACCTGCTTACCTGGGAAAAACAGTTACCCCACCAAAAGCAGTGTAGAGGCAAATCCATCGTGTGTGTGTGTAAATCGTGCACTCGCGGCATGCGTGTGTGGTATAACTACAGCATATTTTGATGTCATGTCACTTTGTGCAAAATGGATTTTTCCAAGAAAAATCAACATATTTAGATGGTAAGAGATTTCAAAATGCTACCGATTTCCTGTACAGGCAGTTTATGTCTTACATATCCAAGGCCCTGGAATTCTGCGGTTCTGTGGTTGCGGAATTTGCTCAAGAATTTGCATCATGCCGCAGAATATATATAGTGCCGAGAATTCATTGTTTTGGTGAATTTTCATATAAATATACTGTTTTTCCATAGTGTCAAGTTTTCTTTCCCACCTCGTTATCCTGAAGCCCCTCCTCTATGTTAGCATATGATGTCATCGATGACATCACATTATATTTAGCCAATGACAGGACTGCTTTCTGCCAGAGAAATGAATAAATCATGCCAGAAATCAGAAAATTCTGCCGCAGAAGTCAAGGAGCCCTGCCGCGAGAAATCAGAAAATTCTGCAGCAGAACACCAGGGCCCTGCACATATCTAATGTCAATAAGTCTCATGTAAACTGGGGCCACAGGTCAGCAAAATAAGTTAGTTTTCACACCTGCCATCGTGCCACGTGCAACATCAAAGGAAAGGTGGCGACATGTCCAGATTTGATTAAATCCTCCCACTTATAGGGTCTGTATATAGTCCTCTGTTTTTTTCACAGAGGTACTCTAGTGTTCCTATTAAATCAGATCTTGCCAAATCATTTACTGTTTGGGCCACATGTCCAACCTGCACACAAATATCAATGTCATATAGATAACTGGTTGCAAAACCAACCAGTCAGGCAGGTAAGAAACTAACAACCAAAGCTGTTTAGTCACTTAACAGTAAACAGGGATATACACCTGGGTGTGTTAGAGATATGAGGCACAGCCAAGTGCCTTTAAAGAGACCCACCAAGATAAGGGGATGCCCCTGGCACCGTAATGAATAGGTGTTTTACCGCTTTCAGCGATCACTCATGATGTTCGGCTTCCCAAAACTGTTTCCTGCGGGCAATCTCTCAAATTAACAGGTCCCGGGCGACTTCTGTTTCTTTCTCCCAAGCTGTTTCCTCGCTTTCATTACCATTAGACATGATGACGACACAGTAAGACACGGGCAGGTTTCCATTACAGGATTGGCTTTGTACTTTTCATATATTTTAGTAATATAATGGGCCACTTGGCATTGAACAGGGCACCAGCTTCCACCAATGCTGCCGGTTAGTCGATCGTGCCCACGCTTCATTGCCCAATGGCCATTATATTACTAAAAATATACTGAAAAGCATAAGCCCATTCACTATAATGGAGCCCGCCCCTGTGCTCTTACTGGCATATCGTCATCACGTCCCTGAGCATGGGGTGGAGCCGCAGGGAGAAAATGGAAGTCCTTGGGACCCGTATTTACAATTTTATGAGGGATTTACTTTTTTCTAGGAAACAGTTTTTAGGAGGGAGCATCAGAGGGTGATCCTTTGGCAGTAAGGCACCCATATGTGTGGTAACGGCTCATCCGGTGAGTCTCTTTAATGCCCTGAGAAGTGACATTATCCCAAATGACAATGCAGGCTGGCAGTATAGCCTAGAGGTTAGAGGAATGAGGTGTGAACGAGCTTGATACATCCAGCAGACCAGACCTGAGTTTGATTCTCACAACCTCCACTTACATACTGTGTGACTCTGAGCAAGTCACTTAACCGCCCAGTGCTCCCAGGTCGCCCCTGATAATAGGCACTTGTGCCTAGTGGACCTTACCGGTTACCAAAAGACTAAAAATGAAAATAAAAACCATACAAATTCCAGAGTGTATTACTGCTGTTAACAAATGGTTTACAGTTAGGGAGAACCAGCTGCGGGACCTTTTTCCAGATTGTGGTGTTATCATTAGACATCGCTAAAGCTTAAAATTGTTGCGGAGAGCCAGCTCAGTGTTATGGCAGGCTGAAGCACTTGCTGCCTTCCGCCTGCCACACTGGCAACCTGGGTTCAGGAATGGACCAGCATCGCTCCCGGGCTCGCTGGGAGAGGGAGGACTGAGCATCCCACAGACTGCTCTCCTCCCTATGGGAGGGGGAATCTGTGTCCCCCCACTTCACTGCCATGTGGAGGAGGCCGGAAGGCACTGGTGTGACCAGAAGATGTGGGGGGAGTCTGATGTGACACGCAGCTGCTTCAATGGGCACTTGCATGCCTTACAATGACACAGACACCGGAGGCCAAAACTAGAGGAAAGAAATCAGCTCACTCAGTATTCCTCACGAGGCACTATACAACCCCACGTGATAGGCCACCTACCAAACGTGGCTCTGTGTAAGTGGTGGTTAACCTGCAAGCCCACGAGATGGGTCAGTGATGGAGCTGGAGGTGCCACCGGGACCAGGGGCGCCAGGAGAAAAAGTGAAAAAAAAGAACTGTTGCAGTAGTTCTTCTACCCATTTGATAATAACTGGTTTAACCTTATCCAAAAGTGGCAATAGTTCAGTGGGAACATGCACAACAAAAGTTAAAACTTTTGAGCTATTGTTTCTGTACTTACAATCATTAGTGCGGTTTGTTCTGCATGACCGCCTCCCCAGCAGCCGAGGAACCCTAGAAGAGCCAGGACCAGCCCCACCACCAGTATGATGTAGGCACCAGTGTATAGCAGCGGGTTTGTGGTAATAATGTTCTGAAAGCCATCGGGTCCGTTACCACCCAAATACCTACAGCTAGCAAGCAGATCCCTCCAACCTGTGACCAATAATAGAGAGAGAGAGAGGATTAAGGCCTCTCAAGTACAAAAGATCGCTATCATCAGTCATAAATGCTGTCAACCGGGTACACTTGTAGTAGTAAAACTTTTATTTTTGACAGGATATAAATGACATTTCATTTACATGCACCATTAGGGTGAGCCCTATTTTACAAGGTGTTCCTGTAAAGTTTATCCTGGAAAGTCATGAGCGGTTGTAGGGTTACCACCATCTCAGAAGCTGATATCACTACAGCTGACATTAGGGCATTTAAGCAGTAAGGTACAACAGGGTGTGTGTTATTGTGTGATAACAGCATGGAAGTCAAGCACATGGTAACTCTAGGTACCTTACACACCGAGAAGTGCCATTGTCCCATGATTCCGCACACCCTGGAGTGCCTTATTGGACTTATAAAATGGTTCTACTCATTATATAGAGAATAATGGATAGGCAAGTGCGTGTTATGGATTTTATTACACCCGATGTGTGTGATGACCCGTAAACCTCGAGGCGAAGCTCGAGGTTTACAAGTCATCACACACCAAGGGTGTGTAAAAAATCCTAACACACACTTGTTCATCTTTTATTTTATAATCACTGGTGTTTTGTGCTGTTTGCACGGTTGCGGCATTGCGCAACTTTGTGCGGCTTTGTCGCTTTTCATATCAACCAGCCGTTGATATGACTTTTAAACAGGTTGATATTGAGCTCACCAGTAATTATATCTCAAAAACTCAGTAATGAGGTTCAAAACTTTAAGTATTTCTGAACTGTGCTGTTGTGTTGAATAACACACATGGTCATGTAATCACATCTGACCAACCACAGGTCTTGGTTTCTCTTACCCATTTTATAATGCCCAAGAAAGCAACACGTTGTTGGCGAGACAGACATGGAAGTTGATCAGCACACTTCCCTACAAAGTGATCTGGAGCCAAACCTGTTATGTCTCTCCTCACTACTTGGGAAGACATGCACTATGTTACATATAAAGGCCATACAAGCGATACTCACCACAGCCACCTGTAGGAATGTCACCGAGTACACAATATACTATGCAATATACTATACAATATACTATTCTGAGTATATGATTGATATATACTGAATATATGATATACTGTACTACTGAATATGTGATATACTATACTGAGTATATGATATTGAGTATTTGATATATACTAAGCATATGATATAAGGTACTACTGAATGTGTGATATATTATACTGAGTATATGATACTGGGTATATGATATACTATACTGAGTATATGATATACTATACTGAATATATGATACTGGGTATATGATATACTATACACTACTACTGAATATATGATATACTATACCACGTATATGATATGCTATATTGAGTATATAACATACCAGGGTTTTATTTAACTCTAAAATTGATTAGCGCTTTGCTCATAAGAGTTCTAAAACATTGTGAAAATGCATAGAACTTGCTTCACTGTCTTTAATAAACATAACACTTCTAGAAAACCTATGCAAATACTTTCTGTACAGTTAGTATTGTCCCAAGAAAAAACTGCTAATCAATTATTTGAAACCCTGCATACTATAATGAGTATATGATATACTACTCTGAGTATATGATATACTACTTGCCACCCCTGGCTAGATTTGATCCCTACCTGCCAGCAGAAAAGACAAGAACCCTACAGGTAGGCTACATGTCACTTTTCTAACATAGTAAGTAGATGTCTGGATTACGATCATACAAATTTATTTATTTAGTTCTTGTTGCCCAGGAAAGGAGGACTAGGCAATTCTGCATATGTTTAGCCTCGTCCCGGTGGGGGATGCAGAAGGAAACCAAGTGACTTTGAACTAGGTTAAGCTGTTGGTGGGATTTTAGAGAATAGGGAAATGTGACCAGGACACTGCAGAAATTCCACTCTTTTCATGAAGTGTCATGGGATCTTTAATACCCCCACAAATGGCAGATGGCATGTCAGTTTAACATTTTATCCAAAAGATAGCACCTCAGGAGTATAACAACACCCCAGGCTGCATCAGTGTCAGTATTGGGTTTAAACCAAGTTGCTGGTGTGGGATGGAACCCACAGCCTTCTGATCTTCCAGCCACAGAGGCAAGTGTGAAATCTGCTGAACCACTAACACTGATAGGTTCATTACACTGGGAATCAGACCTGGAGCCCTGAGTGCTGAAGGCAGCAGAATAAGCCATTCGGCTAAAGGGAAATTCTCTCTAGTTGTGAGGAATGAGTGTTCCTTTGCACTGACTCATTGCAATCTCATTAATCACCACCAGAGGTCGCTTTGCTGTTACAGTTAGGACTACAGGGCTCTTGTCACTCACCACATGCGCTACTGCTTGGCACTGCCTTACACAGATTGCCTTTTTCTTATCTACAATAAAATCCAATGCAGTCTCAAGTATTTAATCAATTAGAGAGCAACCAAGTTCTTATAGACAGGCCCATAGCTGGCCCAGAAATTGCAGGCTCGTGGTAGGGTTGGTGGATCTAATTACCTAGATGGAGTCAAGAGTCTGGCTCAAGAGTAACTGGACACTTTTCAGTTGAGGGGCAGTCATGCAAAGTGGGAGAGGGATTGTTAGCTGGTTCTGAGTTTAGGTAAAAAAAAAAACCTCTAAAATATTTTTAAAAGTAATAAAAAGATTCCCCATTCCCTCTGCAGGGCTCTCTATGAAATGTCTCAGCCTGGGAGAGAGAATGCCACCTAGGGAAGGGAAGGATCTTGCCAGCTGCACAAACCCCAGATTGAATCAATTCTGTGTTAGGATGAGGCTGGCACATGTTTCTGGTAAACATCTCTCCACCACCAAGATGTTTTGTTTTTTTCATGGTGGTTGGCAAGAGGCTGAGCCCCATACACAGCTGCACTGATGGGCTTTGGGGGCACACAGAGGCTCTCTGTACCACTACCCCGACACCTGCCATTCAGACAGGGTCTTTGTAGCCACCAGTGAGGACTCTTCCCAATGGCTAGGTCGCAATGCAAATGTGGCCCACCAGTGACACCTTCAACATTTGGGCATGGTTTTACACCAGTCACATGGTATGCTGCCATGCCCAAAGTCCATAACAGAGGCGCTACCACTTCTCCCCACCCCTGATCCCATACCTTATGGCCTACTTGTGGGGCAAAACAAGTGAGGATGTTATGGTCTGACAAAAGTTCCTCTTCGGTGGTCAAGTGATCCCTGAATATTCCTTATCCCTATCCCTCTCTGGTGTACAGGACCCCTCCCGTCCCTTTTCCCTGCGCAGTATAGCCTAGGTACCAGTCCTTTGCTGATCTTGTTCCGCATTGCCACCTCGGTGGTGTCAGTCTTTCAGCTGCAGCAACCCTGTGGAACTACTTTCAGCAACCCCAATGACCCTGTCATGTTGGGAGGGAGCCATGGAGATCAGAGGATAGAGGTAAGTACCTGGAGAAGATGTGATGGGGCTGGAGGATGACCACTAGGGGGCAGAGTGGTGGTAGTAAAATAAACACAGAATGGGAAAACAGCATTTAGTACTTGTATTTTAATGACCTAAGTCAGTAATTATGGCTGCAAAGATGGAGGAGGGCTGGCAGAAGAGCCTAGAGGATAGAGTAATGATCTGTGAATGAGCTTGGTACATTCAGCAGACCTGCATTTGATTCCAACAACCTCCACTTGCATACTGTATGACTCTGAGCAAGTCATTTAACCCCACCCCCACTCCACAGGCAGGTGTGTCTCACCTGGTTATGAAAGGAAAAAAAAAAAAAGATCCATACAGCATTGCACTACATAAAAACAGTATTTTGATATTAACAGTGGTCTAGCCAAGTCTCATCTATCAAGAAGACTGTTACTACAATTGTACATGACTGTGCATGGATGTTGCTGTGCATCAGTATTTCTGTCACTCTTCAGCAGTTCCACGGTGGAGCTACACTTTGCAGCATGCACCTGCAGGCATGAGCTGGGAAGGAGTATGCACAGCACGGCACATCATTAGCGATCAGCCCCACACCTGTTCCCTTTGCTGGCACAATGGCCACTTTGCTAATGCAGGAAAGGTTGTGATTCCTTTGTGAATGGCAAAATGTAGAGCAGTTGAACTGGCCGCAAAGTGGTCTTCACACCACTTCTATGCGCACCTCCGTGCCAATTTGTCTAGGGCTCCAGGAACTTACAAAATTCAAAAACACATATATCAATTTAGAAATTAATACATTTAAGAAAAATAGGTACATTGATGGTGTTGCCCCAAAATAAATTACTACAAAAAATGACAATTGTTTTAAGCTTAGAAACAATAAAATTGAATACTCACAAAAATAAGTCCATTAACAGCAAACATCATGTATTTCATACAGGATAAGATTCTATTTTGCAGAGAACTTCCTCGGCCTAAAACAAATAAAAGCAAAGAGGTTTATTTTAAATTTTCCTTACAAAAAAATGTAATTTGTTTTTAAAAGCAAGTTCTAAACGTAATGGAGCTACAATGCTGGCTGCTCGGTGTCCAGGATGAGAGACGTGATTAGCAAGGTTCCTGCAGCCTGCTTCGGGCAGATGGCCAAGAGGCAGATGAAGTTCCCATGTGGCACTGCACTGCATAGAAGAGTGCTGAGATATGGCCAGAGTGTCCTAGCCATTGTCTCTCAAGAAGCTTGTTTGTGCAATCAGTCGTGATTGTATATGAGCAGGTAAGTGTGGCGGCCGCACCAGGAGCAGCAACTTGGTGAAAGTGAATGAGGACAGACTAGGGGCAGGGCGGAGATGGGTTTTTGGTTTGTACTGTAATGGAGGGAGTTTTCAAATATTGCTGTTTTTCTTGTGAACTGATGCCAGGAAGCCATATCTGGTGTGGGCTTTGCCTGGTAAATGGGCAGTGCAGTGATTCTGAGGATCATTCAATGTGTGAAGAGGTCATGGATCTTTTTCTGGTGCTGTTATGCTGTGATGACAGCACTGGGTTTCATGCTCCTCGGTCAGTCAGGTCTCTGGAGTTTTTATACCTACTTCATAATTAAGCAATACCAGTATGCCTTTGCCTTTTCCTCATCACACCTGGAAACGAGCCCTGACTCAGCGTGCCTTTCCGGTTACCAATTTTCAAATAAATTAAATTAAATGAAAGAAAGAAATACATGCATGCAATAAAACATGACAGGGGTATGTTATGGTTGGATATGGCCCGCCTCAGGTGGGTTGAAGCACGAGGCGTAAGTCAAGTGCTTCCACCACCTGAGAAAGGCAATTAGCCCACCATAAATGGGCCCTTTTAATAAATTGAATTTTTTTTTTACTTAGCCTGGTGCCTCCCCATTACCCTTCCCACCTTCTGGCAATGGGGGAGACACGGTATTTGTATTTTCTCCCTTGTTCCCCGGACCCGGAACAAGGTCGCATGTCCCGTGGCTCCAGTGATGGTCCCATCTGCCCCTGGCTTAGTGCCTAGGTTTTCCCTGGCCTGGCACTGCCACCTAGCCTCCACCGTTTGGCAGCCAAGAGTCAGGGAAATCTCACATCCCTCCCCAGAGGAGAGCTGCCTGGTGGCTGCTCAATCCTGGCTCATCACCCTCCCCGGTACAACCCCTGGTGACCCAAGCTCGCTCCCGAACCTGGATCACCAGCATGGCATGAGGTGTGGCATCCAGGGCCTCAGCCCCACTGGGCCGGCTGGATTTTGTTACATATTTTTGTTGAGTTACTTTCAGTTGGGCTGAAGGGTACCTCTTGGCCAGTTAGGAGCCAGTATTCATTCTAAATATTTTCTAATTATCCTGTAACAGATATCTTGCCCAGCCTAGAGACATATAACTGGGGCTAGCTGGGAGATATGGAGGGAGATTGGCACTTCACAGAGGTAAAGCTTTCAGTTGTCCGGGAGTGAAGGAGGGTATGAGTTCATGCATTGCCCTACCAGCGGGTCATGGAGTGGCATTGGCATCAACTGTGAAGGCAGCCACTTGGCCGCCAGCCTGCCCAGCCAGAGAAAGAGTATAGCTATGGTGCCCTCATTATTGGGGTGAGGACGAGAGATAAAATGTGGAAAAGCATTTCAAATTTAGCAATCTTACTCCCATCTCTAGATGAACTCTTGTATAGTGGATTCCTGACAACACTGAATTTTGATAAAGGTCCAGTATCTTTCACTCTGTTCTTTCTTTTTTTTTTGCCATATAACAGTTGGCTCCCTGGACCTTCACCTCCACCTGAATGGTTCACCCATGCCGCAGCAACATATAACACAGTGATGTAAAACAGAGATTAAGCAATCCATCGACACCAACTTCTGCGCCTTTGACACTCTGTAGCGCTGCATTGGAAATGAAAGTCAGAAAAAAGGATGGCATTCTCCACACGGTACTGGGATACCAAAGAAATATCAACAGTATGGAAGGCGATATAAAAGTATATTATTGCAGCTGCTCCACACACCCCAAAACTTATTATAACAAACTCCACATCCCAGAAAGCAGTCACACACCTTAAAAACCCAGCGCTGAAACATCGCTTATGCTGAACATACTGAGTGGAAAGAAATCAAGTTAGCCCTGAAAACCTGCAGTAACATCCCAATGACATAATTACCATGCCAGTAATGAGTTGGCACATTAAAAGACTACCCACCTGACTTCAGGTCCATCCTGCAACCTCCTAACCCCACCAGCCGCCCCCATCATCAGGCCAGTGGAGATCTATGGGGAGTGGGACCCTGAGAGTGCCGCAGCTGTCCTGGGTGGAAGACAGGGAGGTCTTTTGCTTGTTTGGTCCCCACCCCTAATCCTGCCCACTTCCCTGATACTCAGCAGATCCCTGTCAGGCCTCGCACGCACACCGTGACATCTCAGTGGAGGAGATAAGCTCCCAACCCACCACAGGCCGCTGCTGCAGTGGATCCCAGTGCATTCCATCACTGCGTCACTGCCACATGACAGCATCTCACCATCCTCCCAGGCTGCCCAATCTAACATCCAGAGCCTGCTCCCTAACAAGGATCGCAGGCACAGGAGAGGGACGCGCTACCTGCTGGGCCAGTGGTTGGTCTTTACTCTATTCTACTAGACAAAATCCTATTAAACATATATATATATATATATATATATATATATATATATATATATATATATACAAAATCAGACATCCCACTAATGCTAAGCATCATGGGCTGCCATGATGCTTTGCATTGTGGGGATGTGATTTTGTATTTCTTGAAACTTGGCTTCCGCCAAATGTCCTTTGGTAACCATTGCCTCAGCGCTTGCACACAGAGGTTATTTGTTTTTAAGTTGTTTTTTATTTTAATTGGGTTCACCACAACATAACCCAGATAGACCATCTTAGGGTAGCTGGTTCATTCCACTGGGGTGTCAGACGAGGCATACTGATGAGTCCTGGTAGGATGAAACACGTGTCTATGTCTTCCGTTGGCACCCTTTGCAAACTTTGTGAGAAGCCTTCGGCACCATGCATTTCTGCTTAAATTTAAACCAGCATAATATTCTGTGGTGATTTGTATATGCAGCCCATGATGCTTTGCATTGTGGGGGCATGTGTGATT
Organism: Neoceratodus forsteri; assembly: GCA_016271365.2. NCBI lineage: Eukaryota > Metazoa > Chordata > Ceratodontiformes > Ceratodontidae > Neoceratodus > Neoceratodus forsteri. The sequence goes on along the minus strand of JADMNL010000029.1, from coordinate 32,645,213 downwards.
TTGTAATTTTTGAAACTTGGCTTCCCGCCAAATGCCATTTGGGGTAGCCATTGTCTCTGTTTGTGCACAGTGGTTCTTTGTTTTTTATATATATATATATATATGTTTATTAAGAACTTGGCATACAATGGGATATCCATATGTAGGTTACAATCCTAGTTTTAATGAGGTCTTGGGATGGGGTGGAGGAACAGTTTCTGCAGCTGATATTATTAACTAGTAAATCGTAAATTATCCATGAGTTAGTTAAGACAGCAAGGATAATAACTTTGAAATAAAAATAAAAGAAATTATAAATAAAATAGTATACACAAAATTACTCAGGATAGAATTGTGAAAATTATAAGAACAGGGCTTGGGGGGTGACTGGGATGTTCAGCTGCTGGGCAAGTAAGGATGAGAGAGGCAATTACAAGAGTGCAGAGCCTGCTGTGTGTGACCCTCTTAAAAGTGCTAAGGGTCAGGGCTTCTTAGGCACCAGTTAGGAGGCGTGTTACAGGTAGCTGGAGCAGCTACTACAAAGGATTCCATTCTGATAGTGTTGCGCACTCTTGGTACTTAAAGGAGGGTCATATGCTGGGATTGCCATGTAAGACTGAACGGCTTTATGTAGGAGGCAGCTGAGTAATTCAGACTATGGGATTCATTTCCCAATAGGTTGATGAATTTTGGTCTAGGACTGTATTACACTATAATTACTGGTGACCCCTTTAATGACTGTCTCAAGTTCCTGTTTCAAACGCCGTAATAACTGGGCAGCCAGGTTATTACGGTGTTTGGTTGACATTCTGTGCTAGTTCTGAATTCTACCGCACTCAGCTGTCTCGAGCTCACAGATGCAGTGCAACCGCCATTAGCACCATGGAGCATTCAACAGCGAGTGTCTCTATCTTATGACACGATGGCAGCTTCCATTTGTTCTACCTGTATTTTTTTGTTTCCTCACTGATTAGCACCTCCATGACCCAGACTAGAAGGGACCTCTTGGAAGAAAATGGAAATACCATCCCAGTATGTCTCTTGTTTCTCTTCTGCTCTTGTCTAAACTCCTTGCCAGCAAATTATAAAAAAATACTGGCTATGCGGTGTCGTTATGTTTTTTACACAACCTGGGTGTGTGATGACCAGATAAATCTCTCAGCTTGACTCTTGAGGTTTACAGGGTCATCACACAACTCAGGTGTGTAAAAAACACATAACGCACACTCACATAGCCATTATTCTTCATGCAATGCATCGATTCTGTTATATATACAATTTGTTCTCTCCTGTCCCTTAATTCCTACATGCTCGCTTCCCTCCCCAAGTTCTGCAGATGAAGATAAGAATTCCTAATCTTTGTTTTTTTTTCTCTCTGGATATTAGCAACTTAAAAACATCAAAAGTAGCAATGCAGTTCTTTTATATGTAGGCATGATTACCCTGTACTCAGGGTCCCTCTTATTCTGCAATTCCTTGGCCTCAGAATTACCACAGCTTGCATCCTGAAAAAGAATATATATATATGTAGTGCTGCATAGTTAATTGTTCTAGGGCATTTTTCATTCCAGTGTAGTTTTTCTATAGTGCCTGGCTTTCTTCCCTTCCCCTCCCCTTTATGCTGAAGCCCTCCTCTATACTCAGCATACACTGTCAATGATGATGTCCCATCATATTGTAGCCAATGGCTGGACTACATTCTTCCACAGAAAATAACAATTTATGCCTCAGGAAGCAGCAAACATTGGCACATAAGCCTTGAGCCCTACCGAGGACAACTAGGGGCCCTGACTATAATGTATTTTACAATTTAATTCCTACCAACGTTAGAACAGCTCGCAGCTTTGTTGTTGTTTGAAAAGAATGGCTATCACACAACACTTTGAAAAAGATGCGGATGCGATATCTGTCTAAACTTGGAAACATAAAGCCTATTGTCCCCTGCCTTCCTGAGAAATAGATACTGTAATCTTTATTCATGAGTCAGCATTGTCTGTGTAAATGTCGGCCATCTTAGGCAGACAACTGCTGTAATCAAGCCTCTGGAGCCGCTCCACTGGCCTTGTCTTCCAGTCGAGGAACCATGTGTTGTGTCCTCAACCCACAATCCCAGTCAGCTGCAAAAGAACTGGGAGGCAGTCTGAAAGCTACACTCACAGCTACAAGAAGGGTGTGCTGCCTTCTTCACAGAAGGAATGCCCCTTGCCAGTCCAGTGGGATGGAAGCCACTCCACGAAGAACCTCTTAGCCTCCCTGTGTTTTGCCACTGACAGCAGGAAGGGCTCTTGCTGGTGGACATGGCCATGTCGAGACGAGGCCCTCTCCGCCCAGCTCAGCTGTATATTGGGGCACCTGGCTGCCAATGGCTCTGTGGTGGTATCCAGATCATTGGATCATGGCAAGTAAAGAGGCAGCGGTGAGTGGACAACGGGAGAACATGGAAAAACAGAAGGAAGAATCCTGACAAAAACAAACAAGACTCTGGGATAACAGGCCATCCAAAATCCAGAAAAATATCTTCAGTTATGTCTAATTAAATATTCATGAGGCATGCAAGGCTCTGATTGGCTACTGGATCAGTCATTAATGTCTTAGAAATAACCGAGCCAGCTGTCAGCTGATGCAGTGTGGACGTAACGTCTTAAACATAAGACATACTTGTGCCACCCTACTCACACCACACCACACCACTTGAAACACAAAAGAAAGTTAAAAAAATCTAAAAAAGGAAAGTTGTTACTATGATTAGACTTATACTCATAATAATAAACTGCCCTGGTTTCTGTGCCCCAAGTGCATGATTTTGCACTTCTTCTCATTAAAACTTAGTTGTCATACTCTTGTGTATTCCTCAAGTTTTCTTAGATCTCTATTCACCCCCGAGAGTCTGTCCTACTGCAAATCTTTGTATCATGTGCAAAAGGCAGACCTTCCTTCTAGCCCTCTGCAATGTCACTAACAAAGACATTACAGAGGACTGGACCATCACGGATCCTTGTGGCACCCGCTGGTCACCCTCCCTTCCTCGGAGTGAATCCTGTTTACCACCACCCTATCAGCTATCCCCATCCAGTTCCTTACCCAGTTTACCACCTTGACCCTCTCTCAGGCTGCCCAGCTTGTTTATGAATCTCCTATGTGGAATGATGTTGAAGACCTTACTGAAATCTAGGTAGGCCACATCCACCACTCCACCCTGATCTAATTCCCAGGTCACTCAGTCAAAGAAGTCTATCAGATTTGATGACATGACTCCCAATGTGAATCCATGCTGTCTCAGACCCTGTAAGCCACTGGATTCAATACTGTAGAATTGAAAATGTTAGTGTTTCAAAAAATCTCACTATGTTCCCACCCCTGCTGGACCACTAAATTAATCGAATCGCACATATTTCGTTCAGTGAAGTTTATTAGACCGAAAACTTAAAAATGCTCAAAAATATACAGTACATCATAAAATGCTGCCAAAGCTTCAGAAAAGCTTAAAAGCTGCAAAAGTCTAGCATTCATCTGCCGCCTCCTCTGACTCCACCTGTAATTGCCCTGGTTCATCTGGCACCCAAAAAAAGACGGTAGTCTTCTTCATTATGCTGTACTGCAGCACGTGCTGTATATAGTAATACTATACGCAGTGTGTGCTGTATACAGTAATACTGTACGTAGTGTGTGCTGTATACAGTAATACTGTACATAGTGTGTGCTGTATACAGTAATGCTGTACTGCAGTGTGTGTGCTGTATACAGTAATACTATGCATGATGTGTGCTGTATACAGTACTATGTACGTAATGTGTGCTGTATACAGTAATGCTGTCTTGCAAGTGTGCTGTATACAGTAATGCTGTACTGCAGCGTGTGCTGTATACAGTAATACTGTACATAGTGTGTGCTGTATACAGTAATACTGTACGCAGTGTGTGCTGTATACAGTAATACTATGCGTAGCGTGTGCAGTATACAGTAATACTGTACATAGTGTGTGCTGTATACAGTAATGCTGTACTGCAGTGTGTGCTGTATACAGTAATGCTGTGCACAGTGTGTGTGCTGTATACAGTAATACTGTACGTAGTGTGTGTATCGTAATGTTGCACTGCAAGCGTGTGCTGTATACAGTAATACTGTACATAGTGTGTGCTGTATACAGTAATACTGTATGTAGTGTGCTGTATACAGTAATACTATGCGCAGTGTGTGCTGTATACAGTAATACTGATGCGTAGTGTGTGCTGTATACAGTAATGCTGTACGAGCGTGTGCTGTATACAGTAATACTGTACATAGTGTGTGCTGTATACAGTAATACTGTACGTAGTGTGTGCTGTATACAGTAATACTGTACATAGTGTGTGCTGTATACAGTAATGCTGTACTGCAGTGTGTGCTGTATACAGTAATACTATCGCAGTGTGTGCTGTATACAGTAATACTGTGCGTAGTGTGTGCTGTATACAGTAATGCTGTACTAGCGTGTGCTGTATACAGTAATACTGTACATAGTGTGTGCTGTATACAGTAATACTGTATGTAGTGTGTGCTGTATACAGTAATACTGTACTGCAGCTGTGCTGTATACAGTAATACTGTACATAGTGTGTGCTGTATACAGTAATACTGTATGTAGTGTGTGCAGTATACAGTAATACTGTACGTAACGTAGTGTTGTTTTAGAGCTTTGTTCTCACCTGGATTAAGCAGTTGGCATGTGCATCGGCAATTCCTGTAACCTTGAAGCCATGGATGCAGTCCTCCCTGTGCTCACACAGCGAGTTAAAGGCTGACACCAACCACTCTGAGTGCTTAGATTTCAGGGCTGTCATTCTTAAATCGACTTTAATATCTGTGGACTTGGAACTGGAGTTAATTTGCTCGGTAATCATTCCAGCGTGCCACTCGGTGAAATATATTTTGAGGTAGTACTTAAACAATTTTAAGTGAAACATCAAGAGGTTGCAATAAATCTGTGCATGATGCCGGAACGAATATTGGCAGTATAGCTTCAGACTCCAGCTTTTAATCACATTGGGAGTACTGTGGATTCTGTACAAGTCTAAAATCAGGATGCTGTGTTGTTCTTCGGCAGATCTTGCTTTTCAGTTACACGGGCAATGTATGGCTTGAGGGTGTTATCAATGTATGACTTCATTGTTACTGTGTTATCCCAGTGATTTTCACTGAATGTAATGTTCCAATTGGATGGAAAGGAAGAACTAGGAGACAAGCTGTAATTTTCCCTGATAGATCACCTGGGGGTAAGAATTTTCCAGATAGTGTACACCCCATAACTACAGAGACTTAACGCTTCTCTCTGAGCCCAGTGACTTCAACTTGTCTCGCCCCAGACTGAGCCATAGCCCACTGGCTACGTGGCACCAGTTGCACTCAGTTTCATCCATATTGATCACAAACTCTGCCAGTATAAGTTCCTGACTTACTGCTCTGCTAAACCTAGCTAGAAAATGTGTCTTCAACTGTGGGAAATCATTGGACTTTTCGGCCAGCTTTGGTGCCTTTACGCTTAATGAACCCCATGCGTTTAGGAAATGCCATGCCCACTGCTCGGTTATTGTCAAGTGCCCCATTTTCTGCAAGCATCTTTGGGTTGTTGGCTTTATCACACCCAAAGCTACGGCTGCAACCACTTGCATTCACCACTGCTCCTTCGCAGTGAAGACTTCTGATGATTTTGTGCATTTCAACTTCTATATCCTCCATAACCAATGTTGGCAACCCCGGGCCTATGCAGCAGACTTGGGAGCAACTAATGCAGGGTCACCACTAACATGAACCTTGTCAAGGTAGTCAGATTTAAACTTGCAATGTGCTTTGATTGATGACTTTACTGTATTTTCTTTGGTAGTGCCTGACTGTGTTCATAACACCGTTTGTGCGCACAGTGTCCTAGTTTGTATCGTAGTTCAGACCGTAGTGAGCATAATTGGTGCATCTTCTTGGGGAGGGGAGGCAAGCTTAAGCTCCTGGACGACACAGTCTGCCATTTTCACTGTAACTCCAGCAGTGTCACTCAGAGCCGCTTGAGTGTAATGTCCTTGGTAACTGTAAGGTTATGCTCCTCTTAATTCCCTGATTCGTTTACAGCCAGTTCACCAAAGACATTGCAAGTGGCTGAGAGGACGCAAGAGAAACTAATAAACTGAGAGCTCACAAGGCAGTGCAGATCAGCAGTGAATGGTAGCAGCACAGATACCTGTACTAGTAAGTACTGTAATTACTAATTGCTAGCAACTAGTCACTGATGCTAGGCAATCAACCACTGCCAAGTGCTGACAGTAACCCTTGACAACCATTTTGTCAGTTCTAAACGAATAATGCTGGCAGAGTGATTCAGAGGTCCGCGAATTTTTATAAACGCTAACTTGTGCAATATCCGTGATGCGCTAAATTAAGTGAACACTAGAATGATCAATTCTACAGTATATTCCACAGTACTTTCCTTCAGTAGTGATTCCATTAATTTCCCTACCACCAAGTCAGGCTGACTGGCCTGTAATTGCCAGCCTCCTGCCTGCTACCAGTTTTATGAAGTAGGACTACATCTGCCCTCCTTCAGTCCTCCAGGACCGCCTCCTGTTCCAGTGAGTGGTTGAACAGGACTGTCAGTGGTGCAGCCAGCACCTCTCAAGCTCCTTCAGTGTCCTTGGATGTATCCCATCTAGTCCCATTGCCATGTCTGCTTTCACATTTGCGAGTTCCTCCAGGATGCATAGCTCCAGGACCAGTAGCTATGGTATTTGCCTAGTAGCCATATCACTGTTCATAAGCACAGTTTCCTGAAAGTTTCACAGCACAGCACGCGCTACATATCAGAGTAAATGATTACTACCAAAAGTGACATAAAAAACAAATACATTTAATGTCCCTTGACAATGACTTCACAGTACAGATGGAAGATAAACTCTGCCTGTTTGAGCAGAATGAAGATTTCTTTGATGAAACAGCTCCAGATGGTGAAACTAACGAGTCTGCCTCTTCAGAAGCTGTCACTGAAAATCTAGCTGACAATTCAGCACCATCTACTGAGGTAACAGTGACAATTCAAACTGTTGAGGGTGACCCTGAAAGAAAGATAAATTCAGTATTTTACCACCACTGACAATTAAATATTCAATGAAAATATTCAGAATGACTGGGCACAAATGATCACTGAATCCCCACTTCGGTCCAGAACTGCCGAGTGATTGGACAAGAAACAGAGACTGTGAACCGCAACCCTGATATGCATACAAATACAGTGTTTCCACTTTTCGCAGTAAAATAGGTGATGTTATAAAGAAAACACAAATCCCAACCCAAACAAAAACATCAAATTATGTCAGTCTGGTGAAGGCCTACAACACTGAGCTGCATGAAATCCCTCCAGAAATGCTAAATAATTATCTGAGTCACTTCTTCATGAACATAAGAAAGTTGTATGAGCCTCTGACACTATGTTCAATTTTTCAGTAAACTGAACGATTCTTGAAAAGCAACAATTATTACGATTCATAATCACATCTAATAAATTTACACAAACTGGTCAAGTACCATGTGCAAGGAAGAAACAGCTGAAGTCTGAAGGCGTTGTTGGTCTGATGCAGCAGATGAACTGACAGACAATGTGATAGATGATCTGTATAAAACTGAACAGCTTGGCCCAAAATCAGCGTTTCATTACTAATCACACCATGGCTGGTAGCTAGTATGTATTTTGGCATTTGTAAATGCACAGCTTAAAATGTAGGGGGTAACATACTGTAGATGTGGACCATTGCTGAGAATGGTAAAGAATTCTTACAATACCATACAGAAAGAGTCACCAGAACTAGAACTGGCCCAAACCCTGCTGACACTTGAAAACTTAAGCCTATAGCTTATTCAAACCCAAATGACTTGCAGCGATGTCTGGTGGAGAACTACAGAAGGTACAAAGCACAGAGACCATCACAATTCATGCAAGATGCCAGCTCCTTTTTCTTGCAACTAATCATGCTGTGAAGCAGTTTAATATGCTTACTTATTGTTTTAAAAATGAATCTCTTGAAAGGAACAGACTTTCCACTACTGTAAAAGATATGATCAAATCCACCAACATCTCAGCCACCAAGCAGACCACTAATCACAGTACCTGAAAACATCTCATCCAAAACTGTGCGACAGTGCTGTGGAGGCAACTAACATCATTCAGATAACAGACCGTAAAGAGGACGCAGAGTGTCAATGACTATTCCATATTGAATGGAAAATAAAAAACAGGAGAATATTTCAAATATACCAAGCAGTCAGAAAGATGTACAAATGTCAACATCGTCCCAGCAGCGTGTCTGTATACACCTATCAATACATGGACATATTAGGATAACAATATCTCAATTACAGGGCGTCTATGTTAGGTTTGGGTGTTGAATGTCTGGAAACACTAGCCACTTGTTACAGAGTTGCAGATAGATCATGTTTAAACAGTATAAGTTTGAATATTCATAAATAATATTGACTCGTTGTACACGTTTTAAGAGATAGAGATCTGAATAGTACTTACACTGCATAAATGTGGGAAACAGCTGGTTAATTTAATTTACACTAGGACAGGTTGTCTTTAACCACTCTTATTGCCTAACACAAAGATATTTTCTTATTTAGAAGACTTTAGCATTATATACATGTATTTTTCAGCCTATTTTATCTTGTGGTTTAAAATCATAGACATTTACTAATGTATGCACAGACACACAAATGTAGCTTTAGTATATGTTTTATGGCTGTTCTCAGGAAGAAGCTAGCTACGGTATTCTGTGACATTGGACCTTGAAATACCTTTTCTTTGATGGAACTCTGTTGTCTTCATATGGACCGATGTTGATTTTACAAGCAGTTTAGGCAAATGGAATTTTTAAAAACTTTTATCTGTTTTTCTATATATGATCTGGACTTTAAGAAAGTGTATTTTTCCAAACCAACTGTCCTTGTTTTCTGATGAAGGATTCTGTGTAATCCGAAAGCTCAAAGCGCCTGTTTTCTTTTTATCAACTCTGTTGGTCCAATAAAAGGTATCAAATCATCTTTTGTGTGGATCTTGTTTTACAAGTACCAATATGACAACAAGAATTTCTGTGTCCAAATTCTGAGGAATTCTGTCAGAAGCAGAATTCTGAAATTTCTAAAGCGGAGTTTTAAAGGAGCAGCATTTGTTAGTTAGCAAAAGCATTAATCATACAGTTTTTAGCAAAAGTGTATTTCTGACATCTTTAGATTCATCCTCAGTGTATTTTCTTTAGTTTTCTCAGATATTTCTAAACCAGCTGTTATAGCTAATTTTGTAATTAATGACTCACATCACTAAAGATGGCTGCCACTTGCATTTTTTTGTAAATCTGTTCCGTGGGGGTTACCTGTTGAATGTACAGGCTAGATTCATACTGTGGACATAGAATGATGGTGTTACCACATGTTTCTGATGATAAGCGGCACAGCACTGTACCAAGATATTACATTTGTTCATGGCAGGTATGGCAGGGAGTGAACTTTTAAAATGTCAAAATCTGGGCCAGCGTGCCGTGCAGCGTAGGCTTCCATCTGTGATGCCGACGCCCGGTTCGAAACAGACCTGAGATGTTAGAGGGCTGGCCTGGGGAGGAGGGTTAAGTGTCCCAGTGACTGCTCTGCTCTTCCGGGGAGAGTGGGATAGCGTCTCGACGTGTGGTGCACCACTGGTGGAGGCCGAGGGGAGGCAACCAAAGCTGAATAGTCAGGAGGCGTGCTGATGTTGTGCTCTCACACACTATGTCATTGCATGCCACGCCCACTTGAAAATGGCATGGAAAAAATCGCCAGCCATGCTAATGATGCCACGCTCTGGTCCCATTACACCCACTTTGAATGCCGGCTCCAACCAAGATCAGTCTTTTCTCAGGCATAGCCCGACTCCACAGCCTCACCCTGGGAGTAAGCCAGAGAGTACTACTGGCAGAAGTTGGGCTGAGTGAGACTGGGGACAAGTCGGGCTGAGCCACCTAGGGCATGATGGCACAAAAAACAACAAACTTCAAAATCCAATATCTTGGTTCAGGAATGAAAGAAAATGAAAAGAAAAGGGTACCTTGACATTTCTGGCAGAAAAATCTGAGAAAACAATATGGTGACTAACAAACCCTGCTTCTTTAACTGCCGAATGGTATTCTGAAGCTTCTGTGCACTGTAGATTAATTTCCACAGCATTATGTAATCTGCAGAATATTATTTCACATTATACAATGGCAAGAAAGAATCCTGCTCCTGATTGGTCAGTTGGTTATCACAGCAGGATGTTATCCTGGCATAACATCCCTGCTGATGATCTGGCTGACCAGCACATTGATTGTTTGCATCTTTTCTTAAAAAATATTTTTAAACGCTAAATCAAATTCTTTAAAATTCTTTTTTTCCTGTATAAAACAACAAGCCATTGTATAATAGGAATAATCCCTCCAGGGTGGGTGTTATGCTGATAACATCCTTCGGTAGTTGGACGCTCGGCTGGTGGCCTGGTCCGTCCCACCCAAGGTGGGATGTTATCCCAGTATAACACCCACCCTGTCAGGCATTATTCCTTTTAGTTTATACAGAAATGTTTTTGGCATTCCATGGAATTAAAAATAAATTACAAAAACATTTTAGAAGTGGGATTGCCATTCTGCTACAAACCCCGCCAGCGGAATTCTGCATGCCACAAGTCCAGCTGGGAGTGGAGCTGGTGTGTGCATCTAGGTGCCTGAGGCTCATAACAGCACTGCCAAAAGTAGGGCATCTCAACTCAGGCAGGACTGGCGCAGCAGTAGCCTATCAAGGTGGGCTGGGCAGCTGGCTTCCTTGTGAGGGGCAGGTATTCACCCGTCGTTCTGTGTGGGTGAAGCCAACAGACAGTTAGACACAGCACAGCTGGGGCTGTGGGAGGGTCAGAGGGCATGCACAAGCACCAGAATATGTATGTCACAGGCACTAGATCAGATCAGATAGGGAGAAAAGCCTCCCTGCCCCACGCAGTTCCTCTTTCTCCTCCTCCTCACCAGATGCAGACTTCCAAAGGAAGGGATGACACCCCAGGTCATGACCTCTGCCATAGGGGTAACCTGTGGAGGATGCATGAGGCAGCTAAGACAAAGTAGGCCTGGGTGGTCACTGGGGACAGCCTAAGGACTGCACTGGTGTGTTTGCATGGGGAGGGATAAACAGGTACATTTAGAAAAAAATGAAACAATACTCACTTCTCAAACACTAAAACTCATTGCACAGCATACAGATGGAGGTAAAATTAGGTCTGCAGCAGATATTAACTGTAAATTAAAAACCTTGTTCAAAATGCTTTTAAATACACGCATCATCCAGGTGGCCAAGAGTTACTGCTATGCAATACTGAGTTAGCAAGAGTATTCCACCGAAGTTTCTCTCATTCCTGTTGATAACTGAAAGACTTAGACCTATGGCAACCTCCCCTAGCTGTTTTTTTTTAAATGTAGAAACACATAAGCAGAAAAACCTAGGTTTGAAAACTTGTAGAACTCCAATAGCAATTAGAACTTACCTGTAAGAGATGACTAAAAAGCTCTTCAGAGACTGGCACAGAGCCGTATCTGTTTTGATATGGACATTTACAAATTGCAGGGTAGCCTTTAAGGAACACCTAACACAGGGTGTTTCAAGCAGTATCAAAGAAGCGAAAGCGACACAATTCGTCAAATATACAAAGCTCACAAATAATTAAGAAGACATTCAATCTGCCTCATGGTTCAAAGACATCTGTGGTTTGGTAGTGCAGAGACACTAATGCTCTTTACAGGTGCTATGAGGAAGGGATAACCAAGCGCAACAGTTACAAGTTAACTACAAACAGAAAGGTGATATCAGTACAACACAATAGACAAGGACTCCAACATTAATTATTTCTGAGGGACGCTGCTAAGGTTTTCACAGCTTTTATTATAAGTAATGGTTGTTTATTTTTTCTCTTGCAGCAAGGATGCTGGGAGGAATTCCTTAGTCATAGCCAATAGTCTAATAAACAGAATGAAAATAAACAAAGAAAGTAGCAGCAGAAAAGACCTAACTGCCCATCCATTCTGCCCTAGCTAACAGATTGAGCCCTTGTCAGTCCCTATGCCCCCACTGCACTCTTTCCAATGTGCTTGCTCCATCCTCTCTTAACCCTCCCACTGTATCCAAATATATGACATCATCTAGAAATTTGTTTAATTCTGCCACCACCCTTTTGGTGAAAAAACTTTCTGTCATCTGTTCTGACTCCCACCCCACCAGTTTCATTGAGTTTCTTCTGGAAGAATTACCACTTACTGCAAACAAGTCATTGGTGTCTGCCCCATTGATTCCGTAGAAAGAACTTGAAGACAGTAATTTTCCTCCTGTCCTCCAGGGTATACACATTAAGATCCAGTAGGAATTCCTTGTAAGTTCTCCCTGTTTGTTTGTTTTAATTTACATTTTAGTGCTTTTTCCCCAGTTTTCACCCTGCCCTTCTCGGTGCGCACATGCACCCACAGTCTGAGATGCCCTCCCAGCTTGCCACTCCCTCCTGCCTACACCACCACCGCCGACCTCCACCCAGTAGCAGCAGAGTCCGTGGGGGACAACCACCCCCAAAGAGGAGAGCTGCTGTTAGGCAGTTTGATCCCACTCCGTCCCTCTCCCCCATGTCGGCACCCCAACAACCCGAGGTCGCTCCTGAACCCGGTCACCACCGTAGCACAAGGTAAGGCACAGTGCCTCAGCCCTCAGCACCACCAGATCGGCCCATCCTCCCTGTTGCCTCTGGATCATCTTGCTAGCCCTCATCCATATAACCTCCCTTCTGCCTCCTGCCTTTAAAAGAGAACTGCACTGAACATGCAAGTCATTTACCTGTAAAGGTGTTTGTTTGTTTTTAAGTACTGGTGCCACAATTTGTTATTCTTCTGCCTTTACTGGCCTTTTAGCAAACTCATTGGGTAATTTGATTCCACATAGTGGTAAGCACCATTTCAGAACTCTGTCATGCAGTTTATGTCCTTTTCATTCACAGAGTTCTACAAAACAATACTAATGCATTGTGACAACAATGTAAGAGTTTAAGAAGCACATAAACAATATCATGCCATTCTGCAATGGTCTTTCAGGCCAGTGTATGTCAGAAATAAAATTTGTTAAACGGCAGTAACAGTGGAACAGTAACAGCATGTGAACCAGTATTTGAAAACAGCTTCAGCAGAAATGACAAGCTCACAGGTTAAAAGCAGTTCTCCTTAAGTGTGGATTCCAAATTGTACACTGTACTTTAATGTACAAACAACAATGTTGGGGGAAGGGAGTCCATCCAGCAGCAAAAGTGACAGCTGGCAAGCACCAGTAGACTTCAACTGCATCACATGCAACTCTCGAATTTCCAGCCATTCTTTCCTTCATTATAAAGAGTATTCACATGAAAACATGGTCTCTGTCTGTTACAGTGTACTGACAGCTGAGCAGTGCTGTGTGGAATTTTAGAGTCCGAAGGATCAGAATCCTGTGAATTTCACAAAATTGCACCCAATTCCACAGAATTCCATCTGCAGGCTGCAGCAGAATTCCAACATTTCAAAAGCCCATTATTTTTGTGGATTAGCAGTCAGTTAGGTTTTACTTAAACTGCTAATTCTTTTCTGCAAGCCACAGAAAATGATTCCAGTTTGTGTGATCTGCAGAAAGTTGTTCCACAGTTTACACGAAATGCTTTCTGGTATTCTGCGGATGCAAAAGAAATTCCCAAAAGCATTTTGGAAATGGAATTGCCATTCCACACAAATTCCACAGGCAGGATTCCACAGTCTGCAGTTGTACAGCTGAGGCTAATTCAGGAACTGAAGTGATATGGCCTGTTTGTGACATCGTGGTCATTCCCACGGCAACAGACTGTGATGTCACAAGCAGAGGTCGGGTCCTAGCAGGATTCTGATTCCAGCTCCAGACTCGGCTGTAAGTGAACTATAAGGACAAAGATCCAGTTTTATGTGGACATGCTTAACAGTAACTAAGAGAAATAATAAATTAAGAAACTATTAATAAATAAAAGAATGGCTCTGAGTCCAAAATTTGCCAAGCAATTCTGTATAACTGAAGTCTGCCAACTCGTTTTTGTTTGATTTTATACTGGTAATCCAAGCTCCTCTTTAAAATAAAATAGAATTCAGACTGCCGGGGCAGCAGTAGTGCTACTGCTCGTAATACCGATGACCTGGGTTTGGGAATGAGCCTGGATTGTTGGCGGCTGGCCTGGGGAAGGAGGATTGAGCATCCCATCGGATGCTGTCCTCCTCTGGGGAGGGTGGGGATCACTGTCACTGCGTGACCGCCACCTGGATGGCAATGCAGGTGAGGTATGGCAGCAGGGGTTGTGGACAGCAATTGGCTGGGCGGGCACTCACACCTTGTGTAAGCACGCCCATCAGCCAGCATCCCTGGGGGCAAGAACATGAGAAAACACAGCCGTGCACCATGATGACCCCAGGGCAGCTTGCAGACCCCACCCTGCTGACCCAAGCTCACTCCAGGAGCACCATGAAAAGCTTATCTGAGGGACTTCTACACCCTGAGCTCGTTAAGATACATGTCCTGTTTTCACACAGAGTCCCAAAAGTTTGTCAGTTTCTTTCTTTGTAGGTGCAACAAAATAAAATATTGTCTCCCTGAACTGATTTCCTGTTGACAGCTCTGCAAATGAGCTTGTGGAGGTCAAACTACATCTCAAGGTTAAATCCATGAGTTCCAAATAGCTTTCTGCAATCATTTCAACAATGTAGCTGTATGCATTTGCAAACCAGAGAACCCAGTTTCACATAAAGATCCACATTTATTTTTATAACCGCAGATAAGCAAGGGGAAGAAAAGACAGAAACAGCAAAAATAGCAAGTGAAAGCAGGGAGATAGCGGAGGCGGAGAATCCTGAGACTGTCAGAGTGATCAGTTCCAAGGTCTCACAAGAAACTCTGACTGTGTGATCAGACAGACAAGAGACAGAAAAGTGAGGACTGAACAGATCCCTGCTTTTAACTCTTTCTGCATAACAAATGGGACAGGGTCCAATCATGTCACAGCGTTCTCTGCATTGTCACCCATGGTCATATGGGTGGCAGTGTTGTGTAGAGACCCACCTTTCTAGAGAAGCATGTCCACTGAGAGACTTAATCCTCCCCCAGCCAGTCATCAACAACCATGCCTCATTCCCAAACCTGAGTCACTAGCATCGTAAACAGTAGCTCTACTGATGTACAGATGGGCTGGCTACACAAAATACATTTTATATTTTAACAGATTAAGCCTAGGTTTGGTGAGGCAGTAGGTGTTCCCCACATGCCCCTCCCACTCCCCCACTAGATTCTCATTGCTGAGATGGCAAACACTCAATGTCTACTAAGTCCTGCTGTGTTTTGGCCTTTAATGCTCTTGTTCCCTGTACTGCCATTCTTTCTGGCTGCCGACTCTCTGTGGATCATTTTCCTTGCTTCTGGTTCCTGTTCTTCCTTAAGCATTCCAGTCTCTTTCCTACAACTGGATCAGATCCTCAGTTTTAACTGCACACTGTCTTCAGTACCCACTTCAATACGGTCCAGCTGAGCTGCTTTGCTGTTGTCCACTGAGGCTAGTGGGTTTGGTGCCTGGTGTTTTCCTGGTCCTGTTTGTCCTCCCATTTCTGTTTTTGGGGCCACCTTGGCTTTCCTGATGTGCTTTGTGGACTGCTAGCTGCATTCATTTGTCCGTGGGCTTGGTCTACTAGCTGTGTCCCTGCACCCCTACTTGCCTTATCTATATATGCTGACAACTGCTGTGTGTTGGTAGTCTGTGTACTCTGGTCCTTTCAGATCCTCTGCTCCATGGCTGCTTGTGCTCCACCTTTAGGCTGCTTTAGAGGGCACTCTGCTGGAGGGCTCTGTGCCCCTCAACCACAAGTGCTCTACACCCCAATGATCAACGGCTCCATGCCCCACCCATAAACAAGGGCTCCATGCCCTATGCATAACAAGGGCTCCAAGTCCCAAGCACAACAAGGGTTCCATGCCCCATGAACAAAGACTCCATACCCTACTAATAATATGGCGTTTACCTTGCTGCTTAGGCACATCATGCTCTTCAACTAGAAGCCCTATGATTTACACCTAATGGGCACCCGCTGCCATAAACGTCCCTCCTGAATTGAGCTCTACATCCTACAAGTGACAGACTTCATCCTCAGCATTAGCCTGGGCTTGCCCATTCCTGTTTCTTTACTTGGGCCCCACCGCCATATCTAGAGTGAGTCTCTCCAGCAGGGGTTCCTTTAGCTAGACAACCTAACTCTGTGGCATCCTGCATAGGAAGGAATCTTACAGACCACAGACCATGCTCATACTTGTTTCTCATGAATAAGCAATGCACAACTTCAACTGTCACTACATTCATCTCTCCATTGTCCTTGCTCAGTTGTCAGCCTTGTTCTACTGTCAGCTCACTGCTCTAACCCTTGACGTTTCCATGAATTCCCTAACACTTTGCCCATGGTATTGCCCAGTCTCAACCCATTCTCGCACTCATTTAGCGGGCTGAGCCCTTGTTCACTGGAGTTCCTTTAGTCATATTGCAGAGTTCAGTGGCACCCACCATAGGTTAGGTCTCCTGATGGGTTGAGGCTGGTCATCCTTTCTCCACGCAGCAGCTGTTTCTACTCTCCTATGGGCATTAGTGCCCTGCTGTGCTCTGCGCTAACAGAGCCTTGCTCTTGCCCCACTAAGGGTAAAGCCTCACTGAGTGGGGCCCTTCAGTCATACTGACCAAGCTCTGTTTTTTTTTTCCCAATTGTTTAACCAGGTGAGACACACTAAGCTGAAAGCTTGTTTACAGGTGCGACCTGGGGAGCACAGGGAAGTTAAGGGACTTGCTCAGGGTCACACAGTATGCAAGTGGGGGCTGTGGGATTCAAACCCAGGTCTCCAGATTTGCAGCTCAGAGCCTTAAACCACTGCTCTATACTGCTTCCTGTATATATGCTGTGGCACCTTCAAGTTTGTAGTCCCATTGGAAGGACAGTGAGAGTTCAGTAACTCACCTTTCAAATTTGCCAATGCTCCACTGATGCAAATTCATATACCAAATTCCATGCAGTGTTCTGAGCTGCTTCTTGCCTTACTATTGTAAATAATTAATACACATTATTAAGATTGAAGGATGGTGACCTAGGGCCTTGGTTCCCAGAGGTTTTCTCCAAATGAGTTTTATCTCCTCCAAAGGTTATAACATATTTTACCCTTAGTTGGGATCTGGATGGTGGCTTCATACATCTTGAATACGGTCTTCATCCATAGCTATTGCTCTATTCACCACCAGCCACTGCCCCTCTCCTTATGAGAAGAAGCATGTTCTGACCATGCCATGCCATGGCTTCTGTCTTCTTAAATATCTTCCCTAATGTACCTTTAGTCTATGGAGACTACATCCTGTGGTACTTATGGGTGGAACACTCACCAATATGAACATTCCCTCAGGCCATACAACCAAGTTCTGTGGTATCTTGTGATGGCGGTAGTCCCAGCTGTAGGACAGAGGTGGAATGGCCAAATGCAAGTTGTACAAGCATGGGCATTATGCTATACATTTTGCCTGCTGACCCTGGGAACTGCAGTACATGGAACTAAGATGAGTTCTGTGCGGTCTCATTGGCAACTCTGGCTGGGGCTGTAGGTAAGTATACTGTCTGTTGGGATACTGGAATACTTGAGAAACATTCATGTTTGTAGAACGATTATCAAAATCTGACATTTTAGTGACCTCTTTGTGGTCTTCTTGTTGCCTACAGCATGCTACAACAAACGCTTGACTGCAGTAGACCTCAATAAAACAAATGATTTTATTGTGTAATATAATTATAATGACTCCATGTGCACTCCAGATAAAAACACTGTAATAACCCACTGAATGCCATAACAACATGATTGTGGGTTATTACGCATTTTCTTCCTCATGCTGTCACTTCAGGAAACCGCGCAAAGGCACAATGGCTCAAGACCGGTTTTTCAGTCTGTGTCCCCACAACAAAGCACTACTCTGCTGAACTCTGCTGACAAGAAAACAGACAAAAAGCTTTGTTTAAACAAATTAGTGATTTTTTGCAAGTTATGGTGAAAGTTTAACTCCTCTGAGATGTTCCAATGTTTGCCCAGAAATGTTTTTCCTGGACTACAACATACCAAAATCCAGTAACAGAATGTAGTATAAATTTGTCATGGATTTAATCAACTGTTTTAAAAAGTTTAGAATGACTTATCTATTAGCTTTAGACATTCAGTTACAGCACTGGTGTTCATTTGTTCCTCTTTAAAATAGCTGCAAGAAAATAAATGGAATTTGCTCTGTAATATTGTTTTTTCATCATCTTAAGCACTTGCACCAATTATTATATAAAATACTGCCTGTGCAAGGTTTGTTGTTGTTATGAGGACTCTTCACAGACCCTTGGTGTGTGATAATCTCATAAACCCCTTGAGCTTCCCGCATGCCTCGTGCATGCCCAGTGCCGTGCCTCCACTTTCAGACCATTATTTAAACAGGTATGGGCACTTGGTTTTAAAATTAAATGCTTTGCTAAGTTCAGCTTGCTTTGTGCTGTTACATGCAGTGTTTAGCTGAACTGAGTCAAAACAGACCAAACTTGTCCAAGGATGAGCTTTCAGCCGCTTGGCAGCAGTTGGCAACTGTGGCGTGCTTTTGAGTGCACCTTGTTATCTGGCGGTCGCAAATGCCAGCGGATCCAACCGAGTTACAGTTTTCACTAAAATGGATTAAAACTGCAAATGAATTTGAGCCAGCTACTTCTCAGATGCCCTTTGGCTCCAGTTATACATGGCTGCAGGGGTGCAGGTGCCTTCCTGAATAATGCCAACAACTGTAAGTACAAGGCGGACAGTGTCCCTTTAACGAGTATCGTCAGAATTTTATCAGTACATATACTCAGCTGTTTTTAACCACCTCTTTTTCAACATCGCTTGTTTGTGACTAAGATGAATCAGCATGCTATAGAAACTGCAGTCTCCTGTCGTTATGGGACAATTGGAAACACCAGAAAATGCAGTGCAGGCAATGTAAGGATCTGTATCATAAAATAAATGTAATTTTATTTTATTTTCAGTTTTGTTTGTGGGTTAAATGCTCCTTTTCCCCTGGGTTTCCGGTCTCCGCCCTGATAACAGGATCACCTGTGAAGCACGTTGTGCTCAGGCCTGCAGGACTGAGCAGCAGTAACTGCAACAGACTCAACTGCCATGTCACAGCTATCCAGTAGGTGGAGAGTGAAGTGGTGTCCAGGAGTTAGCGATACCCAGTGTGATGTGCTTAGGCCCTGCATCATCGCCAAAGGGAAACCTGAGTCAGCTTGCAAATCAGGGTCTCCTCCACATAACACTGGGACAACCTTTGATGTTTGCTTTTCATCACACATCTCATTGCTCACAAACTGATAAATCAGAAACAGTTTACTTTTCGGTCTCACTGTGCCTTTTTAACCAAGCTTTTGGCTCTTCAGCCACCCCACTCCCTACTACAGCCCCCGCTGGCCCCCAGACCCAACAATTCTCCCGCAGTTGAGCCAGTAGGATGCATATGAGTTCAGCCCAGGGACGGCTAACTGTTGTACAGAAGGCTCGAGGCATTTATCTTTTTCTAGGTTTTCTTCCTTTCCAGTCCCTCCCACCTTCCCTGACACTGTGTGGTGCCTTGATGGCCACAGTCACAGCAGTGCGCTTAGGAAGACACCACCCACGTGAAAGGCAGGCTCCTGACTCCCCTGCAAGGGCCACTACTGCACCAGAGTCTGACATATCTCACCCTGGTCAGCTTTCACTGCTCTTGGCAGCAACCCCCAGCCCTGGCTATACTTCTCAACTGTCCCTGATTACGAGGACAGTCACCACTTTACCCTCAAAATTTCTCCATCTCTCATCCACCTTTCATGCAAAGGTGCTTTCTTCACAGAGAATGTGCTGTAAATTCAGACTTTAAAGCAAAATGCATAATTTTTAACATGCTAAATAAAAAAACTTTATACAAGTAAACACAATGGTTTCACTGTGTTCTTAGCTTGTATCTCCATGTTTGAAGCTGTGTCACTCATTATGAGGGGCTCAGTGTCCCTCATTCAGTGTCCACAGCCCTCATTTCAGTGACAAAAGCTTGAGAGATACGACCCTGGCCATTCTGATCCTGACTTCCTGGGCTTGCTTCCAAACCTTGATTGCCAGCATGAACTCACAACGCACTCTTCATGGAGCTATGGGGCGGCCCTTATCTACCATAACTTAAGGGGAATATTCCTTAACAGTTTTCCTCATAGTCTGAAAGTCCATGAAAGCTCTTTTAAACCAGGTATTGGGCTTACCTGCAGCTGGCAACAGACCAGAGATATTGACAACTATGTCTGCCTCATATTGATACTACATTGCTACCATTTTATGGAACCTTGTGATGTCACATGATGAAGTTGTTCCTAGCTATACTGGTGCTGGCAGTATAGCCTACAGGTTAGAGTAATGAGCTGTGAACAGACTGGTACATCCAGCAGACATGGGTTTAACTCCTGCAACCTCCACTTGCATACTGTGTGACTCTGAGCAAGTCATTTAACCTCCCCAGCACTCCCAGGTCACCCCTGAAAAGAGGAACTTGTGCCTAGTGAGCCTTACCCCATTACCAAAGAATTAAAAATAATGTAGCTAGACACAGCTTTTTCCTACATGGCACACAAGGCTTCAGTTTCTCTTGTATTTTCAGAATGCTCCTTTTCCTGTTTGATTCTTTATCTTTATTGTAATCTGTATGTTACTATATTGTACTGTCAATCTTTGAAAGTTACTGAATGTAATCCATCTTGTACTCTTCTTGGTCGTGCCTGAAAATAGGCTTTTAATGTCTAGAGTGCACTTACCTGGTTATCAAAAACAAATAAATAAATAAACCCTCTGGAAAGTCTGATCATCTTTTTGTGCTTTATGTTCTTCCCAGCCTATCTCTTGCATGATGCCGCCACCTCCGCCTCTAGCCAATTGGATCCATTCTTTCACTTATGCTGCTGCTTTGCCCTGACAGCCCCCTGGAACCCACTACTGCACTCCTCCTGTCCCTCTTCCTCCCTTGATGCCATGCGCCTTGCCCATTGTGCTTCCCTTTATCTCCAGATTCTGGCTTGGTTCCCTCCCCACTTACCTGCCTGGCCCTGGACTGCTGTCCACCCCCAAAACCCCTACTCCCTCTCCTCACTTAAATTAGTGTAGGTCCCCTACATCCCCAATTTTCAACCATTCCTCCCATCCTGAACTCAGTATTCTTTTTCCACACTATACGTTTCTCCATTCGCATTTCTAGTTCACCTGTCTCTTCCTCGTGACATTATCAGAGTCCCCAGACCCCCATGCTAGTTTCAGTGCCCCAAAATGTATGCTCCTAATCTCTTCCCCAATTCTTTGTTGCCTCTCTATTAGGATAAAGGCTGTCTGGTATAAATAGGCCTTTATCCCACCTCAAAGCACCCCAGTCTCCCCAGGAAGCGAAACCTCCTTGGTAGTCCACCTTCAACCGTTAAATGGAAGGGTTTTGGCACCTTGGCCTCCTCCATCTATGCACTGTGAATGAAGACTTTTGAGAAGGGCACAGTGACAGCCAAACCCATAGGCCTGGAACCCAACCTCCTGAAGCTATCCTTCACTGCTCCAAACGGCCTCGTGCTTTTCATTTGCCTCCAGACTGACAACAGTCTGGCACCCTTCCCACTTCCCTAGAAACATAGAATCATAGACTTTGATGGCAGATAAGGACCGCTTGGCCCACCTAGTCTGCCCATTTCCCTACCTACAGGATAAGCTGCAGATCCTAGTTAACCAACAGCCTATTTCTTCCTACTTCCACAAGAATTGCCTTATGTCTGTCCCATGCATTCTTGAATTCTCCCACAGTTTTAGACCCACAACCTCCTCAGGAAGGCTGCTCCATGCATCCACCACCCTCTGTGTGAAAAAATACTTCCTCACATTACCTCTGAGCCATCCTCTATCTCCAAATTGTGTCCCCTTGTTCTTGCACATCTCTTTTCTGAAAGATGCTATCCTCTTGGACTTTGTTGATTCCACTGAGATACTTAAAAGTTTCTATCATGTGCCCTCTCCCTCCTTTCCTCAAGGGTATACATATTAAGCTCCTTTAGTCTCTCTCCTGTATGGCTTCTCTTGCAGACCCTTGCACCATTTTAGTTGCTCTTCCTCTGGACTGCCTCCATCCTGTCTTATGTCCTTGCAGACATGGGATTTCCAGAACTGGACGCAGTAGTCCACATGGGGCCTCATCAACTGTCTGTACAGAGGGAACACAACTTCCTGTTTTCTGCTGGTGATGCCTCCTCCATACATCCCAGTATCCCCCAGCCCTCCCTACTGCTTTCTCACATTGCTTGCCAACCCTAAGGTCATCTGATATGATTACCCCCAGGTCCTTTCCATTTTTGTTGTTGTTACTACCTCCCCCATTGTGTAATCTTCCCTGGGTTTTGTTTCCCAGAAGCATTATTTTGCACTTCTTTGCACTGAATCCAAGCAGCCATACTTCCCACCATTCCTCCAACACCAAGTCCCTTCTCATCCTTTCCACCTCCCATGAACCCTAGGGAGTACCCTATCTGCTGTAGCCACTGGGAGGCTGCATACCATCCTCCCTCCCGGTCTGAGACGCTGACAACAGTCTTCTTGGTGCCCATAACTATAGACTGTCCATGAATTATGATGGAGGATCAGAGACAATAGTGCAATAAATATCCAAAACTGGTGTCTTTGAGAGTTTGAAACACTGCTCTGGCCACAGAGAGCATACCACTGCTGTTGCTGCAGAGAAGCAGCCCTTTTAGTGTTGTTGGTTAGATGTATACATATCAAAACTTCTGGTACAAAGAAATACTATAAAACATTCAATTTCATGATATTCAGCCCTTCTCAGTGATCTATGGTTTGTGACTCTAAATAGAGCCTGTTTGCTTTTGTCTCTCCACTGTGGCTATTTCTGAGGTGGCAAGTCACCCGCAGATTCACAGCACCAGGTTGATAGCACTGAGGTTTGTTCACTCCACATGTAGCTGGAACACTTCTGCAAGCAGTATTGGTGGATTGGTGGACAGCTGTTTGCAAGGTGCCATCCCACCAGTCAATTTCAGACTGTCTACTTCATGTGTGCCTTTTTCCACGTAGCAACAAACTGTCTTTTTCACCCTCAGAACAACATACAGTCTTATGACCACTGGAGGATATCTTTGACTCAGTGTAGACGTGCCCCCTGATCCTGACTGGCTGTGTTGTAATGTTAATTCCTGCATTTGATTGGTTAGAGTGTTTAAAGTCCTTTAGTTCTGATTGGTTGTTTGTTGATTGTGATTGGAGTGGTTCTTCTGTTATCAGACCCAAGTTGCTCCTATTCACCTTTAACACTTTCCCATGAATAAATACTTTGTAGCTGTTACTGCTAAATTTTGATTTATCCGTAAGGTTAGCATGCAGGTGAAATATATATTTTCTCAATCGTTTCTGTGTCATTTTGAATAGTGACAATACCTCTCAAGTGTCCCCATTGTGTGGAAATCCCACATTTGGCTCCATTTTTAATAGTCCCGCTGCTGCCTTTGTTAGTTCCAAAGCAGTGTGCTGGCCACAGTTCTGCCATGACCAGTGTCATACTGCAGCTGTCCTGTGCCTTACATCAGATGCTAACGCTGCTGGACCAATCCCGACTGTATTTTCTCACCGGCTCATTCTAGGTCAAGGGGTAGGCAGGCATACGACTTTACACATTTGTGTACAGTTTTATTGAGTGCCTGTCACAAATCATATGCCTTTCTGTTAACATTTTCATTCTAATCTGTAGTATTTGGGTTAGTGTAGGCCACTGAGGAGTGTCTCTGTTTAAACTTCTGTTGTTTAGGAGACGGATACATTTAACCTCTTTAGAGATTAAAGGAATCATCTGACAAGTCTGACTTGTTTGGAAGGGGCCATTTGGAAAGGATGTGTACATTTTTAATGGGGTGTAACCATTGGAGATTGTGTGAACAAAATAGAAATTTCTGGCTACACCCCTGTCCTGGACCATTTATTTATTTAGCTTTTGTTGACCAGGTAGGTACACTAGACAAGTTATATGCCTATTTTCAGGAACGCCCGGGAGAGTACAATGAAGATACAGGTACAAGCAGAGTACATAACAATGAGTAGAGCTGGGTACATTGATACAAGGAAACAGGCTAACATAGATAGTCTACTGTAAACAGTAATAGGTAATAAACATACATACCAAAATAAATATTCTAGGTCAGTCAATGGCAGGTACAGTAATCACAGTGTATAGAGATCATTAGCAGAGCCACAGAAATAGCTAGTTCCTGAGGATTTAATCAGGCAAATCTTATCCATCCAAGTGAGAGTGCAGTGCAGAGACCAAGTTTAAGGAGGCTTGGGACACTCACACACTGAGGACAGCTTCAGATGCTCCCACAGAGAATTCCAGAGGCACAAGTGGGAGGGGGAAGAGGAACATGGACAGGGAGTGAGTTCCATAGCCTGGGAGCACTTGTAGCAAAGTCCCTATCCCCCATAAGGGTTTGGGTAAAGGGACTTTGAGCACCCCAAGATCCTGAGGGGTAGGAGGAGGGATCAGCAGGCAAGAGAAGTTGTGCCAGCCCCAGAGGGGTATAGTTCTGACCACTTTACCCACCTAAACAGCCCAGCCCAAAGTTCAAGTGATTTGCTGGAGAAAGCAGCCAAGTTTGTCATATAGCTCACAGTGGTGGGTGAGTCAAGGGCAGCCAGGCAAAGCGACAGATATTGTTGTAGGTTGTGTGCCACCGGGTAAGGAGAACTTGAGGTGAGGGCAAACTGGAGTAGGCCATGGCTCACGAAGGAGCAGCACACCTCTGGCAATTGCCAGATGAACAGCAGATGTCAGATTTTTTTTGCCCTGTAGGCAAGACCCAGTTACAGTTTACAGTTCTGCAGACATTTAGGATGTGACTCCCCAGCCCCAAAGCCCGTGGTTCTTTGTCTGGGAGTATGCAGCAGGAACACACTGGTGACACCACTAAGTGTGGATGGTAAGGACAGAGAGTACTGCATGACAGGACAGGCATGAGTCGGAGCCCCAAACAGTCCAACTCCTCACTCCTCAAGTCCATGGCTTGGCCAATAGAAAACAGCCATTGAAAACCTTCTTAGGCCAGCAAGCAGCCAGCACCAGCAGAAGATGGCCAGCAGTGACCAGGACTCAGAGCTGGGCTGGCAGAGTCTGACACCCAGCAGAAGCAGAGAACCAGAAGCCTAGCTGCAGTATTCTCAGCCACAGCAATCACAGAGCCAACTGAGGCAGCAGCAGACAGGAACCAGTCCAATGCCAACAAGCGCAGCAGCAGACAGGAACCAGTCCAATGCCAACAAGTCAGCAGCAGCAGGCAGGAACCAGTCCAATGTCAACGAGTCAGCAGCAGCAGGCAGGAACCAGTCCAATGCCAACAAGTCAGCAGCAGACAGGAACCAGTCCAATGCCAACAAGGCAGCAGCAGCAGACAGGAACCAGTCCAATGCCAACAAGTCAGCAGCAGCAGACAGGAGCCAGTCCAATGTCAACGAGTCAGCAGCAGCAGGCAGGAACCAGTCCAATGCCAACAAGTCAGCAGCAGACAGGAACCAGTCCAATGCCAACAAGTCAGCAGCAGGCAGGAACCAGTCCAATGTCAACGAGTCAGCAGCAGCAGGCAGGAGCCAGTCCAATGTCAACGAGTCAGCAGCAGCAGGCAGGAACCAGTCCAATGCTAACAAGTCAGCAGCAGACAGGAACCAGTCCAATGCCAACAAGTCAGCAGCAGCAGGCAGGAGCCAGTCCAATGTCAACGAGTCAGCAGCAGCAGGCAGGAACCAGTCCAATGCCAACAAGTCAGCAGCAGACAGGAACCAGTCCAATGCCAACAAGTCAGCAGCAGCAGACAGGAGCCAGTCCAATGCCAACAAGTCAGCAGCAGCAGGCAGGAGCCAGTTCAATGTCAACGAGTCAGCAGCAGCAGGCAGGAACCAGTCCAATGCCAACAAGTCAGCAGCAGACAGGAACCAGTCCAATGCCAACAAGTCAGCAGCAGGCAGGAACCAGTCCAATGTCAACAAGTCAGCAGCAGCAGGCAGGAACCAGTCCAATGCCAACAAGTCAGCAGCAGCAGACAGGAGCCAGTCCAATGTCAACGAGTCAGCAGCAGCAGGCAGGAACCAGTCCAATGCCAACAAGTCAGCAGCAGACAGGAACCAGTCCAATGCCAACAAGGCAGCAGCAGCAGACAGGAACCAGTCCAATGCCAACAAGTCAGCAGCAGCAGGCAGGAACCAGTCCAATGCCAACAAGTCAGCAGCAGACAGGAACCAGTCCAATGCCAACAAGTCAGCAGCAGCAGGCAGGAACCAGTCCAATGCCAACAAGTCAGCAGCAGACAGGAACCAGTCCAATGCCAACCAGTCAGCAGCAGCAGGCAGGAGCCAGTCCAATGCCAACAAGTCAGCAGCAGACAGGAACCAGTCCAATGCCAACAAGTCAGCAGCAGGCAGGAACCAGTCCAATGTCAACGAGTCAGCAGTAGTTGTAGTCTGGAATCAAGAGCACCAGGAGCAGCCCTGTTCTCGAAATGCCCAGCCAACTGCCCAGGACGGTTTGAGTGGTTTGGAGTCCACAGCTAGTACATTTCATTTGGAGGTAAGAGAGTTTACTTATTTTTTTTATTTCTTTATTGTAGAGGGTAGGTGGGTGGTGCCAACTTGGTACATGTAGTGTGTGAAATTGTACCATGAAGTTGGTAAATTAAAATGTGTGAGACTGGGTGGGCCAGTAGGTCTTTTTCTGTCATCAATGTCTGTCTGTCTGTCTATCTGTCTGTTTTGTGTAGTGGTTGTAAATTATTCTTTATGCCATAACCCCATAGTATTGACTATGTTTTGTATATCCTTTTATAATACAAGTGTGTAAAATCATTAAGCGTGCGGAGACTCTGAAGTCCCGTGTGATGTTCCTTTTCTATCACAGTGTCTTGTCTCTCACCCCTCATTTCAGAGCCCAGAAGTTGCAAGGTAAGTACGAGACCAAGGTCTTGCTTGGGAGCTCTGGTGCCATCTAGTGGTGGCACGTGATCCCTTGATTCTTTGAAACTAACAGCTATAATATAATGCCGTGGTTTGTGTGAGGTGTTGGCAGGAGATGGGAGTTGTATGTGTACCTAGTTTCCTGTTTGTGGCCAGATGGCCACTGTGGACAGACCCCATGACAGACACATACACACAATGCCAAGTTATTGCTATACAGATAGCACCTTTTTTTCAGTTTCGCTTGTCTCTCTGGTTTTGCAGTACATCGTTGCAAATCAATCCATGAAGTCTGTATAACAATATTACATCAGGATTTTCTAACTCCGTGGTGTGCGTCTTGTGACATCACAGTGCTTACACTGACAACAGACTGTGATGTCATAAGCACAGCAACTGTGAGCTCAGCTGTGGGCAGTCAGATGGTTTTGATGATTACTGTTCAGGCATGTACTAATTTATAGGGCTTTCCACCCACTCTGTTGCCCAGGGTGCCCTGTAATTCCCTTGTTAAGCAGAAATGTTCCAGGTTGACCTTGAAGCCCCGTACTGTCTTCATGTCTACTGCCTCCACTGGAAGTTTGTTCTGTAGTTCATCACTTTGTGGGTGAAGAAGTAACTTATAATGTTTCCTGAATTTAGTACATTTAAGCTTCAGGGAGCGCCCTTTGTTCTGCTGGAGCGCACCAGACCAAACATCCCCAGGCAACTGTTCGGCCCTGTCAATACCCCTGAGTATACTAAAGACAAAGATCATGTCGCGCCTCTGCCTCCCTTTTCTCCAAGGTGAGCATGTTAAGAGTCTCCAGTCTCTCCCCACAGCTTCTGTCTTACAGACACCTGGTCATTTTGTGGCCCCTGCATTGCAAACTCTCAGCTGCCTCAGAGTTCTTTTTGTATCTGAACGCCCAGACCTGCATGCACTACTCTAGATGACACGTGGCCAGGTTCTTGTAAAGCGATACGATCACACCCCATGCTCTGCTGCTCACCCCACTTTTGATGCTCCCCAGCATTCTTCCAGCCTCCTTGACAGCAGCCATGCCCTGCTTGTCATGCTTGTAGCACCCTTTCTCTTATGACCGCCCGGTCCTTTCCTCTTCACATACAACAAAAAAGAACCACACTCTGTCTAGAGGATGCTGCCAAAATCCAAAGATTATTAATCTGCAATGGTAAACTTGCTGCCAAAGGCAATGCAACAGTATTCTGAGAGTTTCTATCGGTGCTTGTTTCCATTCTGGAAATGGGAGGAACTTTTAATCCAGTAATTTTCAGAAGAGCCTCATTAAAATAGCCCTGCAATATTTGGTGTGATTTGAGCCCATGTTTAGTTTGAAGGTCACTGTTGACCATATTAAACAGTATCTCGTAAAATTTAATGAGTCTGGTCTCGCGGGCTTCCCGGTTGCGCCGCCCGCATTCATTATTGAGCGATGATGAGACAGAGCGTGGGGTGCGCTAAATCACGGCGAGTGCTCAGATCAGGTTTATTATTATGATGGCCACTTAGTAATGAAACATGGCACCAGTCAACTAACAAGGCCCTTGTTAGTTGGACCGGTGCCCACGTTTCATTACCAAGTGGCCATTATAAATAAAAACTGATCTGAAAACTGCTGCCCATTGACTATAATGGGCACGCCCCGTGCTCTCCCTAGCATCTCATCATCACATTAGTGAGCGAGGGCTAAGCGCATGGCACTCACAACTGGGAAGTCCTTGGGAGACGGTTTCATTAAATTACGAGGGTTACTGTTTTTAATGCCTGGATTATTTGGTGACATTTTCAAACTAAAAGCATGCCATGGAGGTAAGTCACTAAATGTCAGGTGCAGGCTGCAACATTTTAGCTTGGCGTGTCTCTTTTAATATAATTATTGGTGAGCCTTTATTTACCCGACTGACACCACTTTTCAATGCTGTAATAACTGGCCAGTTATTACAGAAAGGAACCCAGTTATTATGGTGTAGGTGTCGGCCAGACTGAAACTGAAAGCTGCTATCATCTCATGCTCACAGAAACAAAATGCCGCAGAAAGGACACCAGTCTTTTTGTTTGGTACCACACAGCTCTAAACTGACCAGCAACTGTATAAAATAAAGAATGGGTGATACATTATTCATTTTTGTACACACCTCGCTAGAATACTTTTACAAACCACTCGTGCTTCACACTTATGGTTTATGTGTTATTATAAAATGGGCAAAGGATTTCAAGCAATCTGATTGGTTGTTAGCCGTGCATTAGATGTTTCTAATGCACAGCTAAAACTAGAACCCCATTTAGAATACACAGGCCCTATTTATAAGTGCAATAAGCCACCTGGGATATGCATTAGACAGTCTAATGCACGGCTAGGGGACTGGACGACTTGGCCTGTGGCCTTGTGCCTCACTATGTTCCCTAGCCGTGCATTAGAACAGTCTAATGCACACCCCATCGTGTCTTATTGCTTACTTATACACCTTGGGTATGCAGAAAAATTCTAAGGTACAAAACCCCATCCAATATTCTCTATTTAGCTTCTAGTTACCATATAAATTATTTTAATAGAGTTCAACTCAAAACCATATAAAGGAAAACTCCAATACTACAAAATGGCAGCAGTTGCTGCAGAAATGCCCTATTAGGACTTTTAGCATTAAAGCAAATTTCCCCACATTGACTGTCATGTCAGCAGAGCTGCCTGTGGCCATCTCACACCCACCAAGTGGTTTCCCATTTGCAGAGTACGCTAATGAGGGATGCCAACTAATAGCAGTAACCCCCACACACACACCAAAGGTTGCTGCTTCACCTGATAGCAATATAGTGCTATCTATAGTTCTGTAGCCCCTTCCCTACTCGCATCATCAAATGCAATTTACGAAGGGCTGCAGTGGCCCCTGTCTGCCTGGGGACACTAGGAAGTGCAATCATGCTTCTATTAAGGTAAAAATCTACTTAATCTGTGGGCAAAAAATTAAAACTATGGCTACTTTGGGTCCTGGGCTAGACAGCTACTGGACATGAGTTGCCTGCCCCTAAAGGTGTCAGCTGCTCTTTAAAAGGAAGAAACTGGACAGGAACAATAAAGGTGGGAATTTTAAAACCTTCTTCTGGTCAGTAGGTGGGCCAAGATTGGTTTCATACCTCCTGCAGGCAATATTGAAAGTTCATGCCCACAGGAGGCCAAACAGGCAGAGGGACTAGAATATGCATTTCCATTTACTGACTCTGAACAGTTCAGCCTAGAAGGGAAGCATAAGAAGTCCCGGGTCAGAAACTGAGGGAGAAAAGGAAGGGGTCCCTCAAGTCTGAGGCTGTAGTGGTTGAGGACCACAAGGACCTGGGTTCAAGGGAGGTTCAAGGTTGGGCTGGCAGTATAGCCTAGAGGTTAGAGTAACAAGATTAGTACATCCAGCAGATCAGACCTGGGTCTGATTCTCACAACTTCCACTTGCATACTGTGTGACTCTGGAGCAAGTCACTTAACCACCCAGTGCTCCTAGGTCGCCCTGAAAACAGGCACTTGTGCCTAGTGGGCCTACCTGGTTACCAAAGACTGAAGAAAGAAATAAAGAAATGTTCAAGATGATTCAGGTGAGGACATGGCATCAACATCTACAGAAGGTCACAAGATCTTTCTGGGGTCAGACCTGACCTTTTCATAACCCAGCCAACATAATTTCTAAACAAATGGCTGATGAGGTTCTCAGAATGCCTACCAGACCAGTTGAGGGCTTGAGAGTAGTGTTTGCTCTCTTCAAGTCATATACCTAGTTTACACAAAATTTATGTCTCTGTGTTTTCCTTTACCAAAAAGCTCAGTCTCCGGTGATATATTTGAACGCAGTGTTTTCTGTAACACTTTTATTAACTTAGCTGTGGTAACTGATAAAGTGGTGGATGAACAAAAAGTACAATGTTTTCCATGGTTTGAACTGAAAGACGATATTTTGTGCTGGTAGAGACCATGAAAGAAACTGGGACTTCACGTTATCAGTTAGTGGTTCTCACTATACCAAGTGTGGGTCATTTATGCAGGGAGAAACCAAGCACACATACTTACCAGGTTCTTCTGGCCAGGTACGTGGAAGAAAATAGCAGACGCTTGTGCTTCCTGCCCTGAGTGTCAGTTGGTAGCCCACAGAAGTATAAAAGGGGCCCTTTGATCCCTATGCCTATAACAGACACCCACTGGGAAGAACTGGGGTTGATATGGTGGGACCCTTGACAAAGGTACAGCTAAGCATCAGTATGACAGTGTTTATATTGGCTGCGCTGTCCATTATCCTGAGACTAGTCCCGTGATATTCCACTACAGCCTGGTCAGTGGCAAAAGAACTGATAACAGTGTTGTCCTGAGTTCAGCTGCCAAAGAAGACCCTAACTAATCAAGGCAGCAACTTTATGCCAAACATATGAGAGAGAGTGTGTGCTTTACTGAAGGTTAAGTCTATCTGGACATCATTGTATCACCCATAGACCAATGGCTTAGTGGAATGCTTTAACAAATTGTTACAAGGTATGCTGTCTAAATGCATGTCAACTGAGGAAATAGACTGGGATTAATTATTACCCTATTTAATGTTTGCCATCTGAGGTGCCACAGTCATTCACTGGGTTTTCACCTTTTCAACTGTTGTATGGGTGACAACCTCAAGGGATGTCAGATCTTGCAAAAGAGATGTGGGAAGAACAGGCACATAGTCCACCCAACATGGCTCCAATTTGTATTACAAATGAGAGAAAGACTGGACAAGTTTGGCAGATTTCCAAAGAAAGCTTTATAAAAGCAAGAAGCCCAGAGGCTGGTACAGAATTTTGGGGATGTATTATCCCTAAAACCAGGACAGACCCCTGTGATGGCCTATACAGACACAGACACAGATGTCTGTATCCTGCAACAACCATACACACTATAGGAAAGAATCCAAGAGGGCCAGCCCAGTGGAACAGAGGGTAGAGGGACTGGTGCCTCACCTCTCCAATGCCAGCAACCAGTGTTCAGGAACGAGCTTGAATCGCGGAATCAGCTGGGTGGGCTGGAGGGATGAAGTGGCTGTCAGGCAGCTCTCCTCTCCAGATTGGGGAGGTAGGCCTTCCCAGCCCTTGACTGCCGCTGAGTGGAAAGTTCAATGGTAGTGTTAGGCAAATGGGGGCCTGGTGCTAGGTCGGGTAGGTGGATCAAGGTCGGTGCCAGATCTGGTGTGCATGCGCTATCCTCACGCATGCGCCACCATGTCGCCAGGTCCTCAGGGTATAAGGGGAGAAAATGGCGGAAAACACCCCTGTAGACTAGATTCCTCACAAGCTCCACACCAGGTGACCAGGCACACACCACAGTCCTGTGGCAGGGCGATGGCAGATGGTAAGTCCCAGAGAAACCAGGTGATTGGGCTGGGGCGTGTCAGTCCAAATGAGGGGCTACAGGGAGAGGAGCAGAAACAGACTTTGAAGAAGAAAAAAAGAATCCAAGAGACAGTACAGAAGGAAATACAGTCTATGTTGGAGTTGGGAGTCACTGAGGAATCCCAGAGTGAATGGTCTAGCTCTGACTGTGCTAGTCCCAAAACCAGACGGACCACCTGATTTTGTGACTTCCAGAAAGTTAATGTTGCATCCAAGTTAGATGCATACCCTATGCCAAGGGTAGACACATTTTGGACTGACTGGGGAAGGCTCACATTTTAGTACTTGACCTGACCAAGGGTATAGGCAAATCCTGCTAACTCCAGAGTCCTGTGAGAAAACAGCCTTTGCCATTCCCCATTTGGCTCTATATCAATTACTATGCTTTCCTTCGATCACATGGAGCCCAACCACCTTCCAGAGAATGATGGACCATATCCTCTGTTCCCACGGGCTGCATGCAGCAGCTGCATCTGGACGATGTTGTCACATTTAGCCCTGATTAGGACAGCCACCTACAGGATGTGCCTACGGTACTTCAGTCACCAGGAGGCATGTTTGATGGTTAATGCTGTGAAATGCACCCTAGGGAGGCAAGAGATGAAATACTTGGGGTATAGGTTGGGAAATGGCCATGTATGCTCAGTTACTGACAAAGGCCCCAGCTGACTGCCCCATCACAATTACTAAGAAGGAGGTTAGGTCCTTTCTTTGACTTCCAGGGAGCAACGCTATGCCACGCTGGAAAAGAGTGTCTGGTAGTAAAGTAGCTGGTGTTCGCCTATACTACTACCTACTGAACAGAATTTCATCCCTGTCACTAACCATGCCCCTCAAGTGGTTACATGCTATGAGGGATACTGGTACCCATACCACCAGATGATATTTATGCCAGCCTTTCCCTTGATGTGCCACCGAAGTTACCCAGCATGGTAATGCAGATTTGTTCTGTCAGGAGGGTGGGTCTCTGATGTCCCATACTGGAGTGCCACGGGCACAACTCTGAGAGGGAGGGTATGTGACAGCCTATATGACCACCACGCCCTTTCACCTATAAACCACTTCACAATCCTGCAGTATAGACAACGAGGTTTTGACAGGGCCTGTGTTGAGATTTGTATCACACCCTTTTGTCTGAATTTTCAACCAGTTCGCTCTCTTTCAGGGGGAGGGTAGTGTTAACAAGCAACACCTGAGCCCAATAAAGGGAGAAGAAGCAGAAGGTTTCTGTTAAAGTGAGGTGCAAGTGGAGAGACTGACAGAGACTTGAACTGCAAGAAGTTTCTGTTAAGCTGAATATAATCTGTTTCTTTTTCCTGTTAATGAAAGTAAAGCTAACTTCATTTAATTTAAATTGGTGACCGGAGTGTACTCTTTGAGAGTGATCCCCTGAAACCACTTGGCTTGTTATGCTGTTGCAAGCTGCAAGAATGTTACAGCTAAATTCCAGAACTCATTAAGAAGTCATGTTGAATTCTAGATTATCCAGCAATGTGATATCTGTATTACTGCTAAATTTTGTTTTTCCTCCTATTGTGGAATGTAACTTATGATTAGTTAATGTTGAAGAAATTTCAGTTTTAATGTTTTTCCTATTTATTGACAGTATAGAAGCTTTTCATGCAGTGCTGTTTTAATCGTTAAAGAACTTGCTGTATTTATTGTTATTGAAAATAAAAAATTATAAAAACAACAAACATAGAGGGCCGAAACAATGCTCCTAGTTGCGTTTCACCAACAGGCTTTGACCTGTTGAAGCCTGTTGAGATGAAGCACTGGGGTGTTTGTTAGGCTCTCTGTGTTCCATTGTATTTGACTTTGGCTGCAGGAGTTTTCATTGTGGATTACTTAACTTTGGATTTTGGCAGTATCCTCTTGAAAGAGTGCAGTTCTTTTGGTATACATGGCTTTGGAGATGGGGCTGGCCACCCCATGAACCAGCACCTGCCTGCTCAGTTGAAATGGATATAACTATGGGTGAGGGCCTTTCCTACCAACATACGAAATTTGCCAGCAGATAAAGGCCTAGAGGACTATCAAGTCTGCTCGAATGTGCAGCTAGCCCCCTTATTCTGCAGCTGCCCTCCTTCCACCTTCCCCCATATTGACCCTCCTCCTTGTCCTGTCCCATCCCCTTTTGAATCAGTCCACTGTTCTACTAGATACCACTTCTGCAGGTAACGATTCCACCCAGCTACTACCTCTCTGTAAAAATGTCTCCTCATCTCCCTCCTGAACCTTCCTCTCTCCAGTCTCATATCATGGCCCCTGGTGTCCCTCCCTCCCTTACTTTGAACAGCCCCACTGTACCCGTCTTGTTTATTCCTTTCATGTACTTAAAGGTTTCAATCATGTCCCTCCTCTCTCCAGCGAGTACATGTTCAATTCCTCAGCCTCTCTCGTATGATAAGTTCCCCAGCCCCTTGATCATCTTTGTTGCCTTACGTTACACCCTCCAGTAACTTAATGTCCCTCTTCAGATACGGGCGCTAGTACGGCACGCAGTACTCTAGGTCAGTCTAACCAATGACCTATACAGTGGCAGAATTGTCTCCTCCTCCTCGAGGATATACCTTGCAATGCAACTGAGCATTTTGTTGGCCTTGTAGCTGCCTTCCCACATTGTGTAGAGTTGTTCATTGACCCTGTAATGAGCACCCCAGATCCTTCTCCTCCTCCTCTGTCTGGGCTAGCTGCACTCCCCAGCTGGTAACTCCTCCTTGGGTTCTTCATCCTAAAATGCAGCATCTTGCACTTTTGGCATTAAATCCCAGTTGCCCGTGTCTGACCAGGTTTCAAGCTTTACCAGATCATCCTGCAACCCCTGCCATCCCCTAGGTCGCCCACCACTGCTCCCACCTTGGTATCATCAGCAAACAGACTGATCTTGCTCTTGATGTCCAATAATATGTCTGCAATGAACATCCCAAACAACACTGGTCCCAACACTGAGCCCTGTGGAACACCGTCATTACTACCCTTGGGTGTGAGCGCCCCACCCACCACCATCCTCTGTTGCCTTCCCTGAAACCAGTTCCCACCCATCTCACTAGCTTTGCACCTGCCCCTGTGCCTTCTAACTTACTTCCCAGCCTTCCATGTGGCATCAAGTCCTCCTGCACTGCAGCAAGTGGAGCTCCACACAGTGACCCTGTCCAAATTAGCCATTTTAAACCATTACAGGCAGTTGGTAACGGTTTAAGCAGCCATAAACACGCCTCCCGTGACACAGCAAACACAGTATAGAATCGTTTATAAACCGTGTTTAACCTCTTATATGATTTGGGTTTAAGTAACGGTTTAAAATGTTTAACATAAAACGGATCATAGCACTGTGTGCATAGGCGTCTCGTGTTTGATCTTCACCATGTTGGTCCTCCTGACACCCATAACTCCCTGGAATGAAATAGGGAGTGGAGCCATGCTCACATTCAGGAGTCAGCAGGAGTAAAACGGATGTCTGAAATTCATGTGGTGCATGTATGGGTGCTTGTAATGGACTAGAAAGTAGCGTTACATGTGGATGCAGAAACGGTAAGTGCTGTAATGTTCTTGAAAACGTTACATCTTAATCCGTGTATGTGTGACAGAGCTAGTGTGTAGGCCCCACCTCTGTTTCACCCCCCATGTACCACAGTACATTTGCCTACACTGAATCTAAGATTTAAGGAGTTCGACCACTTCCCCCCGACTTGTTCAGGTCCTCCTAAAGTTTGTCCACATCCTAAAGGGAGTCCAGCACCTGGCCAGCTTCATGTCATTGGCAACTTGTGCAGCCAGCTGAAGACTCCTGCTTCCAGATTGATGAAGATGGTCAAACACAGTGGCCCCAGCACCAACCCTTGAAGGTCCCGCCAAGTATCCCTATCCACTCTTGAGTAGTTCCCATCAGCCTTAGTTTTCTGCTTCCTGCTCCAAAGCTGTCTGTAGCCTGTCTAGCTTTAAGATTGCCTTTGAAAACAAACTTATGAAGCACCTTCAGACTACAAGTCTTATATTGTTTCATTCTTTTTTTTTTCTTGTTCGCTTATTTCTCCGCCTGTGTCCCTGGTCTCTGTGGCATCCTCCCAGCCCGCCACCAACCTGTCTCGTGGACTTACGAGTTAAAAAACACTTACAAAGAGCCATATCAGCAGGTGGCTAGCCACGAGGGTCGCATGCTGTCCGCGGGGATGCCAAGGAGCCGCAGCATTTTCCCCTCTGGGACATCTAGGAGTCACTTACACTACAAGCGCACGGTGTCAGCGCCAACCCCCATCTGCTGGTACCGCTGTGCTGCCACCCACTAGGTGGGCTATTTCATCTCTTTTTTACATATTTTGTTGTATTCTCTTACAGAAGAGTTATGTTTATTATTAGTGTTGTGACAGGGTGAGCCCTGTCTGGGGTGGATGCCCACGCAGGGGTGTCTGGGCCCCCCAATTCCTTTCGCCGGTTTCTGTGGGCAGTCATGCTGGGAATAAAATTAAATATTTTTGCTGTATGCATGTCTGTTTTAGGGTATCACATTTAATGATTTAATAGAAATAAAAAGATATGATGAGTTCCAAGGTTGGCAGGAGAAGGAGAAGGGAGTGCACCTTGTTCTCCTGTCCCCTTGCAAACCCAGTGTAACCCTCATGGACTTACTATCTTATTAAAACTATCTTTGAGGTCAAACAAAATGGAAACATAAACCCCTTAACCAAGAAAACAGAAGTTGAGTCTAGGCTAGAAAATTAACATGTATGAACATGTACATCTTTACTGTTTGATGGGGAACTCCTAAGAATAAGAGGTTTATACTGGTTTTAGCAAAAGGGTGGATCACCTGATGGTGATGTCATCCATGAATGGTATAAAACCCACCACTTGGAGTAGCAAAGATAGATAGGGAATGAGTTGAATACCGAGTACCAAGCAAGGAGGACCCAGAAGTGTGTGTTGTTTCCACACTGTTCTATTTGCAAAGGCTGAAGCTAAGCCTCAGGAATTTTTGAAATTAGAAAGTTTGCTTGAGCTGCACACTGAATAACCTTTGCTTTCTGTATGTTTATTATTTTATTTTTTATTTTCTGATTTGACTAAAATAACCACGACGCTTGCATTTTTATGCACCTGACTTCTTTGTTTGTTGTGTCTGTTTTGTCCCACACCTTCACAGTTGTATGTTTTAACTTTTTTGTCAGACGTGACTGAAAAAGGGCATTGTCTCGTTCGCTTCTGGTTAAAGTTAAGTTCTGACCTTATGGCTGTGAGCTTATTGATTCAGAAAGTTTCATTTATAAGTGCTCCATTTAGTAGGGGAAGGGATCGCAATCAGTGCCAAACCCACGGCCAGATGATCCTTCCAACTTCCTGATGAACCCACTCCACCCTCGCTCAGAGTTTTTGTGATGTATGAGCAGGGACAAGCTCCATACAAGTCTATGGGGACTTTTTAAAATGCCATTTTTTGTAACTTTGTTACTCATAGAGGAATTAAGCCACCGCTCAACCAACAGGGCCCTATTAGTGGAGCGGTGGCTTTAATTTTCCTCTATCAGTTGGAAGCCCAATACCTTATGTCAGAAATTTTCTTTAAGAATGGAAATCAGCTGGCTCGGTGGCGCTTAAGGCACTGGATGCCTTGCCTTGCACCACGCCAGCCACCCAGGTTCAGGGATCTGACTCGGCCACCGGGGTGGCTGGGAGGAGCGGATTGAGCATCTGGAGGACTGCTCTCTCTCCCAGGGTGGGTATGGCTTTGCTTGGCTCTTGAGTGGCCCCGCATGGAGATCAGAGGCTCCTGCAGGAGCCAGCGCAGAGAAGGATGGGGGCGTCGGCAGCATGCCTGCACATACGTCATTGTAAGTCCACGCCCGGGGCAACTGAACAAATATGGGGAAATGGCCCTGATCCTTACTAGGAAATAGTGGGGATTGGGGCTGACCTCCACTCCCAGTGCTGGGTCCACAGCCTGCCTCGGTACTTCCTCGCCCACGGCAACCTGTCTAGATTTCAGAAATGTTGCCTGGAGGAGGTGGTGGTCCCACCCAGGGGCTTAGATCCAGGGGCCAGGTTGTCTGAAGGTTGAGGAGGAGTTCCCTGGGTCCGAGAGGCAGGACTGGGGCTTCAGGCGGGAGGGACCACGTTGTGCCATGTGTCCCCACTGGAAAGAGTCTGAGGATCAGTGAAGGAGCATAAAGAGAGTTTCAAATAAAAAAGAATGGAAATGAAATGAAGCCACCTTGTGTATACTGCCCTGGTATACTCTGACAAGAAGTTTATCATGAACCTCACTGTCAGAAGACCTGAGTGAAGTCCCAGTAGACTATGTCTACCTCCATACCACCATCCACCTCTTTGGCCTTATCTAACCCCTGACTCTGCTCTTCTTCCAGTTGAAAGAGCCCTGATCAGCAGAAACAACCAGCAGTCGCGGCTGATGAAGTCAGCTGGCCACGAGCCCCTCCTCCTGCCCACCTCCAAGCACAGTCAGCTGGTAAGCTCCTCACTGCTTGGAACTTGTTCGGGACCCTGATTGGCTGAAGACGCCTCAGGGTCACCACCGATTGGTTGCTGCCTGTATGGCTCTGCCTGTGATTGGCCATGGCTTTCTCTTCTGGCTCCTGCCGCCGCTCACTGCCAGTTGAAAATCTGCATTCTTTGTCCCACACCGCCCGCCCAACCGCTGGCCTCTGCCTCTGTTAAATGCTCCTTCCCCAAGAGGAAGGCCAACCCCTATCGCTACCATTGGTTGGTAAATCAGTTAGGCATGCCTTAAACTTAACCCCACCCCTAATTATCCTCACCTTCTTATCTCAAGCTCCACCAACATACATTCCGCTTCCTGTGCCTGTTCTGCATCCTAGCAGGTTAATTTTAGCCAAATTACACCTCAGGAGCTCCCTCCTCATACTTAGCTTCACATTACTTCACCCATGTACCAGAACAACTACCACACCAGCACCTGTGCTCTCCTAGTGATGAACATCCAGTCCTGCACCCCAAAAAGGGACTTGGCTCCCTTCAGGAACAACTACACCTCTGCTCTGTATGCCTCCTCATCAGGCTACACCTAAGGAATTGCATAGAAAGCCTTGCATTCTGTTGGTTAAAGAAGTTTTATATGTCATATTCATATCCAAACACTAAGTAACCCTTGCCCTGCACCCACGGAACCTCTCCAAGCCAAACGGCATAAAAAGTGCTTATTCAATACATTAGTAAACTGCCTCAAGAAACTACTCTGCTTCTACTACTCTGCTCCGGAAATGTCGAGCTAAATCCAGGCCCACTGCCCTATAAATGGCCCTGCTGACCTCCCCGCTTCAAGGGCATTAGTTTCCTCCACCTGAATGTATGTAGCCTGCTCAGGAAGTTTGACCTGATTCAGACATGTTTTCTACATGCTTCCCTGACTTCCTAATGATATCAGAATCTTGGCTAGTGCCTCTGACCCCTGACAAAGCTATCAACCGACGGGTACACTACCTTCCGATGCGACAGACCAACCGGAGGCTGTAATATATGTTAAGAACAAATTATCTGTGTCAGTCTTTGATTGTACCTCTGAGGTCAAAGAATTTGAATGTCTTGCCTTAAAGCTGTCGCTTACCAATGATAAGGCTCTCTTCATTGCTGCTTGCTACCGACCACCCTCTGGCGGCATGGCCTCCTGCCCCAGCTTCAAAGTCTAATTGACACAGCTAACTTAGAGTGCATTCTGATGGGGGACTTCAACCAAACTGGAATGATGAGATCTCCAAGAAACTCAAAGATCTCTTTGATTTGTGCGGGTTGGCCCAGATGACCCCTGCAATCACCAGACCTAACAGAAAAACACTGAGCGCAGCTCCCTCCTGGACCTAATGCTAGTCAACAAACCCTACAATATTTTGCATGCCAGGTGTTCTTCAACGACCTTAGTGACCACTGTGCCATTGCCTGCATCAGGCATTCTCCCCAATTAAAATCAGCCCCAAAATACACGCTGAAAAGATACCTGAAAAGTTTTGCCAACATGCCTTCCTGAATGACCTGAACAATATTAGATGGCAAGACTTCTACCTGGCCTCTTCCCTCAATGAAGCATTCTATATATTTCATAACCTCCTAGTGAACCTTCTAGACAAGCATTGCCCCCATAAGAATGATCAAATCCAAGGTAAGATCTCCTGAATGGTTCTCACCCATCCTGAAAAGCCCTCAAAGACAGAGACTACTGGTGGAAAAGAGCTAGGAAGACATGCTCGAAGCTGATTGGCTTGCCTTCCACGTATCCCAAGCGCCTGTACCAAACTCTTAGGACCAAAAGGCTAGATTCTTCCAATCAGCCCTGGAAGGCAACAAAACAATGCCACCAAATTCTGGAGTATTCTCAAAGAGGTGTACCTCAGATGCCTCTCTTCCAACTAAACTACAGTCCAGGGACACCACTTACACAGACAGAGCGGATATACTTAATCGACTGAACAAACACTTTGCCACAGCAGGGCTGGCATTTGACGATCTCCCTTAAGTAAGATCATCCAACAGGGGTTGACACTGATATCACTAGCCCAATCACCTACGCCAAACAGAGCTATCCCCCTCCTTCAGCTTCCTCTATATCCTTTAAGCAAGTACAGACCTCCTAGTGTCCTTAGTACTAAAAAGTGCTAGCGCTGATCTTATCGAACCTTTTTTCCTAAAACTTAGTCATCACTTTCTTACTGCTCCCATCACCCATTTATTCAACATCTCCCTATCTCAGGGAAGCTACCCTATCGTGGAAAACCACTCACATCATCCCTTTGTTCAAACTGGGGACCCCAGCGACCTGAACAACTACTGGCCTATTTCTATACTATCCTCCCTTTGAAAATTATTGGAAAATCATCGACACCCAAATCCGGAGCATCTGGACTCACATAAACTGTTAAACGCTGCTCAGTCGGGCTTCAGAGCCAAGCACAGCACAGTGTCCACCTCATGCGAAAGTAACCACCGACTGGCAAACTGCTCTGGACGCCAAGAAGCACGATTCGCACTCTTCCTCGACCTTAGTAAGTGTTCGACACTGTGGACCACAACATTATGCTTAACACACTAGGTAATATAGGTCTTGACAACCATGCCATTAAGTGGTTCACCAGCTACCTCACTAATAGACAACAACGAGTCAAAGCTGCAGGAGACCTGTCCCTCTGAAAATATTACTAGAGGCATCACTCAAGGCTCTATCTTGGGTCCAATCCTATTTGCTATCTATATCAATAACCTCGACTTGCATCTGCACACAGCCAAAGTACACTTGTTTGCAGATGATACAGTCCTGACACTGCTAATTCTTCACTAGGCATGGCCTATGAGGACTTACAGCAAGATTTCACCACCTTCCAACATAATCTTTTGAAGCATAAGCTACCGCAATGCCCAAAACACTAAAGCTATGATCCTCTCTCTATGAGTACTGCCTCAGGATCTATATGCAACCTGCAGATTCTAACTTTGCTAGCTAACCCTTGGAAACCATCGCCACCTTTAAATACCTAGGATTCCGCTTGACAATAAGCTTAATTTCCTTTGCCATTTGAACGAATTATTGAAAACCTAAGACAATGCTTAGGTATTCTCTTCCGCATTAAACACCTTCTTACCACTGATGCCAAAATGAAATTAGTACAATCTACATTCCTACTCCTATTGGACTACGTTGACTTCCTCTACATTAACTGCTCTCCTACAGTACTCCATAACCTTGACACTCTCTATCACAGGGACCTTCGGTTCATTATTAACCTGCCTCTTCACACCCATCATTTGTCTGTGACCAAGAGTTGGGATGGACCTGCGCTTATCGTAAGGAGGAAAAGAATGCCTCCTTGGATACATAAGGCCTTGTCCGCTGGTTACCAGCATACATATCGAGCCTATTTGAGTGTACCAAGGTTTATAAGCTGAGAAGGTTCTCATTAACCTGCTTAAACACCCAGAGTACGGTCATCACATGGATTATCTGCTATCAGCTTCTCCTCCCGGCCCATCTGGAACACTATGCAAAGTCACTGAAGCTCCACGACCTCCCCAGCCCATTCACCTTCAAGACATTGATTACAAAGTACCTTAAAGAAATCTGTATCTATTACAGATGATCAGTGTGACACTATTCGCCTGCTGTACCCTTCGACTCTCCAGAAACTCGCAGCCCCTCCCCAGTGAACCTCGACTCTTCTTGCACCCTCTTCCCCTACCATATCATACCACCCAGTACTAAATATCCTCACTCGCCTATGCCCCCTCACTCATGCCCCAGCTGTACTATTTGCACTAACCGTCCATCTTGCCATATCCACCGTCCTGTCCTCCCTACCTCTCACTCTTTACCTCTCTCAAGCCTGATCTGCAGAACAACCACCAAATAACTATGACAGCACTAGCCCTAGTATCTTTGGCCTAGTTTAACTCACGTAATAGGTCACAAATATGTTAGCTCTATTAGTTTAAGACCTGTGTTAGCTTTGTCTATGTTCACTGTCTACTGTTTGTTTTAGTTTTCCTTCTTTCTTTTTGTATACTGTACTGTACTGTACCCTCATGTGAATCATTTATATATGTCCAAGACCAATTTCAAAATTAGCTTGCTCAATGGTGTTATGCCTGGTTAAATAAAGTTTTTGATTGATTCAAAGGTGATCAGGTTGGTTTTGCCCAGACTGTTCCATATAAAGCTAAGCTGTAGGGAGTAATAACTTTGACCTCAGTCAAGCGATCCATTTTCTCTCCATAGTAATGGATTCCAGGCCCTGCCCAGCACTGATGTCCGCTAATAGGCTTTTAGTTGCCGAGTTCAACCCAGTATTTTTTTAAGATATATTTTGGCCCCTCGCTGCTAGTTGCTGATGTACTATCCTATCTGGTTCCCACTCTTGGCTGGGGCCACCATAGTGATTCAGCCAAGGAGTCACCAAATTAGTTTCCTGTTGCCCTCCCCAAGGATGCCAGCATGAGGACATGTCCAGGCTGCTGACGTGCAATGCACATCGTCAAGCACCTAACGCCGCCCTCCCCTACACTGTTGACCTGGCACTGCCACCAAGGCATCCACAGGTGGCAGTGTCAGAGCAGTGTGATGACCATCCTCCTCCCCTGGTGCAAGACAGCATCCCTGGTATGCCAAACCCCCTTCCAGCTTGCTGGCATCGC
The DNA here is from genome assembly GCA_016271365.2 of Neoceratodus forsteri. Classification (NCBI taxonomy): domain Eukaryota; kingdom Metazoa; phylum Chordata; order Ceratodontiformes; family Ceratodontidae; genus Neoceratodus; species Neoceratodus forsteri. The sequence continues at coordinate 32,601,529 of JADMNL010000029.1, read as the reverse complement.
AGCTTACAGCGCCACCATTGCACCAATGGACCGGCCTTGACCTTGCATCCTACTTGAAGATGGAGACAACATTTACCACCTCTAGTCCTCGGTATCACACCTGTACACATAGACTCAGGAACGACATCAGCAAGAGGCCTTGCCAACTGTGCGTTTAGCTTCACTGTGATCCTGAGGTGAGTACAGGAATGAGTTTGGGCCACTGAGGGCCCACCGGGGGGGGATCAAGCATCAAAGGATGCCGCCTTCTTCTGGTAAAGGTAAGTGTCCAGTATTTGGTGGGATATTAGTGTCAGTGCAAGATAAAGTATTCCAGCAGATGCAGATCTGCTGGGGCAGTAGTGCCTGCAGTAACAGAACTCCGCCAGCATCTAGGGGACATTGTTTAACCAGGAAAAGCACACTAAGCCAGAGCCTGTTTCAAGTGCAACCTGGGAGCACAAGGAAGTTAAGTGACTTGCTCAGGGTCACACAGTATGAAAGTGGGGGCTGATGAGATTCAAACCCAGGTCTCCAGGTTTGCAGCACAGTGCCCTTAACCACTACGCTACACCACTTCCTATCTGCTGGGATAGTAGTATCTGTGGTGAAGGGAAGTGCCCAGTATCTGCTGGGACAGCAGTGCCTGTGTTAGGTAAAGCATCCCAGCAAATGCGGATCCGCTTGCACAGTAATGCCTAGCCTGCAGGAATGGAACAGAACTCTGCCAGCATGTGCTGGGACACTACTGAATATGGTAAAGGGAGGTGTCCAAGCCTTTACTGGGACAGTAGTGTCTGTGCTAGGCAAAGTACTCCAGTGGTTGGGATTTGCTGGGACAGTGGTGCCTGCAGGAACAGAACTCAGCCAACATGTGCTGAAAGAGCAGTGTCGGTGTTAGGTAAAATGTCCCAGTAGATGTGGATCTGCTGGGACAGTAATACTGCCTGCAGGAACGGCACTCCACCAGCATCTGCTGGGATACTAGTACCTATGGCGAAGGCCAGTGCCCGGCATCTGCTTGGACCATAGTCGTCTGAGCTGCACAAACTACAGTATAACCGAAACTGTTGAAACAGCAGACACTGCCAACAAAAAGCAAAGTATATACTCTTTCTGCTTTTCACAAGGTCAGAGGATTTTTTTTTAACATCCAATAATGAATACAAATTGAACTACTTGACCGTGAGAGAGAGAGACAAGGCTATAAATGAAGAACAAATGTGCCATTCTTCGTGTCTTCACAGCAACCTTTATCGGTGCAGAGCAAACAGGTCCTGCCCACCTCTCCTCACTGCTTCCATGGAGATGGTAGAGGATGTCTGTGATTGGACCCCTTTCGACCACGAACACCTGGGCCGCTATAGGGCCATGGGGCGATAGATCTGTGCAAGCACAGCATGGGAACATACGCCATCTAGGGATAATAAAAAAAAGGCACTATAGGTAGTGGCTAAGGCTCTGGGCTGTGAGCTTGGACACCAGGGTTGAATTCTACAGCATCTACTGAACATGGTGTATTGTAAAAATTTGAGTTAATGACATTGGCAGCTCAGTAAAGGTGTACAGGCTGAAAGAACTGCTTCCATGCTACAATCCTATATAGTTAAATTGCAGAATGTGTTTGTTGCAATTACGTTTCCACGGTCTAAATTAAGTGATGCCAGGGTTTCTCTGGGGTTTGTAAGAATGCCCACATAGTTAAATAATGCAGAATGTGTTACTTCGTGCTGGCGGCTCTTGTGAACAGTAGCCAGTGAGCCCTAGATGAGGTCAAAAAAAAAGATGTTAAAATGTCCCACGGTCAATGACTCATGATGGGTGTGGCAGCATAAGCTTAAGCACCAGCAAGGGAGAGTGGCCGTGTTTTTTGTTTGATTGCAGAGTACGAGTAGCATATTGTGAATATGAACGGAGACCTGGAACAGCAGCTGTTTGCCCTGCCTAAGGCAAGGGTAAGGCATGGTGGGAGGCGCTTGTTCAGGAGCAGGGCGAAGGGGAGGTGCAGGCTCAGGGCTGCTGCCCCGCCAGAACCCAAGAAACCTAGAGAAGGTCAACCCGGGAAGCAGCTGGTAACTACAATGCAGAAAGAATTAGTGGCTACAGAGCATATATGAAGGAGCCATTTGTAACAAAAGCACAGCAAGCAAGACAAAACAAATGGCTTCCTTCTAGGGTTTTGAAAAATCCACTTCATTTGGAGACATATGTTGAAAAGTAAAAACTTTAATACAAACTTTTCATAAGTTAGTACACAGCAAAGCATAAAATAAAGTAGCACCCCCACAAGAACATCAATGTTTCACGACTACACAGTCGCTTTATCAAGATGTCAGAAACCTGAGGGTGCTACTCATGGTTGCTGTTTCAAAAGTACTTTGGGATGCCACCATTCCCAAATTGATTCCCCTGCTCGAGCAGCACTCCACAAAACTGAAAATTCACAATGCAGAAAGAAACGCTGCTACAGAGCATACATGAAGGAGGCATTTGTAACAAAAGCACAGCAAGCAAGACAAAACAAACGGCTTCCCTTCTAGAGTTTTGAAAATCCACTTCGCTTTGAGACAATATGTTGGAAAGTAAAAACTTTAATACAAACTTTTCGAAGTTAGTACTTAACAAACCGTGGAAATAAAAAGTAGCACTCCCCAAGAACATCAATGTTTCACAACTACACGGTCGCTGATAAATAGGTGATATAATTTGGTCTGATATAGTGCAGCAGCAGCAGTGGTGGCACGTCCAGAATATTAGGGCAATAGAGAAGGTGCGCTGGCTGCAGAACGCTGGCGTAACTGATTATGGACTCCGTGGGGTCCAGCAGCAAAGCACCTGGGAGTGCCGGTAAAAAGCCAGAGCCGTATAGAAGGATGGGATACATTTATCAGAGGAAGAAATAGACCGTTTCTGAATGATATACAACGGGCAGTGGCGAGAGTATTGGCGTGAGGTGCTTGTGGGGTGAGTTGGTGAGTACTCATCTTGTATGCTTGTAGTCTTGGAACACTGTGGAGGGGTAACAGGGATCACATGTCTTGACCAGCCAGATCTCCCTGAGGCTGACAGGAGGTGGGCCTGACAGATGGAGTCCGAAGGACACCCTCTTCGCAGTGTCCTGCGGCATGGTGGATCCTCTGATGGGAGAGGAGCTAGCCGCAGCTGGTCATGGGGGCATGGCCTGGGACACCTGGCAAACAACAGGGACCCAGGAACGACTGCCCAGAAGGGGCTGGGGGATAGGGTTCCCAGGGGGAAGGAGCTTGCGCCAGGGAGGAGCTAAGCCCTTAAGAGGGGCTGCACAGGAGGAATTCTTCCTCATTCCTCCGCCCCAGGTCACATCCCACCCAAACCTCACCCTCGTAAAAGCAGGGGGAACATGGGGTATAGGAAACTTGCTGTCCCACTAAGGGGATTGCCTTAGGGGTTGAGAAAGAATTTCCTGTTTCCCACTGGGTTTTCCAGGATTTTGCCTTCTCCAGCAAGGTAGGAGTCATTCCAGTCAGGGTGGCTAGGGATCAGATAAGTAGGGTCACAGTCATGATCCTTTGTAAGTGGTGGCTTGGTAGTCTTGGAATGCTGTGGAGGGGGTAACGGATCACGTGTCTTGACCAGCCAGCCTCCCTGAGGCTGACAGGAGGGCACCCTTCGGTAGTGTCCCGCTGCATGGTGGATCTCTGACGGGGACAAGTTAGCCACAGCCGTCATAGAGCCATCCTCATGCCCCAGATGTTGCTGCCCTCGCAGGGTCTTGGTTGCTGGTAAGGCGGCCTCCCTGGAGAGAGGGTCAGCCATCAACAATCTAGACTCCATGGTGAGCTAGATTACTTCCAAGGCTACCTAGTTGTGCACACCATGCTGAAGCTAATGTATATATGGATAATTGGTTTTATTAATAAACACATGGCTGTGGCCATTTCTGTAAAGCTCTGTTGTGTCAGTTTGTTCAGGTAGATAAGGCATATGCCCTCAAAAGACAGTGAAGGAGCCTGCAAGGTATCGCGAGCGGCAGGGTTTTGTCTGAGGCATGGCCTGGGACACCTGGCAAACAATAGGGACCCAGGTAGGACTGCCCAGAAGGGGCTGGGGGGGAGCTTGCAGCCAGGGACAGGGAGGAGCTAAGCCCTAAGAGGGCTGCACAGGAGAAGTTCTTCCTCATTCCTCCTTGTCCCAAGTCACATCCCACCCAAACCTCACCCTCGTAAAAGCAAGGGGAACTTGGGGTACAGGAAACTTGCTGTCCCACTAAGGGGATTGCCTTAGGGGCTCGAGAAGGAATGTCCTGCTTTTTTCCCCACTGGGTTTCTGGTTTTTGTCTTCTCCAGCAAGGTGGGAGTCATTCCAGTCAGGGTAGGCTAGGGATCAGATAGGTAGGGGTCACAGTCATGAACCTTTGCAAGTGGCAGCTTGGCAGTCTTGGAACACTGTTGGAGGTGGTAACAGGGATCATGTGTCTTGATCAGCCAGATCTCCCTAAGGCTGACAGGAGGGCAGGCCTGATGGATGGAGTCGGACGGCACCCTCTTCAGGCAGTGTCCCACAGCATGGCTGGGGTCCTGGTTGATGGTAGGCGGACCTCCCTCGAAGGGAGGGTTGACCATCAATGATCTAAGCTCCATGGTCAGCAAGATTCTTTCCAAGGCTACCTAGCTGTGCACACCATGCTGAAGCGAATGTATATATGGATAATTGGTTTTATTAATAAACACATGACTGTGGCCATTTCTCCAAAGCTCGTTGTTGTGTCAGGTGAATGCCCGCAAAAATATTCTTGCTGCTTTTCACAAGATCAAGGTCAGCGATTTTTCTTTTCTAACATCCAATAATGAATACAAACTGAACTCCTTGGCCGCAAGAGAAAGAAAACAGAATGTGCTGTTCTTGGGCGTCTTCACAGCAGCCTTTACCGATGGAGAGCAAACAGGTCCTGCCAGCCTCTCCCTCACTGCTTCCATGGAGATGGTAGAGGATGTCTGTGATTGGCCCTCTTCCGACCACGAGCGCCTGGGCCGCGGAGGATCGTGGGAGCGAGGCGGAGCCGCGCGCTGCGGGCCATAGCAACAGGATCTGCCGGCGGTGACAGTCTTGCCCGTGGTATTGGGTTGCACTGCAGAACATGGGGACTTACGGCGTGGTAAGTGTGTCCTTCAAATACTGCATTAAAAAGGAGCTGTGTCTGCTGTTCCGAAACGTGTACGGATCTGAAAGGACCATACGCAGGGCACTTTTTTTTTTTCAATGAAATGACACTTCACATCACAGTTCGTTATCTTTAAAGAGTTTGGGGCCGACGTGATTCTGCTGCAGTGTCTGACAGTTTTATTTTTTTCCTGTGGCTTTTTGAAGTAAACATAGTGATGTTTTTGTTCATTGTAAACAGAGGAAAGAGCAGAAAACAATCACTAGGTTATAACCATGTGTGGTAATAATTTTCCAGATATTTACATGGCTTAATGTAATGACCTACAGCGGTGCAGATAGTAAGGACGGGGTTTGACGCCAGGCAAGAGGAGTTCAGCAGTGGGCTGAAGTACGGTTATGTTCTCCTAACCGTTGAAATAAAGAAGGACTTCGTAAAGTTGGTATGGTTTTGCTTGGAATGTGGTTTAGATCCCCGCATCCGCATTCTAGGGTCCAAGGGTCTGAAAGAAGAAAGAACCCGGGAAAGGCAGACACCCGGGTAGTGAGTGTGAGCACAGCCCCTTTTGTTGGTCTCACGTTGCAGGCCAGGCGTGTCCCCAGCTGTAGTTGACAACACCCTTTTTGTGCCACATTTTAGGAATGGGTTTTTGTTGTATGGCAGTGAAATGGAAATGCTGCAATCCACAAATTGCAAACTGGTCAAATTCCCCCATTCTACAACTAATGTTTTAATTGCAAGTTTTACGTGCTTTTGCTGAATGCGTTCATTTATTATTGCTTGTCTATCTGCTGATTAATTCAAAGCCCACTTTAAAATTATTTTATGCTGTTCGTTTTGCCAGTCAGGTCTGCTGTAGATGTTAATTTTATTGCATTTATGTATCACAGTGAATGCAGCATTTCCAGTTTATGTATGTTCTGTATTTGTCAATTTGAACAATATATTTTTAAAATGAACTTAAACAAAAAAGGTTGTATTTCCAAGCAGCGTTTTGATTGCAGCAAAGGACACAGCTATTATTCATCAAGCCTTTGGGCCTGATTTATGCCCATTGCAGAGATGTCTTTAAAATACAGCTTTGTTCCCCTAAAATTAAGTTGCATGGTTGGTGCTAGCTGTTTTTCACCTACTCCAACTTGATAATATTGGCTTGCTTTCTACAGACTATTTTTTTGACCATTACAACTGAAGCACAGTGTACAATCTTTTGTTACTTGTTTTTGCATCTCAGAAGAACATCACGTTTCCTGTTCCTGCGTAATAGGTGGGATTGTTTGCTCTAAAGAGAATAGCACTGAAACGCAGCTTTGTTGAGTCACTTTTTGAGCTCTGGCAGGCTTTCAGTGATGAAGAAGGCCTACACTTCAGTGTACCACTAATAGCTGCAGTCCAGCAAGAGGGGTGTGTCTCTGGCACAGAAAAGGATTGCCATTTTAAAGTTGCGATGTGATTGTACTGTGATTTCCAGCCAGACAGCACTGCCTTAAATGGGGTTTTCAAACTACATCCTAGCTAGAGGTCTGAAACACTCCTTTTCAAAATAATATTTTGCCTCCAGATTTGATTTTTTTATTTATTTATTGGATTTTGGTAAGTGGGTAGGCTCACTGAGACAAACTTCTCCTTTTAGGAGCAACCCAGAATTAGTTACATACAATATGTAGCGGCGGTAATCCCGCTGAAGGTGGCATCTAATGGGAGTTAATGCATGGTTGGGACGTTGTGCACTGAGGCCAGAGGCCGAGGGTGGTAACGGACCAACCATGCATTAACTCCTCATTAGATGCCACCTTCAGCGGGATTAATGCGCTTGTAACACCACAAGTGCAACGCCAGTAACCATTACACTTGAAAACTTAGATCTTCTGATGGCCTCTTCTATTCCTGTGTCTCCGCTTTCTGCGCCTGATTCCTACCGTGATGCTAGGTGCATAGTGGAAGGCAGTCAGTGGTAGAAGAGCAACACGCATTATGAGACGATAATGCCGTGGTTGGGCTCGTGGAACGATTTCCCACAACAGCAACACAGCATTATCGCCCTCATAATCTCCTGTTGCTCCTGCACCACGGATGCTGTCTCGCTTATCGCAGGGCTCCTGACACAGCTCTCATAATGCCGTGTTACAAATTGAAATAGTACATACAGATAGTAATAACATACAGTGCAGACAATGGATATACATGCCAAAAGAAAAGCTTTGAGCAACAGATGGGTTGCCTTGTTTATTTAAAAAAAAAAAAAAAGTGTCTTTGCTGGCCCAATGGCACGGAGTGCTGAGTTGCTGGCGCTCACCTGCTACCATGATGACTACCTAGGTTCAGGAACAGACCAGGGTTGCTTGGGGCCAGCCTGGTGAAGATGACTTGAGCATCCCATGAACAGCTCTTCTTCGGGAGTGCATCTGGTCAGCACTGAAACCACCTAGTGGAGGCTAGGTGGTACACCCATGTAGCACTGCAGGAAGGGTCCAAACACCTGTAACATCATTGCACTCCGACTCGCTTCAGAGGAAGAAAAGGGTGAGAACTGTGTGTGCACTGGCCACCAAGAATGACTGTTCCGCTGTGCCCCAGTTCGCACCCTATATGCATTGAATCGATGTGACTGCGGGGGAGTAGTGTTTGGGACTGGGGTGCAAGCAGTAAGCCTGAAGCAGGCAAAGACGGCGTCGAGGACCAAACAGCTCTACGCAACATTTTTTCTGAAAAAGGACTCTCCTCTTTTTAAAGTTTTCAAACATATCTATTTTATTTTGGCATTTAATACTCTAGAAATTAGTACAGCTGCTCTCAGTGGCCCACGCTTGAAGGACATCTCTTCATCAGACCTGAAGTTACTTTCTCTGAAGTCTTTTTTTTTTTTCTTTTGGAATTTCCTTTTAGTTTTTATCCTTCCTGTTGAGTCGCACAGACATTGTGAAATTTGCTGTCCCGCATGTCAAATTTTTTGTATCGCTTTAGCTGATTAGTTTTAATTTTATCTTTACAAGAAAAAAAATGTATGCACCTTCAGTGCTGCGTTGCAGTCTGTTTGTTATTTTATTTATCCTTCCTTCATGCTTGCTATGTTTTTTATATGTGCAGGGCTCAAAACTGGCACTGGTCCACTAGCCAAATGCTGGTAGATTTTCTATTGGGCTAGCAAAATTTTCCTTTAACTATCCCTGTAGGCTTGTAGCGGAGAAGGTAACATTTCAACAAGTACACCAGCTGGGCCAGTGGAAAGGTTTGTGGGGCTTACATCTCTGATATAGGGAAGGGGTTAGAAATAGGTTGAGTCTCTTTGTGGATTATTCAAAACTGGGAGCACTGGTGGATTGTGAAGAAGCGAGGAGACAGTCTAGGGGATCTGGATACCCTGGAGAGGTGATCAAAGAGGTGGGGACTGAAATTTAATGCCGGAAAGGTAAGGTACTTCATTTGGGCATCAATAACCCAGGCTATGTATACACCGTGGGGAGTCACACTGCATGCCACATTGGGAGAAAAGGGATTTAGGGGTGGTGGTAGATGTCAAAATGAATAATTCTGAAAATTGTAAAAGAACAGCAGCCAAAGCAAAGAGGATATTGGGTTGCATAGCAAGGGAATTACATCCAGAAGGAGAGGTGATCCTCCCTCTATATAATCTTTGGTCAGGCCACAGTTCAAGTACTTTGTACAGTTCTGGAGACCTTATCTGAAGAAGGACATATCAGTGCTGGAGAGGGTTCAGAGGAGAGTAACCAGGATGATTCAGGGCAAGGAGGGAGGCCGTATGAGGAGAGACTGGAAGAACTTGGACTTTACTCACTGGAGGAAAGGGATGGGGAGACATGATGGAGGTATTCAAGTATGCAAAGGAATAACCAGGAGTGGAACCAAGGAGCTGTTTAGACTAAAGAAGGGGAACCAGGGGCCATGAGCGGAAGCTGGAGGGAGGTAATTACGGGGAGCATATGAGGCATCTTTTCACTGAGAGGGTGGTGGAACTGTGGAAAGCACTGCCTGGGAGGCTGGTGGAGGAGGGCACAGTGGAGGGCTTCAGGAAGGGGTGGGATAGGTACAAGGGAAAACCGAACCTAGAAGACCCTCTTGGGGCTGGGGGGAGTGCTGGTGAGGCGAGGCAGCCACTAGGTTGCTGGCTTTTGAGCAGACGAGACAGACCATGTGACCTATTCTGTGGCTTTTAGTATGTTGGAGGATATTCACAGTCACTAGCCCTGCAGGATAACGGCTGCAGAACTTAATTTCGACCCCTGCATGCAGTACATGCATCTCCAATCAGTCCTGTCGGCATGTATGCTTTAACAGAATCAACAAAATTACTGGTGATCTAACTTGAGAAAGAAAATATTATACACCAAGTAAGTACAGTCACCATAGGTTTTTACTTATTTAGGTTTTACAGTGCTGTTTATAAGGCAGTGGCAATACTTTTCAGTACATCTCTAGAATGTGGCGCCATGGATAGGCAGCTCTTGCATGCACCAAAAGGCAGAAGTTACTACCTGCCCAGAAAGAACACACTCCTTCCCCTACTAGAGGACCAGAGTGAGGCTTGTGCTGTATTACAGTATCTGAAGGAAACAGACACTTGAATAAGACATCGCTCACCCACATTATAATGTAATATATAGTACTGTTTTATTTTGAACAGATAAGGAGCCGACTGGTTAAAATTACCTAGATTTTTCATTGTTGAAATCATTGGCCTCCTGGAATGGGAGCTTTATTTTGCAAGTCAGCACTCCCTTTTGTTCAGTCATTTTCATTTCCTGAAGAATACCTGTCAGCCCACACTTCTCCATTTGCAGATATCTGAAAGGGAAGAGAACTTTATAACACTTGTAGATATGTTCTATTGATTAACTTTCTACCGCCCACTCCCACAGGTAGGTTTGACTTAACCCACTTTCAAACACTCTTGCCTTTGCCCCAAGGCATATCACCTAGACTTGTAATTGGGGGGGGGGTGGGTAACTTAATTTAAAAAAAAAAAATTTCCTACCTCTGGGATTCTGGCAGGTTCTTTCTGTTGCTGCTTGATCATGTCACTCTTTTCACATCTATCCATTGGCTCATCTTCACATCTGACTATCCACACCCCAAGCAAGTCAGCTTGTTACCCCCACCCAGATGCCTGAATAAATAGGAATGTTTTCAGACCCCAGGGCTGTCCTCGAAGATGATGGTGCGAGTTTCTCAGAAAAAAGGCACAGTGTGTACTGTCCCTAAAGAGAAGGAATGGAAAAAGATATGAACAGTTCCTCTAGTCTGTCCAAAGACTTATCATAGAAACCTAAACTAGGTAATTTCACTGTAAAAAATAAATAAATAAATTTGGCTGTATTTGCTGAATGAATGTGGTGCTTGAGCTAAAATAAAAGGACTCTAATTTGCCAAAACTACATTTTCAATAGATGTGAATTAGGCTCTGATCATTTAGTGGAAATCAAATTTGTGCAGATTTGACCAGTTAGTGCCATGTACTTAAAAATAACGTGAAAAGAACCCGTTTACAGTATCTTGTACTTCTTCACTACTCTTATACCTTTACTTTTCTGTCATCCTTTTTCTTTTCCTTTTGTCTTCCTCCAGGTGTTGTAACTGTTAAATCACGTTGTGGTAAGATGAATCTGCTTTTAACACGGTGGGAAACATATGTCTCCATAGCTTAATACTGTAGGTTGCACTCTTGCCTCCAGGATCGGAAGGTTGTGGGTTCTAGTCCCACACAAGAAACCTGGGCTGGTAGCGAGTAGTGACCCTGTAGTTCAGCACTAGGTGTAGGGAAGATGCTGCATTGTTGGGGTGCCGTGCCTGCCAATGGGATATTAAACCGAGGTCCCTGTGTGCCCGTCTCTGGTGGCTGATCAGGTGGAAGTTAGTCTCATGGGATTTATTCTAGGAGTAGGATTTTTCCCTGGCGTCCTGGCCAACATTTCCTTGTTTTAAAACGGGTCCGTGCATCCCCTGAACACACCAGGCTGTAGGAAGGGAACATTGTTTATCCAGGAATAGCACACTAAGCCAAAGCTTGTTTCCAGATGCAACCTGGGAGCACAAGGAAGTTAAGTGACTTGCTCAGGATCAACAGTATGCACCAAGGTGGTAGTTGGATTCAAACCCAGGTCTCCAGATCTGCAGCTCAGAGCCTTAGCCCACTGCACTAAAATGAGCTTGTGTACCTTTCCTGGTAAAAACAAAACTTACACATTTTGTTCTCATTTGCTATAGAAAACCTGTATGATACTAGGGGAAGAAAATGTTTAGCCTCATAGTGCTGGCTGTTTGTGATAAATGATACAGTGTGGCTAATGAAAATGCTTCAGTTCACTTTATTTCAGGTAGCCACATTTGACTTTCATTAGCCATTGACGACTATGGCTATCCTTAGTGCTCACCAAGGAAACCATTGAGCAAGATACTCATTTCCATGTTGTACAGTAAGAACTTGCATAATACATAAAACATAACATGGTTAAAATTATTCACTACTAATAATAATGAAAAAATGTTGACATTGCACACAGCTCATGTCTGTAAGAGTCCCATGGAGTAGACACCATCTCTGCCAGGCATGTGTTACATCCTGTTTGATACTGAAATGGACTTACTCAAGACCTCCCTAATCAGCATCAGAAAGGGGCTAGTTTGTAAAGTGGAGGCAGTCAGTTTGTGTAAATAGCATTTGATCAATTAATATATCTGATTGCAACAGTAGTCTAACTGGTGCTGTGCGTTCCTGAAACATAACTGAATCAACTGGTAAAATACAGTTTGTCACCTAGTCAACACTGACTGCCTTTTAAAAAAAAAAAAAAAAAAAAAGGGGGTGCTTGGTGGATTTTGTAACCCTGGCATAGATGTCGTCAAAGGAATTTCTTAATTGGGCGTCTTAACTCTTGAGGGCTGGTTATGTTTGAATGTATATAGATTCTGGACATGTATCAAATTTTGTGGGAAGAAAGAAATACAAATCTCTGTTCTGGACCCTACATAGTTAGGAAATTTACCTTCATAGCAGGGATCCCCCATGAGTCTTTAGGCATGTTTACATGTGGGAGCAGCTGCGTTGTACTCCACTGCTTGCCCGCTTCTCTGTCCACACTGCTGCCTCTGCGCATTTACAGACGGGACCTTGGCTCTGACTCAACAAGAAATGTGCCCTGTGAGCCTTTACCAGATTTGAAAGCAGCAGGCGGCAAACAAGTTTGTACCTGTATGTTTTCATTCCAGTGTGGGATGCAGATTGTGTGAAAGGTGCTCTGTAAAACCAAATCAGTTCCTGCCTTCCGTTTTACATCTGCATGAAAACTGGATCTTTGTCCTTACAGTTTTCTTACTGCTAAGAGGCGGAGTCTGAAGTTGAAGTCATGATTGACGGTTTATAATATCTGTATCTTGTTTGCCATAATGCAGGGTTTTATTTAACTCTAAAATTGATTAGCATTTTTCTCATAAAAGTTCTAAAACATTGTGAAAATGCATACCACCTGCCTCACTGTGTTTAACAAGCATAGCACTTCTAGAAAATCTATATAAATGATTTCTGTACAGTTAGTAATGCCCCAAGGAAAAAAAAACTGCTAATCAATTATTTAAAACCCTGTAATGAATAAGTTTAATGCACCCATGGAGCAGGCTGTCATTCTGGGCTTGTCTCTAAGGTGCTGTTTGTCACCCTCCTTAAATTCACAACCAGTTTGATTCCATATGAGAGGTGTTCCTTGAATATCTTTACAATTACGTTCAACTTTTTTTTTTGTTTGTTTTACTTTACTTGAACTGGTCTTACCCTTAAGAACCTCACAAATTACATATTTTTTTTTTTGCTTTGGGGTAAGACAGTTCATTTTGTTTCCAGATAAGCTTGTTCTACCTCCTTCCTCCTCCCCCCAGCCGTAGTCGCAGTCCCAGTCCCAAGCACTCCTTAGCGTTGAGGCATAAGGGCAGTGGTCTCCTGGATACAACCAAATCCAGGGTGGAAATCCTCAACCGTGGTTGCTGGAGAGGAGAGTGACGTGCTGTATCTCCCACCCTCCTGAGAGCAGGCGCATCACTTCTGTCACATGCTTGACCTCCACAGCACAGTGAGCACGTGACCTAGGCTCCCGGTATGGCAGTGCACTGTCATGCTACCAACTCATGGGTCTGTCAGAATTACACTTTTCATCCTAATGCAAGCCTTGCAAATTCTTAATCAGTGATCAGTACTATTAGTAGTTTTTAAGTGGCGAACAGTAGCTTGGCGGCAGTTCTGATCATGCGAATAATTTTTTGCACAGGTTGTCTAATGTTCACGTTTAGTGTGTGTTGGTTGTGGTGAGGCCTGCGCAGTGACATGGTCAACAGTTGAGATATTTCCTAGTTAGCTTACCCAGTGCACAATTTGCATACCCATGTTGCTTTGCGCTGGATTTTGGCTTTAGAATACTTGCCTGTGGCTAGGAGATTTAAAATAAAATTGGAAATTATCTGCCTGGTAACTTTCCATGCATACTATATACTTCCCATCTTCCACTCTATTGCCTTTATTTGTTTTGGTATGCTACCTCTGACTAATGGGTACCTCATAAATTGGTCTGTAGCAGTTTGGGTGTATTATTGAATGAGTGATTTGAATTATATAATCATGATTGGTTTGGGTGACGATTGTACAAGCTCATTGGTCACTATGCCCTCTACTGGACTGTTGCGGATCAAACAAGTTGACACTACAGTCCTGCAGTCCAGGAGATGGAGTGGACAAAAGAAGAAACCGAGTGCTGAGAAGATTGAAGAAAATATGATGGCAGTGCAGGCAAATTGCTGTGGCCCTCTCTCTACCATTGATACATTGATTAAATACTGGTAGTGCATAGATGGTGTGGGTATAGGATTTACATTTCTGTGGGACATTTCCTGTTCAACTTATCAACCCCAACTTGTAAAGCATTTACACTCCTGATGGTTTTGCTACTAGGTTTTAAGGCTTTAAAGTGTATGTTTGTGGCTTGTAGAGATTTACAAAAAAACTAATTTGAAGTTATCTGTCTTGTATCGTTTATGCATCCTGTATCCTGCTGCTGTTCTGCTTCTCTGCTGTGCTTTGTTGAACTGTAGGGATGCCTCATACAGTGGCCTGTGGTGACTGTCTGTTGTAGTGAAGGAGAACATGAATTTTACATCACCATGTTACTTTGTGAGGTTGGTTGTGATTACACAAGCATATTGCTCACTGTGGCCCTCTGTTGAACTAGGTGAGATGCTGCATTATTTTCTAGAGGAGTCTGGCTTCTGCTGGGGACAGCTTGTTGCCTCTCATTACATTAGGTACATTATGTTTTGTTTTCTCACCCACCTGTCTGGATGGTGCCTCCTTCCGCCCACTAGCCTTTCTTCCTCCCTTAGGCAGCTGGCACCACCATTCTTTGGTCCATGTGGCTGCCCTTGTCGGCACTCCCTCCCCAGAGGTGGTGACCATTCAGTCGGATGCTTCATCCTCCCCTACAGGTCTGCTGCTTCCCTCGGACTCGAGGCGCAGACAGTTGGCCAGCATGGCAGGCAGCCCCATGCTGCTGGGGGCCGCAGAGCAAGCATACCTATTTGTAGCTTCACTGCATTTCTGTGCTGCTTAAATGTATATGAGGTTTCTTTAGTTTGAACCATGCTTCTCTAGCTTCATTATGAAACTTTGAAGCAACTTGGCCTTGTGTAAAAAAAAAAAAAAAAAACAATGCATCAGTTTACAGATTTTAAGCATAGCTGACGTGAAAAAAAAAAAAAAGGGTGTTGGTGAAGGACTGAGGACCAGTGTTAACAGCGCAGTGTAGCATGGTGGTACACTGGACTATTTACACTGTTAGGGTTAGCTGATATGACTGGCATGTTTCTTGTTTTCATTTATTTGAGTTGGGGGCTCTGCCCACATCCCTATTTAAAAAGAAAAAAATGGGGTTGTGAAGTGCAAAGCCCTCCCCAACTTAATTAAAAAAAAAAAAAAAAGTTGAAACCATTGTACAAGCTAACCCTTACTACGCAGATAGAGTAAGTTACCATGCGTGCCGCTAACACTGGTCCATTTATTTATTGAAAACCTTAGATTACCTTTGAGCACACATGCTCATTTACAGAGGTTCCACGTCAAATACATAGTCGCAAAAAAATTACAAGTACAATAAGCGGTTCCAGAGGCAGTGCAGTCGATCCTGGCTCAAAGCACTTAAGGCAGGACAATTACATACAGTTTTGAAGAAAAGTAGATTGTTGCATAAAAAGTCACAGGTTATGTACAGAGAAAGCAATTCAAACTGTTTATGAAATGGCTAGGATATTTTAAGAAAGCCGATTGGATAAGACATGTGTTAATATGTCTAACACACACAAAAGTGCAGGTAGTAAGCTGAGTATTAATACTGGTGAGGGTGTCCATATCAGAACGTTGGAAAAAACAAAAGCAGCCATCTTTTTCTTTACCAGCATACATGCGGTTCACTTCTTCCAGGCTTAATAAAGCACAACCTGCATCATTAAAATGAAAACTAGACGATAAGAAGCCCGCCCGCTCACTGTGCGGCTGAACAGCCAACCTGTTTTCTATAATCTGCCTGCCTGCTGTGTCTCGCTCTCTGCAACTTCACATCGAGCAGGTGGACACTCGATACTTCACTCCCTTAGCGCCACACTGTTCAACAAAATACAGGTAGCATAACAATTTTTCCCATGTAAAACCAATAGAATCTGTACCATAGACAGCTAGTTTAATCCAGCAGTTCTAGAAGTCTTTCACTGTCTTTCTTCACTTCTGCACGTAACGGCTTTCTCCTGTGTCCTGCAAAGAAAAGCAGCATGTTCTCCATAGTGCTGCGGTTAACTTACAAAAAATATGGCATAATTTCTTATTCAAATAAAGTGAAACTACAGCTATTTTGGGGGTGCCATGACAACTAGAGAAATACAAGTAAGGATGCATTAGGGGCTCAAGTCAAAAAAAAAAAAAAATTACAGGCAGATTAACCAGTTAGCAGCCCTGACAGCAAGTGACCGCTTGCCCAGCTGAGTATGCCAGACAGGAGGTTTAAGGGCATTCCTGACCATGTTCCTGGTGTTGTATTGGTTGGAGACAGTGCAGAAACAATTTGTTAAGGGGGCTAGGCTCAAGAGCGTCTTATTAGCTAGCAAACGGTCTGGAACATTATTCGGCATGGTAAAGATAGCCAGTTTAGTGAGTGAGTGAGTGAGTGCGTGAAGGGTACAACTGAGAGCGATTATCTGTACCAAGTACCAAGTGGCACACCTTATTACAGATCAGCTTTTCTCTGTCCATAATCCTCCAGTAATACTGGGGAACAAATGTTAGCTGATAAAGGCCCGATTGACCCATCTGGCCTGCCCTAAGCCTGCCTGGTTGTTGAACTTCTCTGGAGGAACTTTGAGAAACATTATATTTAGATACAGCCCTACACATATATGACCTTCTCTCCTTCTGTATTTCTCTCCTGATTATCTTTATTCTGAAGGATATGTTAATGAAAAGCAGATCCTTGTCTCTCATGTTCGTCTGTTTCCTACTTCTTGGTTAATGACGTTTCTTCTCTGATTTCACAGACAGCAGGAGTGCTGGTGGCAGTGGGAGTGGTGGTGCTGGCGCTGTTGGATATGGTGGGGAGTTATGTACTCGGGAAGAAGAAAAAGCCCATCATCACCCTGCAAGATCCAGTGTAAAATATCCACTGAAAATAATAGATAAGGAGGTATGTTTTTGTTTGGGATATTTTATTTGCTGTATCTGTTTTGTGTGTTTGTAACACACATACAAACGATATGAAGAAAGGCCATTTGGTCTGTCAAGTATGCTCATATTGCAGGGTTCACAGCTTGAGCCCCTGCCCCCCCACTCCTCCCATTCTCTCTACCCATGTTCCTTATTTTTCCCCATGCCTATCCCAGCCTCTCTTAAAGCTGCCCACTTTCTTCAACGAGGTGACCTCTTCCGGCAGTGCATTCCAAGTGCTGACCACCCTCTCTGTGAAGAAGTGCTTCCTGACCTCCACCCTCCAGCTTAAGACTGTGCCCCTCGTGTTATAGTTTGTCACTCGGCTTATATAGTTATCTTTTCCTTTTATTAGACTGTAAGCCACGACACAAAGCGATTCGCAGCTCTTCCTTCACCAGACCATATCCTTGGACTCCCTGTTGGTAAAGTACTTTAAATGTTAACTTATAATTACAGGCCTTGTATATGAAGTATGAACAAGTGCATTGTTGTTGTTTTTTGGGGGGTTATAGATAAAGGCTTTTTTTTTCTTGAAATGGTTAAGTAGTAACTTTTTTTTTTTTTTTTAAAGTACTATGTCCCATAGCTTTATGGTGTCAGTCTTGTGTCTCCTCGGGCTTGAAATTCACACCCGATCATATGCTGGTGGAATTTGTGCTGGGTTAGTAAGGTTTCCTTTCACTAGCCCTGTTGGCATGCACTAGAGGAGAAAATGTTTCAAGAAGTGCACCAGTTGAGCTAGTGAAATGCCCATGGGACCAGTAAAATTTTTTTTCAGTCACTAGCCTTACTGGCTAGTGGTTTCAAAGAGTTAAAGCAGCAGTGCAACAAAAATTTTTTTTTCTTGGGGGGTAAAGCTAATTTCAGCTACGTATAAGAATGTCCGCACTTGTCAAATCTACTTTTCTGGGTACCTCCTATTCTGTACACTGCAAGTATTTTTCTGATCCTAACCCTTGCCAGGTCTACAGTGCTATTTCTAACCAAATATAGCAGACATTTTATTTTCTTGAGAGAAAAATAAATTAAACCATTTAAAACACTGACTGTTTGGGGCATTAGAAGATGTTACCCCAGATGAAACAAGAAAGTATCTGGAACCTTTGAAAGTGAAAAGAAATTAGGGTTGAGTTTGTTTTTTTTTTGTTTTGTTTTTGTTGTTCAGATTTGTTGCCTGCACTGCTGTTTTAGTATGAACCTTTGTTCCTGTAGGGTGCTCTCATCTGTAACTATGGTAGTCATGTATAACCTGACCACAATGTCTGTTTAAAGAAATTCATCATAAACTAATGAGCATTTCCGATGTCATTGCTGGGTTTAATGCATCCTTTATAAGGGATTTGATGGCTGTGAAACTTTCCAGAGCTAGTAGCACCAGAAAATATCAGTCAGAAAATTCCAGTAATTTTGAAGTAGTTACTTGTTACTTTATTTTTGAAGTGTTCTTTTCTTTTTCAGTGTGCTTATTAGATGGTTTTCTGCCAGATATTCAGTGTGATGGTAAAAGTGGTGCTTTACCTGTAGAGACCCATCTAGGTCTTTTCCTCCGTTAGATCATCGATCAGCATGTGACCAGGTCACTTTTGCATCACAGGTCCTGCTGCTCCATTGGTAATGTGTCAGAAGTTACCTGTCAAGTAGTAGGAGATTGGGTCTTCTTGGTCACTAGTGATGTTACAGGCGGTGAGGACACGTTGTTGGTGATGTATGGAGGAACAGACCTGATTTTGTAGGCCTTCAGTTAGAGTTCTGTTGCACACCTGCGCCAGTAAATACTGTCCAGTGAAAATCTTCTAATTGGCAAACGGAAAAAATACTTCAGGTATAAAGTAGTTCAAATAGCTGCCTACTTTTAAAAGTTACTAACATTTTCAGGCAGTACACTAACTCTTTTAATGGTTATGTATGTGAACTGTAGTGTCGCTTCTTCCTAGTAGCAGTGTGACGCTCTGTTACCATGCCACAGAGCCAGCTGAAATTTGTTTGGACTTAACTTTAACAAATAATTATTAATCAGGAATGAGTTTGGTTAATTTGTTGTTTTCTTCTTCCAGGAGGCAGTATAGCGCAGTGGTCTAAGGCTCTGAGCTGCAAATTTGGTGACATCCAGCAGACCAGACCTGGGTTTGAATCCCACAGCTTCCACTTGCATACTGTGTGACCCTGAGCAAGTCACTTAACCTCCTGTGCTCCCAGGTCGCTCCTGTAAAAAAAGCTTTCAGCTTAGTGTGCTATACCTGGTTAAACAACAACAAAAAAAAATAGCATTTTGTTATGCAGTTTTTCATCCCTGACTTGGTGGCATCCTCACCCCGTCACCAAACCGTCTCGTAGACTTAGGTGGCCTGCCCTGTAAGATCATGTGGGCTATGCCCAAGGAACCAAGGGTTTTTTCCTCCTTTCACAAGGCATTGTGCATGCAGTTAGCGAGCATGACAGGCCGTGTCTGCTGATGCCCTCCCCTGCACTGTCCCGATGTTGCTGCCATCCAGCCTCTGCGGTTGGCAGTCAGTAGCAGGCCCCTGGAACCACCCACCCTGAGTGAGGAGAGCTGTTGTCAGATGCTCGACCCTCCCTCTGCCAGCGGGTCCTGAGCAATCCTGATCTGTTCCTGAACCCAGGTTGCCAGCATGGGTGATGGTGTGGCGTCCATTGCATCAGTCTACCACCCTATTAAGCCGTCTCATTGTTTAAGTTGTGAGGAGCACCTGATCTAAGAATGTTGATTGTCATCCTAATTTCGTATGTTTTCTTTATATGTTGATTCAAAATCTTATTACACTGGAAATGATCATTCTAACCCCAGGAATCCAACAGTGCATTCACAATAAAATGTTATTTATTTAGCTTTTGTTAACCAGGTAGGCACACTAGACAAAACAGATGCCTGTTTTCAGGTAGCGACCCGGAAGGTTACAAGGAAATATGGAGGAAATTAAAACTGAGTACGATTGTACATAGCTTCAGGTAAATAATAAACAGACATGTCAAGATGCAACAGGAGACAGTTCAAAAATACATAAAGTACATAATCTAAAGCATTATAAGCAGGTAAGGGTAGACGGGCGACCAACGCAGGGGCTCTGGAAAGTGTCCAACACAATTGGTCAAAATACTGGTGGGAGAGGCCACTAGCACTTAAAGGGAAATACTGGAAAAGGCACACTTTACCCAGGTGCTACACACACATGCCTGATTAGTGCTTTCAGACAGTAACTTTTTTTTTTTTTTTTATTATCTCTAATTGCTTTTTAGTGATTTAAATAGTGGCTTTCAACTTTCACTTTCTGTTGCTGGCAACCACCATCTCATGAGTAGCAGAGGGCTTCCGAGCCCACATTATGCTGATATGTTCTGCCAACCAGTTGGCTCCTCCCACCCAAGTGGTAAATACCTCGGCTCCGCCCATGGCCTAGATCTTCCTTTCCGCTGGAAGATACAGGTTCCCTCGTGCTCTTGCAGCAGTTCGTAGGCCCTGGATTCAAAGTGTCGGTGTTTTTTTTTTTTTTTGTTTGTTTTTTTACTGAAACTTACTTTAAAACTCGTTCGAGTTAGTGATTCTGATTGTAGCGCATCGGATGTGGAGGAAAATCTTCCCCAGATTTCGCCGTGTACTGTGGCCAGAAGATGTCACAGACTGATCCCACCTAACGTTGGATTATTGCTTAGGTGTTGGACACGACACCTCGTTTTGCACTTTTTGCCTGCCTCCATCCCAACATCCTGGATGACGCAAGGCACACCTAAAACTGGGGAGACGGAGAAAGGAACCCGTAGTGAAATCGAAGAGGCAAGGTGGGCAGTTTCGCAGCAGCGGGATCCGCCGAGCAGCTGTAGCAAATGAGAGGCATTCAAGGAGGAAGCAGCTCAGCTTTGGCAGTCAAAGCTTTTTGTTCCATAACCTTGGCTCCACTTTATGTGATCCATTAAGGAGCTGTGCCAGTCTCCCCACCAGGGGGTGATGCCCCTCGGGCTTGTACTCCTCCACCCTCGGAGAAGAGGATAAGGACTCTTAAGTCTTCGACTAAGAAGACAATCTTGGACCGAGAAAGGTCAAGTCCCAGGAGACTAGCGGTCTCTACCGGTCGAGATCGCATCCTAACCACCGGCTTCACGGATCTTCCGTCTGGCCAAGGGATCGAAGAAGTGGCGATAAGGTGGAGATTCTCTTGACCTTCTGTCGTCTACCCGGTCAACGATTCTTTGGAAAGGACTCTGGTCCCTGTCTTCCCGGATGAGAAGACCCAGCCTGCTGGAGTCGCTATCCAGGACCCTGTTCCGGACCTCGGTTTCTACCGACCGTGGTGTATCTCGATCGGGTCCAGAACCCCTCGGCTGAGCGGCTGAGAGAGTCATAAGCACTCAAAAAGCGCCACCACAGATCTTCATCCTCCTCGGACGAGGAGAGGCTTCGCAAAACTTTGATGCATTGAAGACTTAATGTGGCAACAGCCGGGTTTTGTCCAGGCAGAAGCGGCCCGCTGTCTACCCTGGCCATCATTTGGCTCCGCCTCCCTAGGCGGCGCTGACCATCGGAACTCAAGTCTTCAGTTCCTCCGCCTGTGGGGCGGCCCGTATCCCAGTATAGCTCCCTCGGTCTCTCCACCAATTCTGGTGGAACCACCGCCTAAGCAGCCTCAGGAGGGCTCCTCGAAGAGGACCGAACAGAGTTTCCGGTTCGTCTAACGGTCATCCCCAACGCCTTGGCGATTGGAGAGACCTAGGCGGGAGGTCGTTGTATCCTGACTCTTCGGACTTGGATGTCACTGAATTGCAATCCCATCCTGGGGGTGATGAGTCCGTGGCGGGTTTGGAGGAAGGCCCTTCTTCCTTTCAGGGCATTCTCCGCCTGATCTCCAAATCCACGGAATGCCCTGGTGTCCATCCAGAAGAAGGCGGAATACCCCTTACGGATATCCTCAAAGCGGGATACCCGGCGGAGGCCTTTCCAGTGGCGAGTGGTTGTTAACCCGACCCTTGAGCTTTGGCGCCTGGCTTCCCTCGCAGCACTGTTTGCCGAAATGGCCCATAGTATCGCGGTGCCCTTGAGAGCCCTAGGCGAGGTTCACAGAACATCCATCGGCCGAGCCTGGTGACCCGCTTCTGTGTTCAGGCATACTGGTAGCTCAGCCGACACTGACTGACCCCGGACAGGGAGTTCAAAAATATGGACCACTCTGCCCTTGAGGTCTAGAGGCCTCTTCCTTAAGCCAGCTTGGCTGTTATGGCACACTTCTCTCATGCCCTCCTAGGGTCATTAGGCAGTCCTCCCTCATCTCCTGGCAGAAATGCAGACCACAGTGAAGCAAGTCCATGATCAGGGCCGTGCTGTTGCAAAACAGCAGCTCCAGATAGCCCTGGACTTGGGATTCCTGTGTGCCTCCTTAGCAGCCACAGTGGCCACTCGCCACAGGACTTGGCTGAGGCTTTTCTCCTTTCCAGTGGGTGCTCAGCACAAGTTAGCTGACATGCCCTTCCGGGCACCGACCTGTTCGGTCCAGGGTGGCTGGTCACCTTAAGTGCATAGAGCAGTCCAGTGCCACCTGGATGCTACTTCTGCGAGCGGTCGCCGGGCAGAACCAGCAGAAGCGAAAGAAGAAGCCTTTTGGCATTCTTCCCCTGCGGTCAGGCAACCCTCCTGTCAAGGAGGTCGGCAGCAACAGGCTCAAGCTTGCCGCCAATCCCAAGCAGGGTCCAGAACAGCCCGTAAAGGAGGCCAGGGTGCAGGTCCAGGAGCCTCCTCCTCCTCTAAGCCTGCTCTGTGACGGGTTAGGGATTGCCACCCCTACACCCATCATGCCAACTCTGGGTCCTCCCGTGGGGGCAGCTCCTACTTTTTTCCTCCTGAGTTCGATATCACCTCGGACAAGTGGATTCTCGAAGTGGTCGGTCAGGGACTGCCTCTAGAATTCAAGCAGTACCTCCCAGCCGAGCTTCGCCCCTCAGGAGGAAAGGATCTCAGCTTGCACCTAGTCGGCTCTCCGGTGACATAGCTCACCTCCTCCGCAAGGAGGCAGTAGCTCAGTGCGGATCCTTCTACAGACCCAGGCTTCATGTCCAGATATTTCCTAGTGCCCAAGCGGATGGGGGTTGGCGCCCTATCCTAGATCTCCATGACCTGAATCAATATCTCAGGTCTCACAACTCGGATGGTAACTCTGAACAAGATCATACCACCCCTGGAGCGAAACATGTGGTTCTGTTCACTGGATCTGCAGGACGCGTTCTTTCACATCCCAATCCATCCATCCCATCAGCGGTCCTCTGCTTCAAGGTCAAAGGGGACCCTGTACGAGTTCGAGCCATGCCGTTGGCCTACCATCGCCCCACGGGTCTTCACCAAGTGCATTGCAGTGGTGGCAGCCCATCTTCAGCGTCAAGGAGTACGAATCTATCCTTATCTCGACTACTGGCTCTTGGCAGGTTCCTCCCTTCAGGCGGTGGAGAGGTCCAGGGATCTGACTCTCCGAATCTGCTCCCAACTCGGCCTCCTGATCAATGAGGCCAAGTCTGAACTCGTGCCCTCTCAGGTGATGGGCTTCATCGAGGCAGAGCTCGACTCTTGTCAAGCCAGAGTTCAGCTCCTGGCGGACAGGCGGAGGTTCTGTCCTCCTTTGCTAATCATTTCTGATCAGGCACTTGCGCCTGCCGGGACTTTCTGTGCCTTCTGGGTTACATGGCGACATTACCTCAGTGGTCCGTTGGGCCAGGCGGCACATCGCCCCTCCAGGTGAGAGCTGGCTGCCCAGTGGATTGGCGCCACAGTCATTTCAACCAGCTGATCACTGTTACCCAGAAGATGTGGGATGCTCTCCAGTGGTGGACCGCCCCAGAACTGTTGCAGGAAGGGATCCCGTTTGTCCGCCCTGAGCTGACGGTCATCCCACGACCGATGCTTCTCTCATGGGCTGGGAGCCACATGGGGACAACAGTGCCCATGGGTTCTGGACCCCGAGGAGTTCCGATGCCACATCAGTCTGATGGAGCTCAGAGCAGTCAGACTGGCACAGTCAGCTTCACCTCCTCATCTCCGGGGTCAAATGGTTCAAGTCAGGCAGACAATACCACGACCATGTACTACCTCAACAAACAGGCGGCATGCAGTCCTATCTGCTGTGCAAGGGGCGGCTCGCATCTGGACCCTCGTAAGCAGGTTGGAGGCGGATCTCCTAGCCATTCATGTGGCAGGAGTCTCTTGAACCAGCTGGTGGATGCTCTCAGCCGCATACATAGATACATAGTGTCGGCGATGAGGGCCTATGGCCCACCCAGTCTGCCCATTTGAGCTTGTAAGTTCAGTTTGTTTTCCTAGAAGTCTGTTGCCCCTTACCCTGACTTCCAGAATTCCTTTATGTCTATCCCATGCATTCTTAAATCCTGTGATTGTTTCGTCCCCACCACTTCCTCTGGTAGGGTGTTCCACTTGTCCATCACCCATTCTGTGAAGAAATTCTTCCTCACATTTCCTCTGAATAAGTCCTCCCTCCAACTTCATCCCATGCCTCTAGTCCTGGAACATCTTTTTCGGCTTAAAATAGTGTATTCCTGCACCCTGTTTCCTCCCTGTAAGATACTTGTATGTCTCTATCATATCTCTCTCTCCCTCCTCTCCTCCAGGGAGTACATGTTCAGTTCCTTCAACCTGTCCTCATAGGACTTGTGATGCAATCCATGCACCATCTTTGTTGCCCTCCTCTGAACCTTCTCTACCCTATGTCCTTACGTAGGTAAGGTCTCCAGAACTATACACTGTACTCAGGTGGGACCTCACTAGTGTCTTGTATAGTGGAATTATGACCTCCCTTTTCCTGCTGGTGATGCCCCTGCCTATGCATCCCAGCATCCTATTCTTTACCTGCTGCCTTGTCACTCTGTTTCCCTACTTTGGGGTCATCAGGGATGATAACCCCAAGATCCCTTTCCTGCTTGGTGCATGCTATATCCTCACCCCAACTGATATATTGTGCCAGGGTTTTTGTGCCCCATATGCATTATCTTGCACTTCTTTGCATTGAATTTCAACTGCCAAACCCTGACCATTCTTCAAGTTTCTGCAGGTCCTTCTTATTCTGTCTACACCCTCTGATGTGTCTACTCTGTTACAGAGCTTTGTGTCATCAGCGAACAGTGAAATTCTGCCTTCTAGGTCCTGCGCAGTGTCACTGATGGAGATGTTGAATAGGACCGGTCCCAGGACTGATCCTTGTGGTACCCCACTGGTCACTCTTCCCTCTGTGGAGTGACAGCCATTAAGCCAGACATCCCAAGAGTGGTCTATCTAAAGGTAGCTTAGTCTGTTCTATTGAGGCAAGCCGTTGGTGGACCTGTTTGCCTCAGGAAAACACCAAGCTGAGGCTGTACCATGCCACCCTCTCAGCAGGGCTTGCTGCAGGATGCCTTCTCGAGGCCGTGGACCCCAGGCCTCCTCATCTCCCCTCCATTTCCCTTGATCCTCAAGGTGAGGAGGGACAAGGTGATCCTGGTAGCCCCAGATTGGTCATGCCAGTTCTGGTACCGGATCTCCTCCGCTTCAGCTACAGGCCCCGGAGCAGCTTGTACACGCCGGACCTCTATCATTGAACCAGGGAAGGTATTCCATCCGAACTTCAATCCCTGCACCGCACAGCCTGGTACCTGGCGGCTAGAGTTCCAGGCTCTGGGACTTTCAGAGGATGTCTGTACCATGGTGGAGGCATCTTGTAAGGAATTGACCAGGAAATGTTATGTCTTCCAATGGAAAAGGTTTTCCATTTGGTGCCAGGGTAAGTCTGGACCCCTTATCCTGCTCCGTGGCTAACATTCTAGACTACCTTTGGTCTCTCTCTCCAAAGTGGGTCTCGACCATTGACCCTTAGGGTGCACCTGGCAGCCATTTCTGCTTACCGGCACAGGCTGGTCAGCTGACACTGGCGTGAAGACAGTGGTCGGGCGCTTCTTCAAAGGCCTGGATCACATATCCCTTCTGGTGCGCGAACCTCCACCTCCTTGGGATCTGTTGCTGGTTTGGCAAAGCTCATGGGCAAGCCATTCAAACCCATGCACAAGTGTGAGCTCTCAGACTTGTCGTGGAAGACTGCCTTCCTGGTGGCTATCACATCAGCCAGAAGGACAGGGGAGCTCCAGGTGCTTGGTGGACTCCCCTTATCTGGTCTTTCACAGGGACAAAGTTGTCCTCGCCCCACCGAAATTCCTTCGAAGGTAGGATCAAATTTCACCTTAACCAGGTGTTGACTCTGCCAGTATACTACCCTAACTACACCTTGGGCCAAGTACAGGCTCCATACTCTGGACTCGAGATGTGCTCTTTCTATTATAAGGAGAAGCGGAGATCATAGAGAGGTTCGCCAGCTGTCACCTAAACTGAAGCCGCTTCTGGCAGACCTGCAGCCAACGGACCATTGCAAGGTGGATTACATCATGCATAGGTCTGTGCTATGAGTTGGCGGGCAAGGAGCCTCCCAGAGGATAAGAGCTCATTCTACCCGCCATATTGCGTGCATCGGTGGCTGCTTCCAGGGACATACCTATACAGAAATCTGTCAGGCTGCTACCTGGAAGTCAGCAAACACCTTCATTCCCACTACCACATTGACCTTGAGTCCGCCAGGATACTGGTTTTGGGGGCCTCGGTTCTCCAGTCTTTATTTGCAAAGTAGGGGCTGTCGCTTGCCTCTCCTCCTGGAGCACTGTTTGGAGTCTGCCAAGAAGTGTGGATGAACAACATATCCACGCTCCTAGAAGAACAAGTTACTCATCTGTAACAGTAGTTCTAGGAGTGGTATGTATAATACATCCACACACCACTAACCTCCTGGCTTTAGGCGCTGGCCTTGGCTTCCTGCGGGTTGAGATCTGGCGTCATGGGGGCGGAACCGAGGTATTTACCACCGGTTGAGTGGAAGAGCCAGCTTGAAGACTTTGCAGCAAGATTTAAAAGGAAAGGACATGCCAAGTGTGGATGAACAACATATACCACTCCTAGAACTACTGTTACTGGTGAGTAACCTGGTCTTACTGTCTGAAAGCACTAATTGAGAGTTTATGTAGTGTCTGAGGAAAGCTGTGTGTTTTCCTTTTTAAGTGCAATTGCATGCCAGGAGAGCAGCAAGTGATTCCAAAGGGAGTTTGGAAACAGGTGTGGGAGGGGTAGTACAAACTTGGGCAGGAAGTGAGTTCCATAGTCTGGCTGCACATGTAGCAAATGCTCTGTTGCCCATTAGTGTGTGGGTAGCAGGAACCAGAAGTACTGCAGAACTCTGTGACCTTGAGGAGTACGAGGAAGAGGCAGGTTTAGGAGCTCTGCCACTACAGGTGGGTTGGCAGTTCTGATGACACTGTCAGTGAAGCACCCGAAGACAAAGCTCTGATGGTTGCCTGGGGAGAGCCAAGATAGTTTGTTGTACAGGTCACAAGGTGGGTGAGGCGAGGTGCTGCAAGTGCAAAGCGGCATATGTTGTGATGGGCTACATCCCATTTAGAGAGGTGGGATTTAGCGGTTTGTAAATTTGAGTCCATTACAAAAGCATGGGGAGGAGCACACCTCTTGCCAGGGCAAGGAGGGTGGCAGGTGTGAGGTTGTTCTTTGCTCTGTATGCCAGGCCCAATTTACTGCCCTGCATACATTGTTGACATGCTGGGCAAGGTCAAGCTGGGGATCAAAGGTAACTCCAGGTATTTAATGGAGTCAACAACCTTCACTAGGGATCCATTGGTTCGGTAATATTCAGGGGTGCAGAATTATAACTGCCCTGTCAAACGTGCATGATATCACAGAACGTAATATGTTTGTTTTCAAAGGTTGTGAGCCTTCCAGCATCCCAACAGCAGGTCTTTACTTTCTTCTGTAGAGTGGCCACACCAGTCAGTGTTCCTGCTCTTTGGCTGAGGCTTAGATATTATTTTCAACACAGTTTGGGCCCCATGATGAAGCCTTGTGTTGGAGACAGTACATTAGTGGTGTTACATGTGCTACTGTGAATGTGTCATTGGGTCAATAAATCCATATAAATATAATTTTTTCACTTGATCTTTTATTGAAAGTTTCAGAACACAACACACAGAAGCATCAAAGATAGAAGCAAACAGCTGGTCAAAAGACCAAAATACACATGCAAAAACATTTGAAAGTACATTGTAGATACAAACGTCCTTACACAGTGTTTCCCAGAAGACATTTAGAGCATAAATTATTAGACATACTGGCATACCATTATATACACCCCTTCAAGTTGCTAAAATTCTTTGTGCCCTGAGAGACTTCAGTGCTCCCGGAACAAATCTGCAAGAGGAGAGGAAGACTGCTTGGTAAGGGAGCATCCACAGGAGGGATACTTAAGAGGGTGAGAGATGTGGCTTAGACACTTGTCCCTTGTGATAGACTGATTGCAAATAAGGACACCAAATTTGATGGTATTTTTGTAGGTCGCAGCCCTGGTTTGTGATAGGATGCCAGTTGTGCTGTGGAGATGAGCCATTCAGCCTCTGTTGGGATTCATTGGTGTGCTTTCTGCACAAGAGTCGTCGTTTGGCTGCACACTGACTGCCACCAGCCATTGGAGACCGGTGAGGATTTCAGAGCTGTCTGATTAAGGATACCTAGCAAATATAGTGTTGGGTCTGAAGAGAACTATGGCCCCAGATGTCCATGCACACTTGAACAACGCCTTGCCAGAAGTTCTGTATAGACTTGCATGCCCAAAGAATATGTGTGAGGAGCCCCAGGTTGTTGGCATCTCCAGCAACAATCATGAGGCAAGAGTCCCATATGATGAGAAACCCTAGTGTACCATACCACCAAAGGAGCACTTTATTTTGATGAGTCTGCTCCTGCCATCCCTGCATGCCTTGTGGGCTCTTAATAAAGCATCTGCCCATTCAGAATCTGTAATAATGCGGTTCAGCTCTGTCTCCCAGGCACCTTTGGATGAGAGCGAGGGGTCAGGAACAGCTTCCCTGATGATACCATATATAAAACTGGCTTTGCTCTTCATTTATTAGCTAATGTCTTCAGGCTTCTTTTGTGCCAGTGTTACTACCGGCCTTCCCTGCCGATGTCCAGTAATCTAGGATTGCTCACCCCACGAATGTGCAGATATCTCAGAACTCCTTTTGTGAACTCCATATTTTGTTGGAGAGCAGTAAATGCTTCCACGTGGTTACCATCTGCAGAGAGAATAACCTTCATACTGGGGATACCTAGCTGTGCCCAGTTCTGCTAACACAGGGGCTCATGCCCAAAATGAATCCTGGAGTTACCCCAGAAAGGTTTGCAAAAGAAGGGTGGGATAACATTTTAAGAGCATGTGCATCTTGAATTGAGCATGTTTGGATAAAGGTAGGTGGGCCTTCAACCCAGCAGGAAGTTTGTTATACAATAATGTGGATGCCAGGAGGCCAGGATACGTTGGGCTCAGTTGTAGCCACTGTGGTGAACCTGCTGAGGCTTTCTGGAACCACTGAGTAGTCTGAGCAGCCAAGAAGGCCATATGATAACCTTCAAACCATAGTAACCCCGGGACCAATGATCTCATAACTTGGATTACGTATTGCAGGTTGCCTGCCCAAATTGCAGTTCCTGTCAGTTTATCCAATTGCCAAACCATTGTGGATAGATTCTTGTAGGCAAATAGGAGACACTGTGTTACCCTGGGGACTAGCACCTTCTTAAATGCATCCAAAGTAGCTGCTGGGGACATACTTATCGGTTTCCATCTCTTGTGCTCTCTTGAAAGTGCCTGCAAGAGTTGGGAGAGGTTCAATTGTAACATTTTGGGTAGGGAGGGTGGATAATGATCCAGCACAAATAGTATTTGTTAAAGGCGTCATAGCTCGGACCATATCAGGTCGCCTATAAATCTTATGCATGCCGTCAAACAAACCCCTTCCCAGTTAGTGGCCATTGCAGTCGACTTCAAAAGCCTTTAACTCATTCGAGTGGGGCTATTTATTTTCACCATGGAACAGATGGGGCTAGGGTCAGACTTTCTTAGCTGGGGAAATTTATGTATACAGGCCCTCGGGCTTCTGTTATTACTAATGGTGCTTACGTTCCTCTCCATTTGGGTTACAGAAGCGCTTGACAGGGTTGTCCACACTCGCCGCTGCTGCTTGTGCTTGCATTTGAACTGCTGGCTGTTGCCATATGACAGCACCCAGCCCTGCGAGGATAAAGTGCCATGACACAGAAATACGCTCCTTACTATATGCAGATGACTTGCTGATAGTACAGGAGGAAGACACCCCTTCAGTCTTTTTCAGGCGTTTTCTTGAGTCTCTGGCCTGAACATTTATCCAGATTAGACGGAGGTTCTCCCATTACACCATAGTGCTCAGGCTGGGTCAGGTTTCCTATACAGCAAAGGGCCTGAAGTGGTCTCCAGAAGGCACATCTTCTCCGGGGATCATTATCCACCTCCTTCCTGCCGAAAATCAATCTGTATGTTTACTTTTACCAACCAGACTCTCTGTGTGCTGTTTTTTTTTTTTTATTTTCTTTGTACCGTATTTGACTCACTAGCTAATAAAGGTTGGGTTTTGAATCAGCAGTGTATACTTCTGCAGTGCTGTTGCAGCAGTCAATGGGACACACCCTGCCAATGTTTGCACTTAATTGGGAACGGAAATGCCAAAGAAAAAAACAGTAGTTAGTTCTGCTGGTCTCTTGTCAAGAGTGGAGCAGCAACAGCATTCAGTCTCATGTTTATTCCATACCTTTTGTCATTGAAGTTATAGATTCCACGAATAGTTCACATTTCCAAGTAAATTCCATGATTATTTTGGGGGCATTTTTCCATGACAACACCATGATTTTAACATTTTCCATGAAAACACCTTAGTTTCTTGTGTCTGCAGATGACATCCATAATTTTGTGCCTCCCCACCACAATTCCCTTGGTTCTCAGACAGCCCCAGTGTGGGAATTCTGGGGTTTGCCTGTGAGCCCTGTTCACTCAGATGGCAACCCAGTGTGCTGCCTCCTGCTATTGGACCGCCCAACAAAGAATTTTTAATGTGTTCAAATCTTTTGCTGATCTGCTTGTATAGAAATGTCAGAATGGCAGTAAATGGTTTAATATTCAACGGATCCATGACCTTTTGTGATTTCACTTTTGATTTCCATGATTTCAGTTGTTTTTAACCATGACAGTACCATGATTTGGTCTCCACAGTTTTCCATGACTAAAGTACAGTCCTGACTAAATCGCTGTAGCCTGTATTTCACAAGTACTACTCTCACTACATGGTATGGGCATTGGTGCTATGGAGAGGAGAACCACCAGTGGGGGAGCCTCTGGGAACCCAAGGCCACAGGATCTGCATACTCGACTGCCATGAGATACGCTGTTCATCATCCGCCCATTCCCAGTGAATCGAATGCCTTATCCTGCAGTGTTGTTCTTCATGATGTTCTGATCCAACTTTGAGTTTAAAACTTTCCCGTTTCAAGTGGCTTTCACACTGCTTCCTGTAGGAGTCTTTTCCATAGAATTATCACTCTGAGTGGGAAAGTGCTTCCCACATTACGCTTACTCTAGACGCCTTCATTTGTAGGGCATTCAGTCAATACTACTGCCCCAGTACAAGCTAAAAACATTTCTCCTGATTTACCTAATGCCTTAAAATAAAAAAAATAAAAAATCTCCTGTTTGTGTTTTGTTTTTTTTCCCCAAGTAAACATGCCTAGCTTTTCTAGACATTACCTCTCCTTCTGTATTGATTCATTTTTTTTCTTTCTTTCAGGAAAGCACATTTATCTCTCGAGAGAATTGACGGGAACCTAGTTGTGAGACCATACACACCTGTTTCTAGTGATAACGATAAAGGTTATGTGGACCTCGTCATTAAGGTGAAAGTTGCTAAATGTGTGTTTTTTTTGTTTTGTTTTTTTTTGTTTTGTTTTTTTTTTGTTTTTGTTTTGTTTTCCCTCTTCTGTCATGCTCTGGCAGTCCATTTGTCCAGGTAACCTCCCAGCTGTGTCCTGCTGTGAGCCCCCATCCTGCACAGTTCCAGTTAGAGAACATGGGGTACAAGGAGGCAGAGCCAGTGAGTGCTGGCATCATCCTGGCAGATTTTTTGGGGTACCCAGTTTCTTCCTGCCTTTCCTCCAGTGACACTGCACATCACTGAGACTGCCTCATGCATCACAGCAGTGGAATGCGGGTGTGCCTTCCCTTGGCGAGGGAGGTAGCTCCTTGCCCCAACATGAGTTGCTGCAGTGGCAGTGAGTATTGCGCTGTCCCTCCCGGCTGTGACTGCGCTGCCAAGTTCACCATTCTTCCCAGCCTAGCGAGCCAGCTACAGAGATTCAGGCTTACCCCGACTGCCTGTGTTGAAGTACAACACACTTCCTGTTGGCCACTGGGCAGTCCCATGTTGCTGAATTTCTGTAAGATGCATACAGTGTCTGTTTCTCCGATGCCTGTTGCTATTTATTTACTTATTTATTGAAATGTTTCACCAGGAAGGCACACTGTTTTACAATTTGCCTAAATCCCATGGGTAGTATGCTGCCACCATGGTTTGGGCAAGTCTGTAAAAATAACACTGGACATCGGAGATACAGACATTGTAAAATTTCCACACGTAAGGGCGTTGTTAAGGAAGGGCAGCAGTGCAGCATCATTTTCTCACAATGTTATAGCGAGATCCCGAGGTGAGAGGTTGAGAAGCGCCATAGTTAAAATGCCGGGTCCTCTGAAGGTTTGGGATTATTTTACAAGTGCTCGGTAATAAAACTGTTCATTACATATTGTGCCTGCAGAGGGGGATCGGGAGGAGGCGCTCGATCTGTGCAGTCAGGGCTTCACCTCTGCTAGTAGAACTCATTTAAAACAGCTGGCCTGTCTGCGCTAGCAACACTGACTGTCCAGTTTGAGGCGCAAGCCAGAGTTGTCAGAGACTGCGGGAGAGGTGAGCAGAGTGTTCCAGATGGCGTCCTCCACAATGGAGGGAAGGAAGACTGACTCCGCTGTGCTGCTGCCAGCTGGGTGATCACAGATTACGGTGCAAGTGTGGTCGTGGAAATCGGGGAGCGCAGCGTGCTCTGATGTGCCATGCACATCAGAGGCTCTTCTCGGTGTCCCACAAGGCGCTGGGTCAGAAAATGACCAGACACAGGAGGATGTTAGCCCCTCGCCACAAGTCCGTCCACCGCCAACCAAGGCACTCTTCTCTGTAGCACCTAACAGTTCTCCTGGGGTGGGGCCCCTGCAACAGCCCCACCCTGAGGGGGTAAGCCAGGGTGTCAGGAGGTGATGTAAGTCCCGGGAAGGCAGGTGAGGGTGCTGGGTGATGGGTCGGACCAGTGGACACTAGCTGGCAGAGGGAGGGACAGCATGCTAAATTTAAAGGGAAGAGGTTGTGTGATTACCCATCAACATTATGCCACTTCCTGGACAGTTGTGGCACTATTGGCATAATCCAGCAGTAGCCAGCCCTTAATAGTCAGGTGCCTGCCAGCCTCCCTCCTGCCATCCCAGTCTTGCGGAACAAACCCAGTTCGCCAGTGTGCCAGGCAGCCCCATACAGCCAGGGCCCATGGAGACAGTCTCCAGTGCCCTTTTTAAATCCAGGACCAGTGTACAGACAAGGAATTTGTTGGTACTCCACGTCCTGAGTACTGCGCTCCATTCTGGCCACTGACTGCTTGCTGACCTTGTGAGGCCCTCTGTCTGTCCTAGTATCCTCTGCTACCTTAAAAAAGTGATATCTCTAATAAGGAATTCCAGAACATTTATTACCAGTTAATATGATTTTCCATGATTGAAGTTATGCTGTCTTTAAAGGGAACTCTCCGCTCCCAGGAGTAATGCTGCGGGATTTATAGGTCCCGACTAGGCAAACTAAGGTAAATGAAGTTTTGAAATGACTTGCTTGTTTGAAGTATTACTTTTCATCTGGTTAATCCTTCATCTGCCATGACCACCAACTACAATTCCCAGTTTCTGATGACACACACGACAGGCTACAAGCTGTGGGGGACACCTGTGCACGTTATAGCTCTGTGTAATATTAACAATGCCATACAGCGCATTACTGCACTTTTGCTGCGGTACCGATCGGCTGAAGATCACGCTTTGCTCAGCTAATTGGTACCAGTAGCACTTTAATATTACAGAGAACTAGAAGGCGCATAGGTCCCCCGTGGCTCAGCCTGTCATGCGTGTCACCAGAGGGGCGATCACAGGACACTGGGAATCGTGGTTAATGGTCATGGCATGGGGTCTGGGGATCAAGCAGGTGAAGTATTACTTCAAACAAGCAAGTCTCTAAAAATTTTAATTTGCCCGCAGTGAGTTAAATTGGTGCTTATAGGTCTTGCAGCATTACTCCTTGGGAGTTGAGCATTCCCTTTAAAGAAGTTTTGCTATTTCTTGATTGATTTTTTTTTTTTTTTTTCACTACTACATCAAGGGGAGTGGCTTTCAGTTTTAAGCATAGTATTACACCCAGAGTAAAGTTAGTGGTACACAAGCTTGACATGGATTACAGAAGATGTGCTTTTTTTTTGTGTGTGTTTTTTTGTTTTGTTTTGTTTTTGTTTTTATCTTCCACAACATTACCTAATGTAGGTGCTTTTTAATTATTGTGTTATAGGTATATTTAGAGGAGTACACCCGAAGTTTCCAGAGGGTGGCAAAATGTCTCAGTACCTGGAGAGTCTGAAGATTGGAGATGTAATTGATTTCCGAGGCCCTAGTGGACTGCTTACTTATGAAGGAAAAGGTAACGTGTGACCTGAGAAGGAAAAAAACAGCCAACATTTGTTATGTAAATGTAATGACTGAAACAGTTGCATGTGTGCATTTATTTTTGTTCTGTTTCTTCTTACCTGTAGCAATGTGGCCTTTCTTTAAATATTCATATTTTTAGTTTAATGCTATCACTGTTGTGGTTATTGCAGATCTTACTAGAGGACTGTTGCAGTAGGTAATTACATATGGGACTGACTCGGCAGGCGTCAGGACCTCATCGAAAAATTTCTGGCTAGCAGTCTCTGCTGAGGCCCACCCGTGATGTGAAAAATTACAGCTGTACTGTTCATAAGGAGGTCTGAAAAAATGCCAATGTTGAAAATCTGTGGTGAAAATATTAAAAATTTGCGAAGTTACAAGGGTGCGTGGAAACTGCACAACGCACACTTGTAACACAGTCATTTTATGGACTTTCATCACCAAATTTTCAACTTAGGCATTTTAGGACCTCTGCTCATGAACAGTGTCACTGTCATTTTCTCAATCTGTCCTGAAAACTGATTTCACACAGCGACTGCGCTATTCTACACCAGAAGTGTAAAAACACATTTCAGCCAGGATGTGTAAAATGACAGCTGTACTGTTCATAAGGAGGTATGGAAAAACGCTAATGTTGAAAATCTGGAGTGAAAATATGACAAATTCACAAAGTTACGAGCGTGCATGGAAACTGCGCAATGCATACTGGTAAAAGTCATTTTTTGGATTAGTTTCACCAAATCTGCAACATAGGCTTTTTGAGAGCCCATCTCTTGAACAGTAGCACTGTCATTTTGTTAATCAGTCCCAAAAGGTGATTCCTGTGTCATAACCACAAAATCACCTTTCGGGACCGAATAATGCCATGACAGTCACTGAATACATGAGGAGAGGTCCCAATAACCCCATGTTGAAAATTTGGTGCCAAAATTCCCCAAAATGCCCAAGATATGCACCAAAGTTGAAAAAAAACCCTATTTAGACCATTATACAGCTTACCAGCATTTCTTCAGTTCGCGGTCAGCTTTGAAGAGTGCAGACGTGTTCCCGATCCACCGAAGATCGTCGCATTGGGCTCCAGAGGTAAGTATGGGGTGAGCGGGGTGTGGGGAAGCAGGGTAAGCAGAGTGTGGGTGCGGGTTTGGGGAGGGGGCAGAAGAGACCACGAGGGACCATTTTCTTGTTTTGCAGGTTAAAAAAAAAGATAACGAGGGTCGGTTTCCTTTTTTTGCAGGTGTTGTTTGGTACACTGGGGTGGGCTCCCAGTGTACCACCTGCATTTGTGGGAAGGGGGACTGAAGTTGACAGGGATTGGGCCCCGTCGGCACAGAAATGGGTGGGGGGCATGCATGATGCTGAGGGGATTGGGCACCCCTCGGCACACAGCAGAAATCGGGGGTGGGAACATTATGCCAATGGGGAGTGGGCTCCCTGTCGGGCACAGAAATGTAGGGTGCATGATGCCGAGGGAATTGGGCACCCCTGCACACACAACTGAAATGGGGGTATTATGCCAATGGGAAGTGGGCTCCCCATCAGCAGATGGTCTCTGAGGTGGCATACAGCTGCCCAGGTCCTGGTAATGTTACACCAGGCAAGGTACCACTCTGCAATGTCTGGTCACTCCCTCATTGCAGCAGAATGGCTAATGCTGCAATGAGGAGGTGGCCCCTAATTGCAGCAGCAAAATCCTTACAACTTGGTGGCACACTGCAGAACCAGTGTCATCAGCACACTGGCCCTGCATTAGCCGAGCACTGCCAAGCCCAACAATGCAGTGCCGGCATTGGCTGCCACAGTGCCGGACCTCCCCAACCCGCTACTCTCCTAAGCTGCCACATAATGTTTCTTGTGCATGTGCGCAAGCAAACATAAAAATGTCTTCTAGATTTAGTGCAGTTTGGTTTTAAAGATGGGAGGAACACTTTGTTATTTTGATTCTGATTATTTTAGGGGCATGGACTGATACCATATGAAGCAGGGGGGAATGTCAAAAAGGGCAAATGCAAGAAAACTCCCTGAAATTAGGGGGACTTAGAAAGTAGGAGAAAAGTAGCTGGAAAATAAAAAGGTGGTGATGGGGTGGAAAAGTAGAGTAGAGCTGAATGAGCTGTGGAGTCTTCAAGTGAGGACTAAGTAACAGGAAAAAGTAAAATCAGCAGCTGTTCTCCACCTTGGTGTTATAAAGCCTGTTTGCACAGCTGTTTTTGCGCTGGAGCTTCCTGAGCACGTGGGGGATGTGCCAGCGTAAAAGCAGTCGTGTGGACATTTCCCAAACCACGGTAAGTCGCTCACTGCTCCATTTCAGGAAGTGCTTTAATCCTGGGGGGCACCAGTCATAGTGAACAGTGTAAGGGGCTGTGTGGACAGGCTGCACTGCTCACTCCAGCATAGCAGGGACAGTCTCTTCAAGCATTAGTGCCTCCTCAGATCCTCCTCACAGACCTATGGCCTCTCACCAGTGCTGCTTGCATCAGGACTGAGCGGGGCCGGGTAGACTCAAATGTGAATTGTCTACAGAAGTTGGGGCAAGTTGTAGGCACTGCAGAAGTTGCAGCATAATGGCTTTGTAAACAGGGCTATAGTTTGGCACCATGCAGTCCTTCTTAATGCAGAACCTAAATTTTTTCATGGTGATTTGTATGTAAATTTCATGATGCTTTACACTGTTGGGGTATGTGTGATTTTGTATACATCTAGGTGATTTAAAATGTTGCCATTAGGTACACTTTTTCTGTAGGTTCGCAAACTGTACCTTTCCTGAAGTGCTGAAATGCATTACAAGGACAGGTTTTCAAAAGCCTTGATTGATGCAAGCCCAGTGCGCTGACAATACGGCACATGGGGCTTTCGGCAATCTAACAGGATTTTATACCACGTCTGGCAGTTGCCGCTGCATTAGAACAACTTTTTCTGGTCTAACTTGCGGCAATCCTGGGGGCTATTTATATGGAGCCTGCACCAGATATTTGGTGTATGCTGCCGTAATTTGTGGAAACTGTCACAACTGTGCCCGAGATTGTAAACTCGGGTGTAGTTGCAGCAAAGGGTTTGGTGCACTGCCAGAACCTAAGGGCTGTGGTGCAGGGTTGGATGCAAACCCTGCGCCACGCTTTGAAAATCCTGCCCCAAATGTTTTATATCCCATCGTACTGTGGTTATGTGTTAACGCAGCAGTGCAATGAAAACAGTTTTTCCAGAACGCTAGTTTCAGCTGTAATTAATAAACATATTAGCAAACATGTCAAACCTACTTTTCTAGGTACCTCCTGTGCTTCACACCATTGGCTAGATTTTCAAGCGCTCCTTAAGTCGCATGGCTGTGGTAAAACAAACTGTGGTCACCACTTGCAGAGCCACGTTTTCCTGCAGCCACCATATTTTCAAAAGTGGAGCTGGATTATGACTGGCTCCATGATTTATAGCAACTTGTGGCCATGTGCAGCTGCGTCAAAATGTTACATCCAGCGAGACCAGGCGTAACATCTCCACAGCTGCACCCAATGAAAATTCGAATCTCCATAGGTGCGGAGATTTTGTCCCGCAGTGGTGGCTGTGGCGTGGGACTTTGTCCCTGATGGGCTGAATATCCAACCCCATGAATGTTTTTTTTTTTTCTCGATCAGAACTCTTGCCTGGTCTGCAGTTCTATTTTTACACCAAATGTTGTGACCAACTTTTTTCTTGAGAAAAAAAAACAAACTTCAAATATGTATAAAATACTCACATTTTAGTTAAAACTTGATGATGCCTGGAATTTTTATAATGAAGAAAAGTTAGGGTCACATTTTTTGCCCAGTTTCACTGCACTGCAGCTTTAAATATACATGTGAACTCCTGTAGCCACAGGGCCTCCTCGAGAACACAGTGCAGTACTCATATGCCCAACTAGTGACCCTGCCCAGTTATACTTCATAAATAAATACACGCATAGGTTAATCAATGAATACCCACTGTGTTTGCAAGACTAAACAGAGATTATGTATTATAAAGCATTTTTTGGAAAGCTTTCACCGAACCTTTGCAAAACCATAAAACTATGACCGCAGTGTTGCAAATCAAGGCTTCAAAATGCATAAACACAAGCTGTTATGTAACTCATGGGGTTCTTATGCAGTTGACCTTCCTGTTTCAGTGCTCTTTAGAATGCCGATTTGTTTTATGCTAGCTCTCCAGTTTAATAAAATGTTGCCACCAGGCACTAATTATTTAAAATATTTGAAACCTACAGAAGCCATGCAGCCGATGGGGCCATATCTGAACCTTCTGGGATTATGATGCAGTTCGGAACCATTCATTGCCAACATATGAAATGTACAGTTTTGGCAACCTATTCTGTAGAGTAAATAAGCTAA
The DNA here is from genome assembly GCA_016271365.2 of Neoceratodus forsteri. Classification (NCBI taxonomy): domain Eukaryota; kingdom Metazoa; phylum Chordata; order Ceratodontiformes; family Ceratodontidae; genus Neoceratodus; species Neoceratodus forsteri. The sequence continues at coordinate 32,562,580 of JADMNL010000029.1, read as the reverse complement.
ATTTATCTTTGAAATGATCTTCCTTCACACACAGTAAATACAGCATTGACCTTCGGAGGCAGTATAGCACAGTGGTTTAAGGCTCTGAGCTGGAAACCTGGAGACCAGGGTTTAAATCCCACAGCCCCTCACTTGCATACTCTGACCCTGAGCAAGTCACTTAACTTCCTTGTCATACCTGGGAACAAGCTTCGGCTCAGTGTACCTTTCCTGGTTAAACAATTTCCCCTTTGTCCCTATCAAGAGGGCACAGAATATGACAGGACAGCTTCTGAGCTCTGTGCACAAGTCAGAACATCACTCTGGCACTAGTGGCTGACTGTGAAGCCAAGACTTGAGTATAAGGTGATCATTTTGACATTTAATAGGTGACCACTTGCCTATTGTTAGCCTCTAGCCAAAAATAAAACCCCCAAACCTCCACCTAAAATCACATATCAGTGTGTGCTGAAAAAACAGAAACTCGATCAATTTTGAGCCTACCTTGCACAGTGCTACTGGTCACCTCTGGGCTCATTTTCCAATGTAGAACACGCACTAAGCTGCCTTATCACACATTTTAATAAAGCCTGTGACATCTTTGCCCCAGCTCGTAAATCAAAGTCCTGGGGGGTAACTAATTCTCGGATCACTGCTGAACTATTAAGCAAGATGAAAGCTAGGGATAATCTTTGGCATCTTGCACAGTCCACAGGTAAACTGGATGAGAAGCAGCATTATAGATCTGCTAGAAATGCATGTACCAAGGAAATCCGCAGGGCCAAAATTGCCCACTTTCAAAATGAGCTCACTAGCTCTTGGGAAACAACCGGAATGTCTGGCAAAAATCAAGGACCTTACTGGTAAGTCATGTAAGGCAGCACCCACTATGTTAGTTGCTAATGACATCCCTATGCAAGACCCTAATTCTATCACTGATGCTTTCAGCGTAGCTTTTGTAGATATCAGACAGGTACTTCCACCTAACTTGTTTGATGAATCCAACACTAGGGGGCCCCCTTGACACTGCTGTCCCTCCCCCTCACATCCCCCCTTCTACTTCAGGAGGATCATGCTTGTTGAGGCCAAAAAATATCTACTTAGGGTATTGGGTAAAACCAGGTACAGCAGTGACACCCTTGATATGAAATTACTATATCTCTCATTGGATGTCATGCTAAAGCCTTTTACAACCATTCTGAACCTGTCACTGTCTCTAAGGCAGTTCCCCACACAGTGGAAGGCTGCAGTTGTCACACCTGTGCACAAAGTGGGGACAGATCACTAGTTTCAAATTATCGCCCCATTTCAATTCTCCGCCTTTATCCAAAGTCCTAGAGAGGAGTAGTTGCTGACCAGTTGACTGAGTTCGAACCAAATGCAACATTCAATGCCCTCAGCAGCATAGCTTATGTCAGACCCATAGTACCACCACAGCACTATTGGAATTCACAGATTATATTCACAAAGCCTTGGACCGTGATCACATAGCTGGGTCAATTTACATTGAACTGACCAAGGCTTTTGATACAGTTAATCACTCCCTCCTCTAAACTCCCTCCCTCCCTTCCCTAGGCTTCTCCTCCGCTGTAGATAGTTGGTTCAAAAGCTACCTTGAAACCAGAACACAACAGATTAAAATAAATTATTCCCTATCAAGTCATCTCCCAGTCCACTCTGGTGTCCCACAAGGATCCATCCTTGGGCCCTTACTTTTCAGCTTTTTCCCGAATACCCTACACAACGCTTCTGATAGCAACTTAGTCCTTTACGCTGACGATGCCGTTCTCTTCTCCAGCCACACTAACCTCCTCCCTCTCACTAATGATCTTCAACTTATCGTCACAAAAGTCGAATCCTGGTTTGCCAACCACAAACTATTAATGAATTACAAAAAGACAAAAACAATGCTCTTTGCAAGCCTCCAAAACAAATACAAATCTATATGCCTAACCATTTGTAATAGCCTAAATCAACCCCTGGAGAAGGTTCATGAATTTAAATACCTAGGAATTACATTTGACAGCTCACTATCACATGCCCTATGTCAATCATATTTTCAAAATGGTAGACAGTAGGCTTGGGGTCCTTTGAGACATAGGCACTGTCTTACACCTGCGGCCTTAAGATTGGCAGTGTCCCAGCCCGTGGTACTGAGGGTTGAGGCGCTGAATGTCACACCTCGCACTCGCTGGTGACCTGCATTCGGGAGCAAGCTCAGGCACCAGGGTTGGTACGGGTGGGTTGAGGATTGAGCGATTGTGAGCTGCTCTCCTCCCCAGGGTGGGGGAGGGCTGGGGATTGCCTGGCATTTCAGCGGTTCCAGTGGAGACCGGGGGGGGCACTGCAGCATGTAGGGCAGCACATACTCAGTGTGGCTAATGCAAGACAGGGTTGCCATGCATCACTTGCGTCAAGGCATGCGCCATGCATGGGGCAAGCACCAGAACAAGGGAGAAGCCTGGTCTGTGGGGTAGGCAACAGCACCTGCTCCCATGCCTACGGCCGGGTCCATCCTGCCTGGCCTCCCAGGGTCCTCTGTCTGGAGACCTCAACCACAGTCGGAGTCTATGTGTGTAAGACTGTCCAAAGAGGAGGAGTGGCCACCCAGAGGGTTAAGCTGGGGGTGCCAATTGTGGGCTGAGGGAAGGAGAGAGAGGAGGCTCAGGTTGGAGGACTTCAGGCAGGGCAGGAGCAGGCAGGGTGCCTGAGAGAGGCCCCGTAGATCACGACTGGAGGGGGAAATATTCAAAAAAAAAAAAGGATTGACAGTGTCTTCTGACAGGTGAAGACACATTCTCTGCAGGTCCAGAGAGCCATCGTTTATGCCCCAGAGCTGGTGTCCTCACGGAGTTTTTGATTGGTAGGTGACCCCTGTAGAGAGGGGGTTGGCCAATGTTGCTGAATCACATCAAGTTGATTGAGTTGACCATCCAAGACTACCTGGCTCCACACATCACTCTGAGTTTTGACTGTACTGGCTGAATAATTGGCTAATAAAAAAATACGTGGCTGTGGCCATTTTCTCCAAAGCTCATTGTCTGTCTCAGTCTGTCCAGGTGGAACAAAAATTTGTGCCCTATAAGACAAACCAGCATTTAAGAGACAAAGAAGTCAAGGCTCGGCAGGTGGTACAAGAATATAGATGGGGAAAAGAATCAGGTTGGTGGGACACAAAAGGAGTGGAATATAACATGGCAATAAATCCATAAAGTGACACTATCAGAGCAATGGTGGAATTTCACAGGAAGGCAGTTGTGCACTAGTTCTGAGTTCCAGCACAAACTAAGCTCTTTCATACTACCTACATGGATAAATGTTGAGAGCTGTGGTCACTCTGTGACTGTCCTCCATATATTTGGTCATGTCCCAGAATGCAACAGTATTGGAGCAGTATATACGTGGCCTGTAAAGACATAGTGGGAGGTGGTGTGGACCGTAATTTCTTCCAGATGGTATTAGGTTTACCCCCGGATGTTTGAAAAATAAAGACAAAAAGTATTTATTCTGGGTATCAGGGGTTACAGCATGAAAGGCAGTTACTGGTCTAGGGCTGCAAAGCAGTGCCACGACCCTTGCCCAATGGCCGGACACTGTCCAAGAGAACTGATTAATGGAGATCATGGCCAACAGACTTGGACCACAAAACACCTCCCGTTTGTCTTGCTGGCTTAATTTATAATTTTATTAAAATAAAGATCTGACAGAGGTTTATGTCCCAGTATCGTGTCATGGGTGATAACTTAAACTACACTACTGTTGAGTAGAGGTATGTTTAATTAATTAGTTATTAATTGAAAAAAAAAACACATCTGCAGCTTTTTGTAAATAGTTTTATTTGTATATAAAAAAACATTTTGAAATGTGCTCACAGATGATGAGTTTACAGTAAAATGATAGCAGATCTGGAATACCAAAAAGCATTACGTTTTATTTATACAAGTCTGCCTGCTTATCCAAAGGGTATAATGTAAGGAAATACTGTATGTTCAATATTTTGGTGGACTTTGGCAAACTTTAAGTTTTAAAAATAAAATTCTGTGAATGATTGTGAGGGTAGAGGAGATGGATGTTAATGGTGAGCCGGGTTGGGGAGAAGTCACTCTGGGATGGATAAGGTAGAGGGCAAATAAGTGAGAGACAAAATGTCTTCAGTACATTAGCAGCATGTAGAGTCAATGGATATGTGTTTTTCACTAGAAATTGGGGAGGGAGAGGGAGGAGGAGAGGGATAATCGTTGTGGGAGCTCAAAGTTGGGACACATTGACTAACTCACAGTGCCACTGTTCATGAGAAGAGGTCCCAAATGCTTTCATGAGGTGGGGGGTTATGAAAAGGCCATGTTTAAAATTTGTAATACAAATACCAACAAACACCGAACGTTAGGGTTTCTAACCATAACGTCCCACCCTGTACAGACTAACAGGCATCAGGGGTGTGCCTTTGGATTGCCGACTGTAATGCTCATGTCATTCCATCCCCACCCACCCTGCAGCCAGTGACAGATGTCAAGGTGTGCCTTGGACTCTTCAGCCCCAGAGTTCACACCATTCTCCTATACTGCACCCATTTCAGCGTATGTCCTTATGAAATGGGGTGACTGTAAACCAGAACACCCCAAGCCACCGTCAACACTTGTCGGTGTCTACAGGATAGGGTGAGGTGAAATGGCATGAACGTTATGGGCAACAACCCAAACGACACCCAGTGCCTGTCCATCTCTGCAGGGTGAAAGAAGGCGGAAGTTCACTACTCACTGCCATTCCTACTCTGCATCTGTCTAACTCCTGCATTCTCAATGCTAATACCAGCAAGCAAACATTTGGCATTGACAAATGCTTCCTTATTGTATTTTTTGGCTTTTGCAAAGCGCTTTGAGATTTTGAAAGGTACTATATTAAATAACACACCTGTGTACTAATCTGTTTCATTCAACATGCTCCCTGTATGCTCCCAATGCCTTCATTTATTTATTATATATTTATTTATGTTTTAGTCTGTTTTGTTCTGCTCAGCCACCTCTCAGTGAGACATCCTCTCTCCTCAGGACTAGCCATACCCCACCTTAGCTCCATCATCCTGCCATCTCCCATGGCTTACTGCCTCCTCCATCAGGCCACTGTGGCATGCCCCCACAATGGTCAGGCTGTCATCAGGATTCTGCCGCTCCTCTGCTCACTTAAGGTACCAGCCAATGGGGAGACTTAGCTGAGTTGTTTGCAGATGGACCAGAGTCCATCATTCAGGCTGTGCAGGGATTCATCCTTTTTTTGTGGCTCCCCCCTCTCCTACGGACACCACAGCTACAGATATGGTTGGATGCATTGGTGCATTGAGTGTGACCCTGCACACTGACGTCGGCAACATCCTCTCTCCCACCGTACCTTCTCCTGTGGTCAACCAGTGGGTGGTGTGGCAGTGGAACTCATCACCTTCCCTCTCTGAGATGCTCAACCTTTCTCCCCCAGGCTGGCCCTCCTAAACTCGGGTTGCCATCAGCATGAGTTGTAACCCTACTATGGAGATTATGGGTGGCTCCTGATGGCTTTCCATCAGGAGTATGCACGAGCAGGCTGACTATCATGATGCCCCTCCCGACAAAGCTCTAGCCAAGCAAAGCAACAGGGCAACCATAGGTGTCTGACCTTTTGCAACACTGCATCTTACAGCCTTGTGTAATTCTCTGTTAATAAACACTTTTTGCAACTTTCAACTGAAGGGGCAACTGTAAGTTTACGCTGTGTGCGATTCTGCAATCTATACCTCTACTTTTGAAGCTGATGGATGGCTCCTGTTAACTTTCTATTGTATGTTAATACCACTACCAAGACCACTCTTACAATTCTAAGAGTGGTCTTAATTGGCGAATTCAGTGGTGGCGAATTCTTAAGGTATGAGTACCACGAACCAAAGGTGAATGGTTCTGATACCCTAAAAATATGAGACCAATGTTATTGTAAGAGCGGTCCGGTCTATATTACTGATTTTACTCAATCTATAATTTATAAATTAAAAAAAGAAATACCCAAATGTGCCCATTTTCAGGGCAACTGTGTGCGAGACACTCTTCAGAGAACAAGAGTGTTTCATGCTCAGAGAAAAGGAGACTCTGATTGGTTGGGAGCTCTTCTTCGATCTATAATAGGAGTATGCACAAGCAAGCTGGATGTCATGGCATCAAAGATCAACGCCATATTTATCACCACCAAAAAAGTAATTACATTGTTACAATTAACTCATTTACTGCAGGGTATTACAGTAGCTCCTCAAAGTAGTGCATTTCAGCTATTGGCAATAGAATGGAACCAGATCACAACCAAATGCCAGCATGCCTAAATCCAGACCCTTTCTTTTCATTATAGCTTTCTACTTATTTTATGTGAGGTGCCCAGAGCCCCAGGATTGGGCACCATATACTGTAAATAAACCTTGCCTTGCCTTTAAAAAAACTGGTGGAGGATTTCTTGTGCCCCTGAGGAAGGGCATAGAGTAAAATAAATGAAAAAATTCTGATGCAAGACATAAAAAACTCTATACCAAAAATATTATGTGCCTCAGAATGAGCTCTGATCAGTCAGAACAAGATATCCTTGGGCAGATAGAATGGCACAACACCATTTGTGGAACTAAGAATTTCAGGGAGTGTCTATTTTAAAGTGATTCACCAGTGTCTGCGGAACAGTTTTTAAAATATAATAACCAGACACAGGTCAGCTTATATTTCATTAATTTCCTGTATTTATAGACCCTCTTTCTTTATTACTGAGGACAGTTGCTTGAAAACAAAATCTCTGCACTCCAGATTTCATCTGCTCCTCATACATTATCCTCTGATGAATTCCTAATCCTCCATTTTTGACAATCTGTTTATGTTTACATGTAGTGGGAATCAGTTATGTTGTAATCAAGTCACTTCATTCAGATCATAATCCTTTTATGTTTACATGATGTTGGATTAATGAGAATGAACTGAATCAGGTACAGGCTGATGGACTCCCTCTGCACATAAACTGAGGATTTTGAATCTGATTGCAATCCTTTTGCTGCAGTTTCAACAGTAAATATAGCAGAATCAATTCTCAATCTGGTTTACATGCACAAAGTAACAAGGTTCAAAACAAGTTTCAACAGTAAATATAGCAGAATCAGTTCTCAATCCGGTTTACATGCACAAAGTAACCAGGTTCAAAACAAGTTTCTATATAGCAGAATCATTTCTCAGTCTGATTTACATGCACAAAGTAACCAGGTTCAACATGTTTTAACAGTAAATATAGCAGAATCAGTTCTCAATACGGTTTACACGCACAAAGTAACTGGGCTCAAAACAATCAATGCACTTGAACTGTTGCACTTAAACCAGGTTTATATCTAAACAGAAACCCAACTCCGAATGAGTTTACATGACTTCTAACTAAGGATAGCTGCTGCATCAGCTCCATTAAAATAAGACATACAGAAATAGATTAGTTGCCGTGATTGGTCCTTGTAAGAACAGATCCAGAAACAAATGGTTTGATACCTTCTATTGGTCCAACAAGATGTTACAAAAGAAAACAATGTCTAAGCTTTCTGACCAACCAAGTCCTTCCTCAGAGACTTGTGCCAGTTGTTCAGAGAATCACATTCTATTAACACCCAAAACAGGACTGGAGTCTTAATCAGATTCCAGTGTGCATGTAAACAAGGATCAGCAAAAACAGGTATCAGTGCCCCCCCCCCCACCTCACAATTTTGGCAAATCTTATAAACAGAAAATATTTTTTCTGCCTGAACTGGCCACCTTCTCATTTAATTTCCAATAGGAATGCAGGTCTCTTAGTATTCACTTTAGGGCCTTGCTGTGAAGCTGCCCAGCTACCAGGTGTTGACATCAAGGTAGACTACCCATCAGCTGGGTCCCTATTTCAAAATACATCTGCCTAAAATGGCTTCCTTTGTATAAGATGCACTGCCCAAATTGGCTTAACCAAGGTGCAATCCCCAAGCAGTGGGAAGGTCACTAGTGAGAAGGTAGCTAAGGAGCGAGCCATACTTCAAATGTAGCTGCTCACCCTTGCTCATTCAAAACTTTAAAATAGCTTTTCCATTAGTCATGGTGCTGCATATGGCATACAACATACATCAGTAAAAACAGTGCACCTCCCCGCACACACACACACACACACACACAGTTTTTGCAAATCTAACGAATACATGCATGGGAAAGATACAAGGGGACCATGAATGTAACACAAGGGGTGGGGATGACCGGAGATCGTGACATGTCTGTGGTGGCACAGTAGGCATGGAAAATCAGCAGACTAGATGGGCCAAAGGGTCTTTATCTGCAAACAATTTCTATGTCTCTATTATACATAAAAAAATATTGCATCAATTCCATTGAAATAGGACCCTAAATCTGATTCTGGTGTACATGTAAACAAGACAATTGTGGAAATAATTTTGATGTCACATATGAGACATTTCTAACCTTTTTGCAGTTTCTCCCATCAAGTTTCAGCCAGTTTATAATCACAAGAATTGCCTTGCCCAGCGGGTTTCAGTTCCCACATAATTCCCTTAGGGGTTCATTAAGTATCCTCACTTGCAGATCAGGTTCCTTACTTCCCCTGCAGCTGCTATCAGATGGCAAAGCCGGTAATAGTTGAGTTTACTGCCTAATTAAAACTCTGAGCGATGCTCATAGAAGCCACTGCTAGCATACTTTGTTAGTTCCCTTGTATTTTTTTTATTATTTCTCAGACCTCCCTTGGCTACCCTTTGTATGACACTTTTTATGTGCTCTGGTAATACACTGCTGATGTTTAACTCTGAGGCATCACAGCGAACAGGATTCTGACAGCTCAAGCCAGTCATAGATGTTCTGTGCAATGACACCCAGTTTCAGGCTGCCAGTTGGCTCTGCATTATAAATCATGGAATCATTCTTAGCCAGTCAGAATTGTTTATTTCCAAACATTCCAGGTCCAGAAACAAAGAGTTTGATACCTTTTATTGGACCAACTTAGATGTTACAAAAAGAACAAAATGCCTAAGCTTCAAGACCAACCAAATCCTTCCTCGGAAACTTAGCATCTTTTTTGGTCCAATTAAAGGTATCAAACCATTTGTTTCTGGATCTGTCCTTACAAGGACCAATACGGCAACTAAACTACATCTGTTTGTCAAACATTCCTGGGACACTTCTCTCCATAAGAGGTGCCTTATGCAAATGGTACTAAAATTCTGAAATTCTGTGTTCAGTTGGCATAGTCAGTTTCCCATGTATAGTGGTTTCTCTAACTTCAAAATGTTTTGATTGTAAATTTAAGCTCCAGTTTTGTTTTGTTTTTTGTTTTTGTTTTTTTAATTTTTAACATGATGTACTTACAGTATATAGAATAAAATGATAGACAACTGTGAATTACAAGGCTATATTAAATGAGTCTATTTCAGCGATGGCTCTGAATTCTTATATTTCATGTTCCATACACTCTTAGAAAGGATGTGTTAAAATGACTAAAAAGTAGTTGTTTTTTAACACACTAGTTAGTACGTTTAGGGACAACACAGTGTTTGTTAAATTTCACACATACAGTGTGTTAAATGAGTTTTACACAGTTGTGTGTATGTTAGTCAACACACACGTGTGTATCACTCCCCAAATGACAATCTATTTGGAGGGACTTGTATGCCTTTGTCACCCAGAATAGTCTTAGAATTACTCAGTTTAATATATTGCATAATCTTTTTTGTACTCCTGAAAAACTGGCTAATATGGGCTGGTTGCCGGCAGATACTTGTACTAGATGTGGGCAAGAAGTGGGTTTTCTCTTGCATATTTTCTGGACATGCTCCAAAGTCGCACCTTTATGGGACCTTATTGAGGCTAAGGTGGACCCCTTGCTGGGTATGGAGGGTATGTTTCAACCTGAAATTTGTATTTTGGGCGATTATAGTACTGTCCAGGTGAGAGAGATAAAATATCACATTGCTGTAATCTCCTTCTCTGTAAAGAAGCTAGTTCTTAGGCACTGGTTGGACCAGAGCCCTCTTTCTTATTGAGAGTGGCTGCAGGAGCTATTGTTCAGCCTTAGAGCCGAGCGCATGATTGCCAGCTTATGCGATAAACCTGTTATTTGATAACAAGTGGGGTAAGCTGCATATCCTTTACACATCTTAGCTTCATCTACAATCTTTCATTTACTTCTTGTGCCTTTCTATTGTTTTGGTTATTTTACGTTGCTTTTTTCTTTCTTGGACTCATGGGAGACACTCCACAGGGGTAGGTTAAGGTGGGGGTAGGGGAGTTTTGTTCTGTTGTTATTATTATTGTTACTGTTTGTTAATGTTCACTTCTGTTTGTTAAATATGAAACTTCAATAAAGATTGTTGAATTTAAAAAAACACACAAGTTTGTAGATTTTAACACACAATTGTAACACAACCCAGTAACAAAATCAACACATTAGGTGTGTTGAATTGTTACCACATTGTGCTGAACTGTGCCCTGTGAATGTGTTATTTCAACATGAAAGTGTGTTGAAATTTTAACACAGTAATTTGTCAAGCTGTACACAGTGAATGTGTTGTTTCAAGACATAAGTTTGATGAATTTGTAACACATTACTGTTTTAAACTGTGCATAGTGAATGTGTTGTTTCGACCGTGATAACATTTTAACACACTAATTTGTTAAACTGTACACTGTAAATGTGTTGTTTCAACACATAAGTGTAATGAAATTGTAACGTAATACTGTGTTAAACTGTACACAGTGAATGTGTTGTTTCAACACATAAGTGTGATGAATGTTTAACATGGTAATGTGTTAAACTGCGCATAGTGAATGTGTTGTTTCTACACATAAGTGTGTTGGAATTTTAGATGTGACGTTGTGAGCATCAACACAGTGATTTGTAGCAGTGTTGCACACTTTATGAACAAATTCTCAGAGGAGTGTGTTGCTTTTTCACACACTAATGTGTTATAAAATGCATCGGAATGTAATGAATTTGTGCCTTCAATGTGTAGTTTTAACACACAGGTGTTCAGCATTATCAACTAAAAATGAGCTCTGTAATCCCTTGCAGGGCAGCAAAATTATATAAATTCTACATTTTTGTCACAAATGACTTGTGTAGGTGCATTTTGGGAGACATCATCCCTGTTGACCAGGACTTTCATTGACCACCTTTTTCCATTCAGCCGGGAGAGGGAGAGAAATGGGATAAAAAAACCTGGTGCACCATAAATGATGGCTGGGAAAGCCCTAGGCCTGATCAGGGTACATCCCTGACAAGATAAAAGCAAGGGCTAGGGATGAAATATGGTAAAAAAAAAATACATGCATATTAGACCACTATCGCGGACTTCCGATGACATCATGCTCCCTGGCGCATCTTAGATAAGGAGCTCCCACGGTGATCGACATAACACCTCCAAATTTCAGCTTTTTTAATAAAAACTAAACTATCCAAATCACACGGAGGACACAAATATGCCGCGAGCAAGGGATCAATCAAAAATTAAACCATTTACAATGCTGGATGAAGAGAGCTTGTCAGAGGGCGACTCAGAAAGTGAGGGCTCCTGGGCCTCATCGGCCTCGCGCCGTAGCGCGACTTTTTGTAGTCACGTGCCAACAGATATCCTTCAACGACAAATGGCACAGATGTTAGCCGAGCTCCGGGATTTTCGAAAAGAAATGAGATCCACTATCTTGGGCCTTCGCACTGACATTACTAAACTGGAGAAACGGCAAGAATCCACTGAGGCACAGGTCACGGAAACCGATAGCAGGGTGGATAGTACTGAGAGAGCTATTGTGCAACTACATCACAGCATAAAAGAGCTCCAAGACAGGGCTGAAGATGTGGAGAGCAGGAATCGCTGCAATAACATCCGAATTGCTGGCATACCTGAAGGAGCCGAGGCTTGGATATCATTCAGTTCCTCCAGAACACCCTCTGCAAAGTGTTTACCCTCCCACCACACTACTCCCTGGAGTTCGAGTGTGTCCATCACACCCTAGGCCCAAAACCAGCCCCTAGAGCACAGCTGGGAGTGATTTTAGCCAAATTCCTTCGATTTCAGGAAAAGGAAAGTGTGCTGCATGCAGCGTGGAAGAAGGGGGTGGTACTCCTCAACAACCAGCGGTTGTATTTCGAAAATGATTTTGCCCCAGAGGTTATGTTGAGACGGAGGGCCTACATCCCCATAATGAAAGTGCTCAAAAGTGCAGGCATTCAATTCAGGACTCCATACCCAGCGAAGATGACAATTTACTTTAAAGATGGTACCTCACCTTTGATTCAGCGACTGCAGCAATGGTGCCCTGAAATCTAGAAAGATAGACATCTCCCAGCAGAGACCCAGAGGCAGCCACCTGGCACCTCCATTGTGGCGAGGCACTCTCAGAAGATGTGGAGTGGTGGCCAGCGATGCAGGTCGTGGAAGTCGGGGGAAGAGGTAATACTGGACATTATGAGCACCTTGAAGGCACGACAATCCGCCCCTGTCCCTGACCGTTTGGAATCCTCAGATGCCCCCCCATGAGACTAGAGCCGGCTGTCTCGAACAGCAAGTATTCTCCCTGTAACAGATACTACCAATATAAATATACTACTGTCTGATTAATCTGCTGGGGCTGGAGCCGGAAGGGGGGTTCTTGGGGTGCAACCCGCACTGGTAGAACAGTATAAATTGCAGTTCTGGGGGTCCATGGGGCCTTGTAAGTCTGTTGCTTTTTGCCAGTCAGAAGTGGCTGGTGCTCGGCCCTCACTCTCCCCTTGCTTCCCTGAAACTGCCTTGACAGCAGGCGTGCGCACCACCGAGTGCCTTTCTTTACCTCCCCCGGTGTTTCCTGCTTCTCTCTCCCTCCTCCTGGGTCTTTGTTCCTGCAGGGATTTCCAGACTGGGAAACTGTAGATGGGACTTGTTCCCCGTGGGAGGGTGGTGCGGGGCACAACGTCGATGCTGCTCGATGACCTGGCTTGCCCCTCGGAGATGGGCTTGGTGCTATTCATTGCAGCGCACACGCTCACCAGGCCTAGGAGAGAATAGCGTGGAGAGTGGCACCGATTAGAGTAAAGGCCCTGTCCTTATGGGATGAGGTGAGCTCCGCGTTGCTAAACATGTTCCCATGTCTAGAGCCGGCTGTCTCGAACAACAAGTATTCTCTCTGTAACAGATACTACTAATATAAATATACTACTGTTTGATTAATCTGCTGGGGCTGGAACCGGGGGAAGGGGGCAACCCACACTGGTATAACAGTATAAATTGCAGTTCTGGGGGTCCATGGTGCCTTGTATGTCTGTTGCTTCTTGCCAGTCAGGAGTGGCTGGTGCTCAGCCCTCACTCTCCCCTTGCTTCCCTGGAACTGCCTTGAGAGCGGGTGTATGTTCCCTGCTTCTCTCTCCCTCCTCCTGGGTCTTTGTTCCTGCAGGGATTTCCAGACCGGGGAACTGTAGATGGGACTTGCTCCTCACGGGGGTGGGGTACAGAGCACAACGTTGATGCTGCTTGATGACCTCGCTTGGCTCTCGGAGGTGGGCTTAGTGCTATGCGTTGCAATGCACACACTTGCCAGGCCTAGGAGAGACTATCGTGGAGAGTGGCACCGATTAGAGTGAAGGCCCTGCCCTTATGGGATGAGGTGAGCTCCACGTTGCTAAGCATGTTCCCATGTCTTGAGATTGGAGTGTGTGGGGCCTGCCGCGGCCTAATCCCTGGTGTTTCATGTCACTGGTTCTGTTTGGGAGTAGGGAGGTGGGCCTTCCGCTCCAGAGCGAGAGTGTTGGGGACAGCGAGACACCTCTGACTCCCATATTCCTGCCTTTATTCTTCTCTTTCTCTGGATCACTCTGGGTCCAGCTGGGAGGGGATGAATTCAGACATGGGCATACTGCAGCGCACATTGTCCTGCCCCCCATCGGTTGAACTACATATTCACTTCCCAGTTTTAACATGAACAGTCAGTTTGCTGCTCATGGTTAAGTATTCCCTTACAGCCATCTACTGGGATCCGAGTTAAGTGATCGAATTGGGAGGTGGGGGGGTTGGGCGATTGGTCCACTGCTCTTCAGCAATCGACCTGGCCTCTCGACTGAGGGCATCACTGTGAGCTGTATATATCCTTGCTGATAATGGATAATTACAAGCTATGGAAATGGGAGTAGGCTGATGTGTGCTGTCTCCTCACCACGGGGGGCCCAGGTTGGTTGGGCCTTGGTGGTCATGTGGCAGATCGGGCTGGATGGAGGTGCCGTTTTCTGACTCCTCTACCCACCCCTCTGCCCCCATGGGAGGCATCAATGCCTGTGCTGTTGGAGTGCCACTTAGTTGCATAGGTTAATTACTCCTCATCTCCTGCCGGAGTGGAATTATTAGACCTAACTATTCAAGATAGCGACAATGGAGGGCTTTGCTCTCCCCTTGCCCGCTGGGTGAGACTTGGGTTTTGGAGATACGGGTGGTTCTGGCCCTCTCCCTCCTAGCTGGTAGCCCTAGCGAGGACCCCTTGCTTAAGGCTAACTTTTATCCATTACACCTTCTCAAAGGTTGATCACCGCCTCTCCAAATGGTGGCTTGTATTTTTCCCCCTCTTTTCATTTTTTTTCTTCTCCCTGTACCCTATTTAGACACTGTAGGTGTCTGGAGGACCACCAATGGAAGACTCCTCCTTGGAAGGAGATTTCTTTCTTTAGGGTCTAGAAATGACCCTGCTCCATGGCAGCACTAATTTCTGTTGCACCGACGATGAGGCCCAGTTGCCGTGATGTTGGAACCCGTTACTAGTTAGGTTTTTAATACTAGTAAATGTTGACTTCTGTTACAAGTTAACTTCTTTCAAGAAGTACCTGTTGTGAAAGGATTGTATGAATGTCAAATCTGTTATTGTTTTAATATTCTAGTCGACTGTCACTATGTAATTGGATCAAGAAAACCTCTGACGGAGGACCCCCAAGATGATCTGATAGTTTTGGGAGGGGGGACCCCTTGGCAGCGCTCACCCCAGCTCAGCTCATGACCACTCCGCATTTGAAACTTTTATCTCATAATACAAATGACTTACCCTCCCCAGTCAAGAGATCCAGAGTCCTAGCATACCTGAGAAAGAGTAGATCTGATCTGATCTACCTGCAAGAAACCCACTTAAGCTCTACAGAACATGCCAAGTTGGCACAGCTAAGTCGTGGTGAGGTTTTACTCCTCTAGTGGTAGTGGCAGACGTGAGGGTGTGGCATTATAATACCCTCACCACACCCCTTTAATCTGGGACTGCGATGGGCTGACCCTGAGGCAGACTTATTATTGTGCAGGGCATTATTGGTGATAGGCAGGTTACCCTGGCGAATGCATATTTCCCCCCGAGCCTCCCTGTCCCCCAACTGAAAACACTCCTGGATAAAATAGTCCAAATGACCAGAGGGACTCTTCTGTTGGCAGGAGATTTTAACCTCCTCCCAGACGCTGTTCTGGACTCCTCCAACCCATGCCCCCAAGGCAAAGAGCTAACCAAAAACTCTTTAAGAGATTTACACAGGAGGTGGGCTGGTGTGATGTTTGGTGCCATGCACACCCTCAAGCACAGAACTATTTCCACTACTCTTCAGTGCATCACACCTATTCGCGCATAGACCAAATATATACCCAAATTGAGAACCTAAGCACATTACAGGATGCACAGATGGGTGACATAGCCCTCTCAGATCATGCCCCCTTGATTACCACCTGGGACATGGGACTACAACCCAAAAATACCCGATGGAAACTTAACCCTTATTATCTCCAGTCCAAGCAATTTCAAGAATATCTCCTAGACAAAATTAAGGAAATCGTGGGGCGCAATCCCCCGGAAGAATCAACCCCTGAAATACACTGGGACACAGTGAAATCTGTCCTACGTGGACATATAATTCAGCACATAGCAGAACTAAACAAACAAAGAAGGGAGCAGAAGACTAAATTAGAGGACACATTACACTTTTTACAAATGGCTCATAAACAAGGGGATACTTCAGTCTTCCCCCAATTACAACAAACCGAGTCAGACCTTGATCGCTTAGCCTTACAACAAACAGAGATTGCTTTAACTTTCTTGAGACAAAGATACTATGAAGTAGGGCCTAGAACAACAAGGTTATTAGCCTACCAGATCTGAAAACAAAAGAAGTCCTCAGTTATAATCACTATCAGACACCCTACCCACGGCCAGCTGCTAACTAAGTTGCACAACGTTACGGAGGCATTCACTTCCTACTACTCCACTATATACACTCCAGAACAATCTCCTACTGCCCGGCAAATAGATCATTATCTCCACCCTATTACCATGCCTACACTCTCAGACCCGCAGAGGGAAATCCTGACCAATCCGATTACAGAAAATGAGCTGACCGCTGCCTTAGCCAGAGCGAAAACCTTAAAGGCCCCCTGGACTGGACGGATATGGAATAGAGTTCTACAGGGCAACTAGATCCCAGGTTCACCGTAAACTTTTGAAACTATTCAATTCTATCCTGGAGGGAGACTTGCCCCCACCCTCACGGTCGTATGCAACCATCTCAGTTATCCCTAAACCAGGAACCTCCCCCCCCCAGCTCTGTAGCTCCTACAGACCAATTTCGGTTCTAAATGCTGACTACAAACTGTGTATGTCTATCCTGGCTCACCACCTAGATTCTTTTCTTCCCCCACTTATAGATAGAGACCAAACTGGCTTTGTGAGTACCTGATCCACCACTGATAATATTAAGTGCACCCTCCATTTGAACCATAAGATGCATTCTACTAACACCCCCTCAGTCTTAATCAGCCTTGATGCTGAAAAGGCATTCGATAGGGTGGCTTGGTCATTCCTATATCAGGTTCTCCACAAAATTGGGATGCCCCCAACCCTAATTAAGGTCATACAAAATATAGACGCCACCCCCCAGGCCTGTGTAAAGATAGATGGACATCGCTCTGGCTATTTCCAGCTAGGTAGCGGACCAGACAAGGCTGTCCCCTCTCCCCGCTCTTATTCGCTTTATTCATAGAACCCCTCGCACGTGTATATACGGGACTCACAACATCTCACCGGGGTCACCCTGGGGGGCACGGAGCACCGAGTTGCGTTGTATGCTGACAATGTGCTACTTTACCTCCAGAACCCGGAAAAATCACTCCCAGCAATAAGACAACTTTTGGACGGGTTCAGACAGGTGTCTGGATACAAACTTAAGCTTTCCAAAACTGAGATCCTTGCATTCCACTACTCCCCATCCTCCAACGTACTAAACCTATTTCCCTGCAACTGAACCCTGACTAAACTGAAATACCTAGGTATCCAACTATCCCAATCTCCAGCAGACTACTATAAAAATAACTATGCCCCCTTCACCTCTCAACTTAACTGACTTGGCCACTTGGAACACACTGCCACTAAGCCTCTCCAGAAGAATAGAGCTAATTAGAATGGTAGTACTCCCTAGGGCCCTTTACTTATTTCAGAATGTTCCCATTCCCCTTACGGACAAAACATTCTGGATATGGAACTGCTTCATTTCCAGATTCATTTGGGCAGGGCAGAGACCTAGAGTTCGCCTTAAGGTGTTCACTCTCCCAAGATCAGAAGGGGTTTGCACTTCCAATCTCCGGCTTTATTATAATGCTGCACTGCTTACGCACTTGATGGCGAGGCAGAATGGCATAACTAGCCCGCACGGGGCAGAAATTGAAATGTCTCTTATTAGTAATAGGGACTACTTTGGGAAAATATATGGGCAACACAACGAATCTCCTCCTCCCAACCTTACGAATCCATGGATAATTCATTATATAAACGCTCAGAGAACTATAAGGAGTTCACAACATCTAGAGCCTTTTTCACCTCTTATATGCCCCATAGCAAGCATAGACCAGTTCATTCCTAACAGAATGGATCACGGGTTCTTAGTGTGTGAAAGACCGGGCTTGCTATACCTCTCACAGGTCACAACTCAGGGGAATGAGTGACCCTTTATTGAAATTTAAACCCAATACAATCTACCGTGCAGGGACTTTTATAGATTTTTACAACTTCGCCACTACTATGAATCCTTGCCTGTCTCTGCTCGAACGCCTGCTCAGATACCCCCCGATCAACCTTCAAATCCGACTGAATGATTCCCATGAGCAAAGACACTTACTCTCAGCTTACTACCATTCCCAAAAAGCTCATCAGCTAACCATTACTGATAATATCAGACTTCAATGGCAAGCGGAGTTAGAGCTCCCCACTACCCCTGAGGAATGGCAGAAAGCATGCCAATATGTTGCTAAGGTAACCAGCTCTCATCAGTGGCGTGAATACACATGGAAAAACCTTATTAGATATTTCAGAACCCCTATAATCACTAGTCACTACGCCCATTCTGGATCAGCAGCCTGCTGGCGTCAATGCAGAGAGGTCAGAGCGACCCATTCACATATTATGTGGCCCTGTCCTAAACTCCAATCCTTTACAATAGCACTTCATGCTAACCTGCGAGAACTTTTTGGTCCACAATTTCAATTAATTGGAGAAATATATATTCTACTATTAATCCCTAGAGAACTAAGAAAACCATCTATTAGATATCTTCTCCTCCTCCTGCTCCTCACGGCGGCCAAGAAGGCCATTACAAAAGTATGGTTGACCACAAAAATACCAACCATCCAAGACTGGTGGCAGATCACTAAACAGATATACTATATGGAGTGGATAACACATAACCTAAATGACCAAGGAGATCAATTTAATTCCAGATGGTCCCGATGACAGCTATATAACATACTACAAGATGACTCCTTTATTCCCTGAATTTCACTACTGGGGGAAAGAATCTCCCAAAATAGTTATAGTCACTCAGAGCTCTTCTAGACCCCCACATTTGACTATCTGCCTACTCTTCCTCCCTACTCCTACCTTCCAGTAAAATTCCCATCCCCTCCCTCCTGTAAAGCTGGGTGGGACACTGCGGGGACACTCAACAGTTGTCCCCCCTTCACCACCCCTTAAGTAGGTGGTGGTGGAGACAAGATATTCCTTCACATGTAAGAGTATGGAATAGGTCACTAACTAATAGGACTCTCAGTTTAAGCTGTGGACCAGTTGGTTTTCTCTACTCAATATTAATTGACATAGATAGATCTCTCATAATGAACATAGAGTGTTATGATCCTCATCTCTCTTTTCTATCTAATCTATTAAAGTTAATATAATAGAGACGTCTGTCATAAAGCTATAAATCTACTATATCAATGCTTTCTGGAATAGATTCCATAATCATATGTCAAATCTGAATGCTGTAAACAGTCTGATATGTCGACTATGTATGCTAAAAGCTCAATAAAAATTTAATTATGAAAAAGACCACTCATCGCAGTTGTAAGAGCAAACTTTGTGGCCTGTTGGTATGAGAACCCTATATAACTCAATAATGTGTTCTGTAATATTAATTTTGAAATTTTAAATTGCTATTAACTAAATCAACTTGCTAATAATTTATGATGCTTTAGACATGATGTGCTCATTTATACACAAATGAGGCATCATCTTTTGTGTCTTCTGCCCATCTGAACAATATTTTTGCCAAGACTGAACATTTACAATTGTTCAAGGATGAAAAAATTAGCATAGCACAACAGAGATGTTTATAACTTCAGTTTTTATTGTTTGTGTATACTGCAGTCAATTTATCTACATTTACTATAAGTATAAAAACAGTAAACAATAAATGATTTTATGTATGGTACATTTTAAAGCAATCTCATTTGTATGCCATTGTCTGTACCACAAAACTGTATGAAAGGTTAACGTTCAGTTTTTCCATGAGGTGATCTACAGTATATCCTTATGTAAGTCAGGCAATTACGCCCAACAGGGTAGTCGGTATTTATTTATTTATTTTTATTTAGTTTTTGTTGACCAGGTAAGTGCACTAGACAAATTCTGCCTATTTTCAGGCACAACCCGGGAGGGGGATACAGATGAATGCTAACGACCTTGAACCAGATTAAGCTGTTGGTGGCATTTTTAGTGAATGAGGAAATTGGCCAGGACACTGGGGAAATTCCCCTACTTTTGATAATTGCCATGGGATCTTTAACATCCACCTGAACTACCACCAATCCAGGCAGATGGGATCTCGGTTTAATGTCTCATCCGAAAGGCGGTATTGGCTATGCCAGCCCAGCCGGATGAAATGAGGCCTGACACAGCAGGTGGAGGGCCTTGTCCTGTAACCACCCACCCTGGATGGCTTCTCTATACCCATTTTCTAACTTTTAATAAATATTTAGTTCTTACAGCTTCTACAAAGCACTTACCGTATTGATCTTTCCAAAGTCGCTCAACATGATACCTGACTGCAGTTCCTACTGTCCTATGTTCTGATGATGTTAAAGATACCAGTATGTTGGTATGTGTGGCTATGTATGCATTAACATTATCATATTAAAACGTGTGTTGTATTCAAAATGCATAATGCACTGATACTGATACTGATACTGACATTGCTATTACCCATCACATTCACGTAGTGTGATCAAGAGTGGTACTGGCCTTTCTGTAACAAACCGCTGCTGAGACAGAGAGAGAGAGAGAGTGAGAAAGCAGCCACGGCTTCCTTAAAACAAGGAGGTTATTTTCTAGACTACACTGAACTGAATTATTACTTTTTGGACCTGTGTACGTAACTAGTATTGATTCTGTTTTTGGGGTTGACTTTTCTTAGTTTTAACTTTAATTTGCCAGGGAGGAACTGTAGCTGGAGATATTTGCAGTCATTTGTGACTAGACCTGTTACTTAACCTCTGTGACATAGGGGTCTGTTAAGGGGAGGAGCTGAAAGGGGCCTAGCTGAACTGTGGATTTATGAAAGGAGTTGTTTGTGGACTCTGTCTGCTGAGACAGAAAGAGTGAGAAAGCAGCCAAAGCTTCCTTGAAACAAGGAGGTTATTTTCTAGACTACACTGAACTGAATAATTACTTTTTGGACCCGTGTAAGTAACTAGTATTGATTCTGTATTTTTGGGTTGACTCTTCTTAGTTTTAACTTTAATTTGCCAGGGAGGAACTGTAGCTGGGAGATATTTACAGTCATTTGTGACTAAACCTGTTGCTTAACCTCTGTGAAATAGGTGTCTGAAAGGAAGGAAGGCACTCCCCGGGGTGGAAGGTCAGAGTTGTAGTTGATTGTTTCTGAGCGGCATAGGCATGATGGTCTGCATCTATCCAGGAGGTAACCAGGATCCTAGGTGATAGGTTTAAATGCTTCATTGGCAAGCATTTAAACTAGCAAGGGGAGAGCACTGAAAAGGAGAAGGGAAATCCTAGCCCCCCAAAAAAATCGGGGTAGCTAGTGAGGTAAACACCAAGATACAGCAGTCGATAGGGAGAAGGGCAGGGGTAAATGGAGAAAAAGACAATGGCAGCAAGGACAGGGATGGGGCAAAAAGAAATAAAGCCATAAAAAAATGGAGGGTAATGAGTACCAATTCCTGTAGTCTAGGTAAAAAGCTCCCTGAAATGGTGGCCTTGATGGAAGACTGATGCCTGGATATCATGGCAGTCACAGAAACATGGTACACAGAGAACCATGACTGGGATGTCAACATACCAGGATACACAATCTACAGGAGGGACAGGGAGGGAAGAAGAGGAGGAGGAGTAGCTCTCTATGTAAGCGAAGGGATCAAAACAGCAGAACTAGAGGGCAAACAGGGAGGAGAGGAGGCACTGTGGGTCACCCTGGAGACTGGAAATGGCCCCACAGTCCACACAGGGGTTGTATACAGACCCCCATCTCAGGGGGAGGAAATAGACAAGGAAATGATAGAAGACATCCTTGGGATGGCAGAGAAAGGGGAGATATTGCTGATAGGGGACCTGAATATGCCAGATGTTAACTGGATCACCTTTGCTGCAGCCACATCCAAGACCAGGGCCATTCTCGATGCCCTAGAGGGGGCATGCCTCAGACACCTAGTTTTGGAACCCACTTGGAAGGAGTAATCTTAGACCTGGTACTCTCAAATGGGGATGGAGAGAGGATCTCTGATCTTGAAGTGGGTAGCCATCTGGGAACAAGCGACCACCAAACAGTGTGGTTCATGATAAACTTAGCTGTAGAGTCAAGCCACGCAAAAGTGAAGGTGCTGGACTTCAGGAGGGCTGATTTTGTCAAAATGGGAGAGTGCCTCAGAAAAGCACTAGCAAACAGGCAAGAAGGTGGGATGGAGCAACAATGGGAAACATCAAAACCGCCATCACAGAGGCAACAAGCCTTTGTCTGAAGCAAATAAACAAATAAAAACAAATAAAAAAACTCGGTTCTCAAAAGGCATTGGCGGAAGGTAAGGAGAAAAAGACAACATTCAGGAAGTATAAGGAAACACAGAAGGAGCAGGACAGAGAACTGTACCAGTTAAAACAGAAGGAAGTGGGAAGGTAGTCAGAATAGCAAGGCCCAAACTGAGGAAAAGATTGCCAACTCAGTTAAGAAGGGGATAAAACATTTTATAGGTACATTAGGGAGCAAAGAAAGACTAAGGCAGGGATACTGAGGCTGAATAAAGAGGAAGGTGATTGGGCAGAAGCGACAGTGAAAAGCAGGATACTGAACAAATACTTCTGCTCAGTATTCACAATGGAAAAGCAGGGGGAGATACCTAATCCAGTCAATAGAAGCACTCTGGATAGGGGGTTGATATTAGTCCTTTCACAGAAGAAAGGGTTCTGAAAGAACTCTTAAAACTAAAGGTGGATAAAGCAATGGGGCCTGATGGGATTCACCCCAGAATTCTAAAAGAACTAAGGGAAGAACTAGTAACACCACTGACTACCCTTTTTAATAAATTATGGGAGGATGGTGTGGTACCAGAGAACTGGAGCAGGGCAGATGTGATTCCCCTTCACAAAAGTGGGAGTAAGACAGAGGCAGGAAACTGCAGACCTGTCAGTTTGACCTCAGTGGTAGGAAAAATGATGGAATCACTTCTGAAGGAAAGAATTGTTGAGTACCTAGAGGCCAGAGGGGCACAGGACCCAAGGCAGCATGCAGTCACAGCAGGAGGGTCATGTCAGACAAATCTAATTGATTTCTTTGACTGGGTGACCAAAGCAGTAGACCAGGGAGGGGCTGTGGACATGGCCTACCTAAACTTTAGCAAGACATTTGACACAGTGCCGCACAAAAGATCAATAAACAAATTAGCCAGCCTGGGAGTGGGTCCCAGCATGGTAGCCTGGGAAAAACACTGGCTGGACAATAGGACACAGCGGGTAATAGTAAATGGAGTCCACAGTGAAGAAAGGAGGGTTACTAGTGGGGTATCGCAGGCTTCAGTATTGGGGCCGGTCCTTTTTAATGTCTTTATAAGTGGCATTGCAGAGGGACTGGAAGGGAAAGTATGTCTCTTTGCAGATGACACAAAGATCTGCAACAGGGCTGATACGCAAGGTGGGGTGGAAAGGATGAAAAGGGACTTGGCAAGGTTGGAGGAATGGTCAAATGTATGGCAGCTTAGATTCAACGCAAAGAAGTGCAAAGTAATGCACCTGGGAAACAAAACCCAGGGAAGAGTACACAATGGGGGTGAGATATTGACAACAACAAAATGGAAAGGGACCTGGGGTAGTCATAACAGGCAACCTAAAGGTGGGCCATCAATGTGAGAAAGCAGTAAGGAGGGCTGGGGGATACTGGGATGCATGGGAGAGGCATCACCAGTAGAAAACAGGAAGTTGTTGGCCCTCTGTACAGACAGTTGGTAAGACCACATCTGAGTACTGTGTACAGTTCTGCAGGCCCCATCTCCGCAAAGACATAGACAGGGTGGTGGCTGTCCAGAGGAGGGCAACCAAAATGGTGCAGGATCTGCACCAGAAGACATATGAAGAAAACTAAAGGAGCTGAAGATGTATAGCCTCGGGAAAGAAGGGAGAGGGGGGACATGATAGAAACTTTCAAATACCTCAAGGGAATCAACAAAGGCCAAGAGGGTAGCATCTTTCAGAAAAAGAGATGTGCAAGAATAAGGGGGCACAATTTGAAGATAGAGGGGGGACAGCTCAGAGGTAATGTGAGGAAGTATTTCTTCACAGAGCGGGTTGTAGATGCATGGAACAGCCGTCCTGAGGAGGTCGTAGAGTCAAAAACAGTGGGGGAATTCAAGAATGCATGGGACAGACATAAGGCAATTCTAGCTGGGGGTAGGAGGAAGAAGGCTGTTGGTTAACTAGGATCTGCAGCTTATCCGTTAGATAGGGAAATGGTCAGCCTAGGTGGGCTAAGCGGTCCTTATCTGCCATCAAATTCTATGTTTCTATGTTTCTAAACCAATTTAAAGTTTAACTAAAGAAATAGTTGAAGTTAGTAAAATTGCTACATACTCAATATGCACATTCCCCTTGTGGTGCTGCTTGAGGTGTATCAAGTGACTAAGCTGCAATGTACAGTGGGAACTGCAGTGTGGTGTTGCTTCACATGGGTGATACCAAAGATAAACAAGTGTTTTGCGGATGATGCAAGACAAAAAAAACCTGAAATGGTACATTTATTAGCTGAAGGCTGCAGATCACCCTGCATTATGGGAGCTGTATGGTTTTTGTTGTAACTGGTGTCTCTTGTGAGACTTGGTTATTTATTCTTTTTAGATTGAATGATTTAAAGCTTGTGGGCCAAATATTCAAACTGCGCCATTCTGTGGTGCAAGCCCTTGCGCTGCTCAAAAAAGTTCCGCAGGGGTGTGGCCAGGGCGATATTCAACACAGTTGCGCTATTGAGCAACTCCTTTGAATATCGCCCCCCAGCCACAGCCACTGTGCATGGCGCAGTGGAACTTGAGCCACCGCAAGTGGTCAGAGTGGAGCATTCAGATGCGGTGGCGCAAGTTCCATGCGCCATGTGCAAATCTGCGATATTCAAAGGTGACATGCAAATGGGGCCATAATTTATGCAAGGGCACGGGGGCCATTTTGCATCTAATTACAACCCATTTGCATACTCACTCTTGTCTGCAGGTGCACCAATCCCCAATGACTTGTGCCTGGCCCTGCGGTAGCAGCCGTCGAGGACCAACGCCCCCTGCAGCCCGATCAGCAGGCATAACGTAGTTTAACTCTCGACTAGCCCGATCGCTGGCATAACGTAGTTTAAACCCCTGACTAGCCCAATCATGGGCATAACGAGTTTAAACCCTCGACTAGCCCGATCGTCGGGCATAACGTAATTTAAACCCCCTCGACTAGCCCGATCGCGGGCATAGCGTAGTTTAAGCGCCCCAACTAGCCTGATCACAGGCATAACGTGGTTAACCCCCCAAAGACCAATATCCTGGTGGTCCAGTGGACTGCGAAGCATATCTGGACTGCCTTATCGTATAGAAACATAGAAACATAGAAACATGAAGTTGACGGCAGATAAGGACCGCAAAGGCCCATCCAGTCTGCCCATTTACTTTTCTGTCTTATAAATGTGCCATCGGCCTTTGCTCTGTCAGTGGCCTATCTATTCATACTCATCTATATTGCTCCCTTATGCCTATCCCATGCCTGTTTGAAGCCTGCACTGTATTCATAGCCACCACTTCCTGGGGTAGGCCGTTCCATGCATCCACCACCCTTTCTGTGAAAAGAATTTCCTCACATTCCCCTTAATTGGCCTCCTCCAATCTCATGCTGTGTCCTCTTGTCCTGCTATTTTCTATTTAAACATGTTAGACTCTTTCACCTTGTTAATGCCCTTAAGGTGTTTGAATGCCTCGATCATATCACTCTCTCCCTCCTTTGCTCAAGGGTATACATATTGAGCTCCGTTAATCTGTCCTCATATGTCTTCTGATGCAGTCCCTGCACCATTTGGTTGCCCTTCTCTGGACTGCCTCAGTTTGGTTAATGTCCTTGTGAAGGTGTGGCCTCCAATACTGCACGCAGTACTCCAGATGGGGCCTAACCAGTGTCTTGTACAGAGGATTATTACCTCCTCTTACGACTTGTGATACCCCTACTAATACACCTAATATGTATGGGCTGCACACCATTGGCTCTTGCTCTGAACCAATGGGCGTGCAGCCCTCAGCTATCAGTCGTCGGCGGCGGGCGGCAGGTGGAGGGTGCTGCCGCCGCTGGCTGGCGAGGGCGGGTGGTGGAGGCTCTGTGGGTGGGCGGGTGGAGGTCACTAGATCACAGGGATATTGGATTTTGGACGGGTGGGTTTGACCTTATGCCCGTGATCGGGCTTCAGTCCACTGGACCAGCAGGGATATTGGTATTTGGGGGGTTTTAAACTCGTTATGCCCACGATCGGGCTAGTCAGGGGTTTAAACTATGTTATGCCCAGGATCGGGCTGGTCGGGGTTTAAACTATGTATGCCCGCGATCGGGCTAGTCGGGGGTTAAACTCGTTATGCCTACGATCGGTCTGCTGCAGGGGGTTGAATTCCTGTATGCCTACGATCGGGCTGCTGCAGAGGGAGAATACTCTGTTGCCCAGCGATCGTGCTGCAGAGGGGCACTGGGAACAAGTGAGAGCCACCCACAGGTGGCAGCTGCTGTTTGCGCCAGCAATACGGCAGCTCACCTGTGAGTGGCCCTCGACTTGATCCTTTTTACGCTTAAAGTTGTGCAGGCGCAGGTAGGGGTTGCCTGCATAACTCTGCATGGCCCGCTGAATATCGGGCTGTGCAGTTTATGCATGGTTCCTCCTTCGGTTGAGCATGCCTTCATTAGCATTGTGCTGTTGCTCAGCATGATTTGGGGGGGTGCAACTGCCTCCTGCTGAATATCGCAGAATGGCCCAATTTCGGACTTGCACAGGCGCAACCCTATTGCGCATGGCTCAGCTCTTTTGACTACCTGGGCCTAGGTTGTTAGGTTTAGGTTTTTAATTTTAAATTGCTATATGTTGGGTTTGGGGTGTGTAATAGTTGTTAATTATTTTTCTTAGATAGTTGTTTTGGGATTTTTGTATTATAATTATTTGTTTTGATTATTTGTGATATTTATTTTAATTCTAGTGCTTGAGCTATTAAATGACTGGGATGTCGGCCCCTGCAGTGTGCACTATTCACCCTCTGCTCTTAGCCCTCCGTCCTTTTTCCTCCTTCTCTCCAGCTTGCTACCTACCATCAGTGTAGGGCTTTGGGTATCCCATAGGAGTTGGAGGAAGGGGGTGCAAATAGCGGAGAGCGAATGAGGGGTGCCATCACATTGGGGTAGTAGGTTCCAGGAGATGCCCTGGGGTGAAATGGAACCCATAGAGGGGGGTTTCATGTCTGGTTTCCATACCCAAGGGCACTACTGATTGTAGTAGGCAGATGGTTCGGGCAGCGTGAGAGGTTCATCCAGCTCGGGCAGTGTTATGCAATGCCAGGTCCATTAAAAACAAAACTGCAATTATTGCAGATCTTGTTGCAACAGTGAACTTGGTTTGCATCACCGAGACCTGACTGGATGAAAATTCTGGCCCCATTTTGGAGGCTCTAGTTCCAGCTGGGTACTCGGTGACACACTGCCCGAGATTGGATCGCGGGGGGAAGGAGGGATTGCGGTCTGTTTCAAGACCAAACTGAACTTCACGAGTGTACTAGTTGAGGAAGCAAAGTCGTTTGAGTGTACCGTAGTAGCAGGTGTAGGTTGTCGGATTGCCCTCATCTACCATCCACCCGGTGATGGGAAGCGATTCCTTCAGGAAGTCGCAGACTTTGTCATCGACATGACTTTGGAGTCACCCAGACTGATGGTTCTGGATGACTTCAACGCCTGGATCAACGACGAACTCTCACAATTTGGGCAGCGCGTCCTCCAGTTAATGACATCTCTGGGCCTTACACAGGTAGTTACCACTGCTACTCCCATACTGGACACTCTTTTGACCTGGTTTCCTCCTAGGGATCGAGGCCTCAAATTTGGGGTGGAACCATTTAGTATGTCTAATCATTACACCGTGGAGTTTAGTTTTAGCACCCCCCCCGTAGGCCTCCCCCTGTGGAGATGGTCAAGTACCGCCCTTTAAGAGACATAAGTTCTCAGAGCCTATCTTCGGTGCTTGACCTATCGTCCCTCTTTGTGGCAAGTAATGATCCAGAGACCCTCGTGCTGGCCTACAATACGGCTGTCTCGGGGGCTTTGGATGTCATTGCTCCAGTCCGAGTTTGTCCTCTTTCCCTTCGCCCTCGATCCCCATGGTTTGATGGGGTTTTGAGGGAGATGCGGCGACTAGGACGAAGGCTAGAGCATCTCTGGGGGAAATCCGCCCTTGATGCCGACCACCTTAGATTGATGGACCATTATCAAGTCTATCAATCCATAATCACCCTTAAGAAGGCAGAGTTCCTGTCCAGGGAGCTTGTGGCAACTCAGAACTGACCAGCTCAGCTGTTCTGAACTGTGGACAGACTGTGCAACCCAGCCTGTCTTCAGGTTCAGAAAGTGTTTTCGCAAATAGAGTGCGTTGACCTTGCTCATTTCTTTGTTGATAAGGTGGCCGACATCAGGGCGGAGCTTCTACCAGCGAACTCTTTGGGTATTGCTTGTGATCAGCATGAGGTCACTGTCCCTTGGTTTTGCTGGAGTACCTTCAGCCACCTCGACTTCATGGATGTCATGCGGATCATCCAGGGTGTACGCCCTACATGCTGTAGTTTGGACCCTGGACCAACTTCCCTGATTTTGGGTTGTCTTGATGTTATCGGTCCGGTCCTAGCAAGGATAGTTTGGTGCTCCTTGGAATCTGGGAGTTCCTAACTCTCTGAAAAGGCGGTAGTGGCCTCTCTTGAGAAAACTACTTTGGACCCAAACTGCCATGCTAACTACAGACCTATCTCTAACCCTCCCTTTTTAGGGAAGGTTATTGAGAAAGTAGTGGCAGCACAACTGGAGGACCACTTGATCACCCATGATATCTACGGGCCCCCCAGTCCGGTTTTTGAAAGAGACATAGTACCAAGACAGCGTTGGTTCGGGTGCTCAATGATCTCCTGATGGCTAGAGATCAGAAGAACCGTTCCATCTTGGTTCTTCTGGATCTATCATCAGCGTTTGACACTGTGGACCATGGGTTGTTACTTAGCCGCCTGAGGTACATCTGTGGAATAACCGGAACTGTCCTCAGATGGTTTACATCTTTCCTCACTGGAAGAACTCAGAGAGTGGTATCTGGAGTATTTTCATCAGATCCAGTTTCTCTGTCTTGTGGGGTCCCTCAGGGTTCGGTTTTGTTGCCCATGTTGTCTCTGAGGTGTATATGCTACCCCTCGGAGACATTGTAAGAAGGTATGGGCTGAGACTTCATTGTTACGCTGATGATACCCAGCTCTACCTTTCTTTTGCACCCAACCGGGATAGAGCTCTCTCGATCTTTAATAACTGTCTCAAAGAAATCCAGGAGTGGATGGATTCGAGCAGGCTGAAGTTGAACTCTGGTATGACTGAGGTGATGGTTGTGGAACCTGGTCGTTGGACAGGAGGTTTGGGAAGTGGGTCACCCTCTGGATTTGTTCTCGGGGGTGTCCTCCTCCAGACCTCTAACCAGGTGCAAAACCTGGGGGTAATTTTTGACGAGGGGTTGACCCTGCATTCGCAGGTGTCGGCTGTCGACAAATCTTCCTTTTACCATCTAAGGAATATCTCCAGGATTAAACATCTGGTACCGTCCAGCGACCTTCCTACCTTGGTCCACGCCTTTGTGTCCTCGCGCTTAGATTACTGCAATTCCCTATACCTAGGGCTTTCTGGGGTGGAAATCCACCGCCTGCAGCTGCTGCAGAATGCAGCAGCACAGCTTTTGACAGGATCTCCTCAGTCCTGTCATATTTTGCCGGTGCTGCGCGAACTGCATTGGCTGCCAGTTCAGTGGCGGATCACCTTTAAAGTTGGCTTGCTGACTTTTAAAGCCCTACACGGCCTGGGCCCGGACTACCTGAAAGTGCTCCTGATTCCCTGTTCCCCATGGCGATCGTTCCGCTCAGCCGGCGAGGGGTTGCTAGAGATTCCTAAGGTATGTTTGAATTTCTCGGGGGCCAGATCTTTTATGTTCATGGCTCCACACTATGGAATTCTCTACCTCGGCCGGTTACAGGAGTGCACGACTGTGGGAGGCTTTAAATCAGCCTTAAAACTTATCTGTGGCACCAAGCATATGGTGATTGCTCATTCTATGTAATTATATTTATGGTACTGTCTGATTTTAATGACTGTTTATTTATCTGAACTGTTTGCTTTTATCTTGTATGGCACCTTGGTTTTGAAAGGTGCCTTAAAAATTTAAATATTATATTATATTATTATTATTTATTATTATGTAGCACTATGTGTGCAGGCAGGTGGTATGGCATACTAATTTTCATATGGTTTCAATGTGTTCTGTTTCAGATTTATTGTACAGGGGAGGGCACCCCTCCCTTTCTGGCCCTGCCACAAGCGGGAAACTCGTGGGGAACCAACTGAACAGGTGAGGTGGTTGAGGGAGGCAGGGAAGAAGTCCCAGATTTGGGTCCCCATCTCTTACTAAGGAACAATGACAAGGAATGTAAACTCCCAGAGTTGGGTCCTCATCTCTTACTAAGAAGACATGTCAAGGTAAACTCCCAGAGATCTGTCCCCACCTCTTATAAAAGAACCACATCAAGAAAACTCCCCGAGTTGGGTCCCTGTCTCTTAGCTAGTGAACATGTCAAAGTAAACTCCCTGAGCTAGGTCTCATCTCTTACTAAGGAACCATATCAAGATAAACTCCCTGAAGTGGGTACTATCTTTTACTAAGGAACCATATCAAGGTAAACTCCCTGAGACGGGTACCTGTCTCCTAGTAAGGAACCAAATCAAGGTAAACTCCCTGAGATTGGTACCTATCTCTAAGAAAGGAACAACGTCAAATTAAACTCCCTGAGCTGTGTCCCCATCTCTTATTAAGGAATCACATAAAGGTAAATTCCATGAGCTGGGTCCCTATATCTTACTATGAAGCTACGTCAAGGTAAACTCCCTGAGCTGGGCCCCTATCTCTAAGAAACTACATCAAAGTAAGTTCCTGAAGCTGGGCCCCTATCTCTAAGGAATCACGTCAAAGTCAGTTCCCTGAGCTGGGCTCCTATCTCTAAGGAACCACATCAAAGTAAGTTCCCTGAGCTGGGCCCCTATCTCTTAGGAACAACGTCAAAGTAAGTTCCCTGAGCTGTGCCCCTATCTCTTAAGAACCACGTCAAAGTAAGTTCCCTGAGCTGGGCCCCGATCTCTTACTATGGTGCTATGTTAGTGTAAACTCCATGAGCTGGGTCCCTGTCCCTTACTAAGGAACCACATCAAAGTAAATTCCCGAAGCTGGGCCCCGATCTCTTACTATGGTGTTATGTTAGTGTAAACTCCATGAGCTGGGTCCCTGTCCCTTACTAAGGAATCACATCAAAGTAAGTTCCCTGAGCTGGGCCCCGATCTCTTACTATGGTGTTATGTTAGTGTAAACTCCATGAGCTGGGTCCCTGTCCCTTACTAAGGAACCACATCAAAGTAAGTTCCCTGAGCTGGGCCCCGATCTCTTACTATGGAGCTATGTCAGTGTAAAATCCTTGAGCTGGGCCGCTATCCCTTACTAGGGAACCACGTCATGTGACGCTCCCTTAGCTGGTCCTCTATCTCTTACTAAGGAGCTATGTCAAGGTAAACGTCTTGAGTTGGGTCCCCATCTCTAATGAAGCTAACAAGGCAACCATAATTTTTAAAGTGATTCCTAGTTCCCTGCAAAATAATTACTGTTGTGACAGCAGGACTCCCATCTTATAACATTCCAAAACAAAATCAGAATTTCTGATCCTTCCATTCTTTATAACAAAAGACATTTACATGAAACTAGGCTCTGCCCCTTAGACCTCACCTGGTCCTGCTACTTCTTGGGCCCTGAAACCATAATACCCTGCTTGTGACATCAGAATAATTTCCATGACAACAGTTTGTGATGTTATATGCAGAGGATTATAATTTAACGCCAAGAATAAACATACATCACTAATACAATTTCAGCCAATCAGCACGCAGAACCACTGTATCTCTTATCCTGTGTACTCTATGTGCTCATGCAGGAGCGCTAGGAGGGAGCACTTCACTTTGGTCACAGGGAGAAGGACGGTGCAATAAAATAAAAAGAATTTCTCTATACATTTCATAAATCACTTGAGCAGGCCTGCCGGCACAGCAGTAGCACTTCCGCTTGCAGCACCAACGACCCAAGGTGAAGCGCGGCCTCAGGAGTTGGAGGGTCAGCCAGGGGGGAGGAGGATTGAGCATCCCAAGCACAGCTGTCATCCACCAGGGCGGAGGGTGAGGACTAGCTCAGCACTGGACTGGCCCCTGGTGGAGGCTGTGGGAAAGACAGCTCGAGCTCTAAAGAGGTGGGGTGACATGATAGACGTCAGCATACAAGCCATGACATCAGCGCATATGTCACCATGTCCCCAAGGGAGAAACCAGAAAAAGGTTCCAGCCGCACTAGATGACCGCCGGCCTCCTCATGTCCCACACCTGACAACTCAGGCACCCCCAGACTCCGGACTACAGTAGAGTCCTGGGGGACAGAGGGGACTTTCCTCCAGCCCTGCCATAGAAGGGTAATGTCAGGGACTCTGGATGAGAGGCAAGCCCTGGGCTGTCAGGGTGACAGAGCTGGGAGATGCCAGATCTCTTCCCTTATTTGCTCTGGCTTCTTGTCTGACATCACAGTTCTGTTTATGACATCACAATCTGCAATTCTGAAAATAATTATGATGATGGGAGTTTTCATGCAGCTTTCCTCGAAAAAGAAAAAAGGAGAAAATATATGAATCATAAACTGACTTTTGTCCAAATATTACATTTTTCAAAGTTATCTGTATGGTGTCAGGAGCGCTTTAAAACTTATGTTGTTAAATACACACCATTTGAGCCCAAGTATCATTAAACAGCCAGTGTCTTTTGTCAGTATTGTCAGTGGGGACATCTGACCTTTGCTGTCCCTTTGGAGAGCGGAATCCTGCCAAGAATACTTCATCAGTATGCATTTCAACAAAACATAATTTGCCATTTGCATCTGTTCTTCTGTGTGTGTGTGTGTGGGGTGAGTAGGGAAAGGAGGCAGACTGGTGCAGCTCTGAAAGAAAATATTTAAAGAGAAGGTCACCTCAGCCTTTTATTCTGTTTACCTGTGTACTCTGTAGCCACAAACAAAGATTGCCTCTACTTCACCCTCCTAATTTCTTCAGGATTTAAATGCAAATGAAGGTACTTAAGTCTGGTGTGAAAACCTGCTGAACAACATTGCAAAGGTCATGACCTGGTTCATGTAAGGCACCCTGGAATTTTATGTTTTATTGCTAAAGCCTGCAGTGCTTTTACTGTATTTGTCAGTGTTGTCCTCTGCAGTCCCTATGTCAGCGGTTCTCAAACTAAGGGTTGCGACCCCAAGTGGGGTCATGGAATTGGTGGATGGGGTTGCGATCTGATTTAGTCATTTTCATGTGACTGGAGTTTCAGGTGTTGAAAAAAGCATTTGCTAAAAAACTTCAATAACGAGTCATAGAATCCATATCTGTACTAAGTGTATAGATTTCTAGAATCAAAGTGGCTGTTGCCTAGGAATGTTTTACCACGTTATCTCTATGTGTCATATCTGGGGCACTAGGTCAGAAGAGCGCCGTCAATAACAGCGCCATCCACAACAGTGCTGTATTAACAGCGTTCTCCACTGCAGCAGCAGGAAACAATGCCACCACCCAGCACAACGCCAATGGTAGAAGTCGGACACCACAGTGACGACCACTACCATTGTAACATAGATATATGCAAACATTTACTTTTATGTGCGGGGCTCTGCCCCCCCCCCCACACACACACCCTCAATGTGGGGGGATTTGCCCCTCATACTAAATGATTACTACTCCAAGGGAGAGTGGTTCATGGGGAAAAAGCCAAATTGTGGGGCCATGGAATACTGTTTCCATGGCCCATTGACAAAAAAATTAACTCCCAAAAGGAAATTAAAATTACCAAGGGGAGACCAGTATTAGAACTCTGGTCTCTCAATCTGGGCTGGTTTAGCTGCTGTCTTAACTCGCTCCACCACGGGGTCAGCTCAACCAGCAAGCACACTTTTTCCCTTCTTCACCCTTCTTCTAAGGGGGCTGAATAGCAACAGGGGTAGCAGTAGTTGCTGGATGCTATTCTGCCCCATCACAATTCCTTCCTGCACAGTCCTAACCATGCATTTTATACTGCATGGTTCAGGAAATGCTGTTCTGGCTGGGTAGGCATATCTGGTCTGAGTTATATCTGCGTGTGCACATCTTACAAAGCGGCAAAAAGTGGTCACAAATGTGTGTTGTCAAAGGTAGCAAAATGGATGTATTTTTACAAAGTGCAGGCACATTGAGCTCAAGCAGTGAAAGGCACTTGGGAATGAGACCAATAAAGAAAAGGAATGGAAGGAGCGAGGTCAGAACTATGACAAAGCCTTCCTTGTACGTGACTTCACTTGTGCCCTGATCAATAATGAGGAAACCAAAATGCATTCTGTGCCATGCTATATTGTTGGCGGAAAGCATGAAGCCAAATAAACTAAAATGACACCTGGAAACACAACATAAGGGGCATGTGGGAAAGCTGAGGGCATCTTTCCAGCATTGCAAAGATGAACTGTCAACACCAGACATTGCAGTTCAGGAAATCTCTGAGTGTTTTTGAGCAGGCCCGAAGGGCCTCATTCGAAGTGAGTTACCAGATTGCAAAGTGTAAAAAACCTCATACAGTTGATGAAACATTACTTTTGCCAGCCGCAATTGATATGGTGAGGATTAGGTGCGGGGAGACTGAGTCAAATAAACTGAAAGCTGCATCGCTGGCCAATAACACAGTGAAGCAATGGATTGACACAGTTGCTGCTGACCAGGAAAACACGCTGGCTGATCATTTACAAAAAAACAAGGCATTTGCTCTCCAGGTAGACACCAGCACTGAGAGTTGGGGTGCACATTTTTTGGCATATGTGTGCTACATCTGGGAAAATTAGACTGTTGAAGACATACTGTTCTGCCTCCCTCTTCCCACTCACAAGACGGCACAAGGAATGTTTGAAGTACCACAAAGCTGCATGCAAGAGAAAATATCTCATGGGATCATTTGATGGGATTTTGCACAGGTGGAGCTCCCCCTGTGGCTGGTTACAGATCAGGATTGCTGGGCTTGCCAGCCTGGACTGGATCCGGACATTGGTAGGGGTCTAGCCCTCCCCCCCACCGACCCCCCTCCGGGGGGGAGGGCAAGCCCCGGTGGAAGAAGGCTGGTGACAAGTCCCGGTGGAAGAAGGCCGGTGACAAGTCCCGGTGGACGTCAGAGGGATGGGGCTGGGGTGCCCACCAGAATGTGGGCCGACCAGAAGAAAGATGATAAAGAGCTTTGCTCTCAAGGTCACAGGGAATCAGAACCCCTTGGTGGCACAACACACTGGTTGTGCATAGCTGTCCATCCACTATTCTATATATTACTATGGTCGCTGGACCCCAGCGGTTCCCCAATCCATACTCTGCCTACTCTTTTCAAGTTGGTGAATAACACATCTAGAAGGGTTTACTGTCTAGTGGGATCCCTCACCTGTTTTACTAACATGCAGCCCTGCAACACATCAAGCAAGGCATGCTTCTGGTGGCCCTGAACACTGGGATATCCCAGTTGATGTATGGCAGGTTGAGATCACCCACTGTTACAACCTCCCCCTTTTACACCCCCTCTCTACTTTAGCACCCAGTTCCTAATCTCTCTTCTCCCTGCCCCAGTGACTTGTAAACCACCCTTGTGTGAGTCCTCCAGCCTGACGACTTTGTGAGCTGAACCCACAGGGATTCTACCTCCCCTTTTCCCCCGGTGGTAACATCCTCTACTGCTTCAATCCCTTCTCTGATGTAGATGGCCATAAGGCTTCCTAAGGGGGCTTCCTCAAGGGGCACCCCCCTAAAGATGCCTTACAGCAAAGCGCAGGGGTGAAGGTGGCTGGCGTGTTGGACTGGGGTAGGACTCTTTTGAATGAAATTTTCTGTGGTAGCTGCGATTTTATTGCACTTGGAAGCTTCTTATAATAACTTACACTGAATAAAACCTGTGTATGGTTTTGGATTTACTGTGTGCTGTCTGATTCCAGTTTTTGCTACCTGACCTACATCCGTTTGCTCACCTTCCTGTTTCGTGGTTTCCACGAACAGAGTAGCTTTTTTCCATTGTAAACCTCTGTATCTAGCCCATTGTTGTCTGTGTTCTGCTTCCAGGTTCTAAGTACACTTTAACCCAAGACAGGGCTTGAGTGTATCATGCCCAAAGTGTTTGTGAGGCACGAGGCTGAAGGCCAAGTGTCCTTACACCCAGGGTGGACAATAATACCCGATACATCCATGCCATCTTGGGTTTATACACTAGATATAAAGTGGATAAATGTTTAAAAAAATGAAAGTCTTATGAATCTTTTTATGCTGAAGAAAAGAAAAAATATTTATTATGTCCTTCCACTTTGATAGTTCAGTAAAATAGTTCATTGTACTACAGCATGGTAACTACTTTGTTTGTTATTTATTTCTTTATTTATTCATATTTATCGATAACCAGGTGAGGCCCTCTAAGCATGAGCGCCTTTTTTCAGGAGTGACCCGAGAGCACTGGTGAGTTTTTTTTTATTCTTTTTATTTTTTTATATTTCTATTCTTTATTGAGGTTTTCAAATAAAAACAAAAGCACAAACAATCACAACACAATACAATAAAATGAAGACCTATACGGCTAAAACACAAAGAAAAATAAATCCTAAGACATTAACTTTCCCATAACCCCGCAGTCGCACCTTATGCAGTGCTCCCAGATCTACAGGGATTCCTGTATTTTAAGGAATTTTTACTACAAAATGGGATACGGAAGGAAATCTTTTATTTTAAAATATATGGGGAGATGGACAAACACTATGGGAAAATACCCACTATGAATCTCATGGCTGCCAAGATCCAGACAGAGCCCTCCAATTGATGCTCAGTTTGCTGGCTTTGCTACACTAAGCAATTCTGTTGGTCCATTTGCAGCCTGTGTTTCTCTGGGGTAGTACGGTAATATCCTGGCAGTGCATCTTTCTGAGGATGAATTCAGATCTTCTGATCAGGAACCAGTGAGCTGCTGCATGATCCAAACACCTGCCATGTGCCCCGCTCAAAACAGCAACATCGTTGAGTCAGCCGAGCTGCATCTCAAATACCACTGTTCTGGACTAGTGCCTAAGCCACTGAAGGTAAACAAGCCTTCTTGTGGGCAGCCTCAGGTTAGTCTATTTTCAACTCATTTATGCAAAATGAGTCAGACAAAGACTGACCACTTGATGATGATATGCTTGGGGTGGGGTAAGTAAGAGTGCTTAAGTGTTGCTTTGAGGAAGCAGCGCCCCCAAACCACCAAGGCAAACAAACCTTCTGTTTTGCAAATCTGTCTATTTTAAACACATGAAGTGCAAAACGAACCAGACAAGAGACTGATGATGGTGGGCTTTTAAAGGGTGATGGGGACACAAAGAGTGCTTAAGTGCTACTTGGCTTGTTTGGTGCACAGAGCAGAGTTGTGTTTTTAAAAAGATCACTAAGGCAGCACTTCTTCTGACCAGCCTAGAGGTTGAGGTTACTTGAAAAAAAACTAGACAGTGTTTCTATTTAATTGTGAGCCTGGGAAAGGTATGGGGGTGTCGTCATCAAGATAAGCAGGAGCTACGAATTATATGTGTGAAATCAGAAGGGACTCATAGACCCTGGTCTGGCCAAATGTTAGTAAAATAAATGAAAAAAAAGGGAATATTTGTTTTTACCTCTGAGAGTTCAGTGCACAAAGCTGTGGGGGAGTTCTTAAGCATGCCAATGAAAAACCCAACTATACACTGAAACAATGTTTATTAATGGAGCAATACAGGTACACAGAGCTGTAGGCCCAATGCACGATTGGTGTGCAGTGGTTATGCACGCTTATCTGGGGCGAGTAGCTACTCCACACCTCCTGTGCCCTCCGCATGGCATGCACGAAGGGGGACATGCAGACCCACCACACCCGATCCTCCATGTCTGCGGACAGCTCTGCGATGGGGACGTTTTGGGGGTGTGCCAGCACTACGTGTATTCACTAACCCATGTAGTGCTGGCCACATGGGTGCAGAGGGTGGTGCAGGGTACACCAGGGAGACCCTGCCATAACCCACAGCATGCCCCCATGAACACAGGTATTTGGTCACTGGGGGACCAGGACAGTGCACACTGTGCTGCTCCCAACTGCTGGGAAGCAGGAGGTGGCAGGGGCAGCTGGATGGGTGAGCGCCCAGAAAGGTTATGTGAGGCAGCACTGGGACTGGAGGGTGCCGTGCTGGTCTGGGTGCATGCTATCAGCCTGCACAGCCCCAGACCCTTGCCACCCTATGTGTGAGATCCACTATGGGTCCCAGGGGGGCATCTCATTGGATGTCTGCCTGGGACAACTCCTCCCCCGGCCACCCTGTAGAGTCCTACATGTTGGGGGAGGAACCGTGGATAGGTGGTCAGCATTGGTGAATCCCAGTATGGGTGCACCTGTCCACGGGGTGCAGGGGCAAGGGTGAGGTATGTGCATTTTGTGCATCCCTACGCCCCTTTCATGCATTGTGAGCAGAACACAAAATGTATCAGTCTGTGATTAAGGGGTAAATTTGAAGTTAAGGCATTTCATACTATAAATAGAACACTGTGTAAGGGACTGTATTATTACAAGGTTATAATACCTTCAGGAGGTTCTGGAGACATGTGAACCTTGAGAACTGAGCTTTATACATTCCAACTAATGTCCTCCCTGACTCTCTCAGCCACTACCCTGTTAGCTGCACCTGGGCAAATAAATTCATAAAACAACTGCCAAAACTATCACCAGCAGGGTTCTACCCAGTGGTCACCTTTCTTGACTCAAATCCCACCTCCTCCATCAAGACTGGTCCCATCTTCAATGCAACCAATGTAAACACTGCCCTTGACCACTCCATAAACATCTTCACTGTGGCCTGTGACACGTATGCTCCTATTAAGAAACGCAAAGTCAAATCATTCAGTAACCCTTAGCTCACAGGTGACCTCCTCAGGATGCTAAAAACAAGAGACCTCCTATGGGAGCTGGCCAGAAACTCTGGAAGGCAAAATGACATCCAAAACTACAAACGTACCCCCAATGACTGCACCAAAACCATCCGGCAAATGAAGTCCGCCTACTATAAGTATGCCTCACAAACTCTTGGGGCAATGGTCGGGAATTCTGGAAGAACATAAAGGAACTCACCAGGAATCCACTTAACCCCCCCCCCCCCATCAATACTCAACATCAACGGAACCACAACCCCCAGCCCAAAAACCACTGCGGATACCTTTAACAAAGCCTTTACCGACCTCAGCGCTGTCCTACCCCAGGACTACTTCAAAGATGGTGAAGCCCCTCTGTCTGCAATGAACACTACCCCCACCAGCTCCCCCCACTTCTACTTCAAAGCAGTCAAGGCTCACCAAGTATGCAAATATGTTACCAAAGCCCTTGGTAAATCAAGATTCAGTAATGACTCCCTCGATCTCAAAATCCTGTCTCTCACACTTGATGAAGTGCTTAGTCCTCTGACCAGAATTTTCAACCTCTCCCTCAGCCTTAGCCAGTTCCCAGACAGATGAAAATCTGCCACTGTCACCCCAATCCATAAAAGCGGTGAAAACTGCCCAAGATAACTACAGACCTATCTCCCTACTACCCCCGTCTCCAATGCACTAGAATGCATCATCTCGGACCAGGTCACAGAATACCTGGATATGTACAACATCCTGTGCAAGTAACAACACAGGTTCCATAAAGGTCACAGCACCTCCACAGCCCTACTTGAATTCACCGGTGCAATCCACAACGCACTTGACTCTGGTGAACTACTAGGCTCAATCTACATTGACTTAACTAAAGCTTTCAGCACCATCAATCACCGCCTCCTGCTTGTCAAGCTTCAGAACACTGGGCTGTCAATCGACTCCATTGGCTGGTTTAAGAGCTACCTTGAAGAATGGTCCCAAACAGTAAGAATCGCTGATGCACTCTCGGACCCTAGACCAGTCCGCTTGGGAGTCCCCCAGGACTCCATTCTGGACCCTCCTCTTCAGCCTATTCTTAAACCTCACTACTGGACAGCTGCCAAGAACAAATAATTCTCTATGCTGACAATGCTGTGATCCTCACGCGGACCCTGATCAAATCCAATTACAAAATAAACTTCATGGGACCTTCTCCTTCGCCGAATCCTGGTTCCTAAATCATAAACTGCTTCTCAATCAGAAAAAACAAGTCTATGGTCTTCTGCAGTCCCACAACAACAAAAAAAAAACCCACCTCTCCATTAACCCGAACAAGAGCCTTCCTGAAGCACACACAGTTGTTCAAGTACCACGGCATCACCCTTGATTCCCACCTCTCATAGGCTGTCCATATCAGCAATGTTGCAAAGTCTGCCAATGCGAGGTTAGGCATATTATTCCGGCACAGTAAACACCTAACCCCAGAAGCACTGTCAGTGGCCGTCCAAAGCTCCATCGTCAGCATCATCAACTATGGTCTTATCATATATGGGTCTGCAACTACCACTGCTCTCAAACGTATCGTGACCTCTCTGAATAAGGCCTGTCATCTCATCACTGGCTCACATCGCCGTACCCACACATGTGACCTTTATTCCCAATCTGGATGGCTTCAACTGGACAAACGCATAAAATACCAAACCTGCATCACGGCCAAGAAAATTATAATGGGGCTTGCCCCACCTGGTGTCTGTGCCCTCCTTAAGCCTAGACATTGGAACGTCACTGCAAGGAGATCTAATTCCCATCTATTACATATCCCACGATGTACACGACCAAGGACAAAGAACATTCGCCTATCGGGCATCCAACTGGCTCAACTCTCTTTGGCAGCAACATAGCGACCACTCCAACACTCGCCTTTTCAAGTCCAAGCTCGCGCTCTCACTGCTTGTATCCTCGATTGCCCATCTTAACATTTCCACCGTTCCAGCTGCAAATGCCCCAGCACCCGGCACTTACAGCCAGTCTTTGCACCCTAACACCTTACCTGTCATATTCCTAAACAAGGCCCCTGGCTGCACTGTCTCCCACCCTCACCCATCTCCCCCGTATCTCACTCCCTGCCCCCACCCCAACCACCTCCCGACCCCCCTTACCCTGCACCTCCTTCCCCTCGATCTCCTGCCCTCAATTCCCCCTGCCCACCCACCCCTTCCCTTTGTCTTGCTCATAGCTCAAGTCTTTGTACTGGTTATTACATGTCTGTAAGTCAATGACTATATGTTTGTAACTAAAATGATGACTGTTGCACATGTAAGTGGAACTTTGTAAAAGAGCTCGGCTCAAAGGTATTGTAATCCTAGATGAAATAAATAAATAAATAAAAAATATAAACAACATGTCCCCAGAACCTCAAGATGGTATTATATTGTTACATATGAAGTTCTTATAGTTGTAGAGTTATGTGATACGTTGTAGGTGATTTTTTATATTTAAAATAAAAAAGAACACATAAAACAGCCGGAACATTTGTCCTACTGATTTTATTGACTGGCATAATGACACCAATGGCGTACTTACATTGATTTGTGCATGCAGGAAAATCTACAGGAATTTCATCCCAGTTTTACAGGGAAAATACAAGGAATATTAGGGCGCACTACAGGAAAATGCTTTGCCTGATCTGGGAGCACTGCATATGCAAGTGGAAGTTGTGAGAATCAAACCCAGATCTGCTGGATGTACTAAGCTCATTCACAGCTTGTTACTCCAACCTTTAAGTTATACCACCTTTTTGTTTAAGAATATGTTAAATATAGCAAATAAAAGTAACTGGAGTGAAAAGTAATAATTTCTGTTGCTGTTGCTTTAAATAAACTGCAGTTTTATTCTTCAGTGCTGACTTTCACGTTGATATGCTTTATCAGTATCAAGATGCTGTGGTTTTTGTTTTGTTTTTCTCAGAATGTCAGTGCTGTCATAAACATAACAGAGGACAGGCTGTGCAACCCAGCCTGCCTGCAGGTTCGAAGAGCCTCTTCACAAGTGGAGCGTGAAGAGCTTGCTCGTTTCTTTGCGGCTAAGGTGACTGACATCAGGACATCGCTGCAACCAGCACACCCCTATGGGAGATGCTGTGGATCAGTGCTCAGTCACTGTCCCTCAATTCTCCTGGAGCTCCTATGACCGGCCGGGGTTCATCGATGTCATAGGGATTGTCCAGGATATGTGCCCTTCATGCTGTAATTTGGATCCGGGCCCAACTTCCCTAATAAAGGATTGTTGGGATTCCATCAGCCCGGTCCGATCATGGATAGTCTGGTGCTACTTGAAGATGGGTGAGTGCCCTAGCTCCCTGAAGGAGGCGATGGTAACGCCTCTCCTGAAAAAAGCTTCTCTGGATCCAGACTGCCCTGCCAACTACAGACCGATCTCAAACCTTCCCTTTGTGGAGAAGGTGATTGAAAAAGTAGTGGCCCTACAACTGGAGAGCCATTTGACCATCCATGACATTTATAAACCACTCCAATCTGGTTTTCAAAAGAGGATAGTACCAAGACTGCACTGGTTCGGGTGCTCAATGATCTCTTGATGGCGAGAGATCAGATGACCCGCTCCATCTTGGTTCTTCTTAATCTCTCTTCAGCGTTTGACACTGTGGACCATGGGGTTCTTCTCGAATGCCTGAGGTTCATCTGTGGCCTATCTAGTATAGTCCTCAGGTGGTTTAGATCTTTTGTCACTGGCAGAACACAGAGGGTGGTGTCGGAGGTTTATTCCTCTGACCCAGTCTCTCTGTCATGTGTGGTACCTCAGGGTTTGGTGTTGTCCCCATGTTGTTC
Source organism: Neoceratodus forsteri (assembly GCA_016271365.2). Classification (NCBI taxonomy): domain Eukaryota; kingdom Metazoa; phylum Chordata; order Ceratodontiformes; family Ceratodontidae; genus Neoceratodus; species Neoceratodus forsteri. The sequence continues at coordinate 32,519,671 of JADMNL010000029.1, read as the reverse complement.
GCGAGTGTACATGCTGCCCTGGAGACATTGTAAGAAGGTATGGGCTAGGTTTCACTGCTATGCTGATGATACTCAGCTCTACCTCTCTTGCATCTGACCAGGATAGAGCTCTCTCGATATCTAACTGCCTAACTGAAATCCAGGATTGGCTGAGTTCGAGCTGGCTAAGGTTGAACTCGGAGAAGACTGAAGGTGATGATCGTGGACCCAGGTTGCTGGATAAAGGAGATAGGGGCTGGTTTACCTTCAGGCCTTTTTTGATGGTTCCCAGCTCCCCCACCTCTGAGCGGGTGCAAAACCTGGGGTGATTTTTGACAACGGGCTGATATTGTGGTCACAGGTGTCGGCAGTCATCAAATCCTCTCTCTACCACCTGAGGAACATCGCCAGGATTAAGAACCAAGTTCCATCTGGTGATCTGCCTACATTGGTCCATGTCTTTGTGACCTTGCACCTTGATTACTGCAACTCCCTTTATCTAGGGCTGCCTGGGGTTGATATCCGCCACCTGCAGCTGGTGCAGGTACTGCAGCTCGGTTACTGGCGGGGACTCCTCGGACCTTGTCATATTCTCCGTACTGCGTACAGTGGCGGATCACCTTTAAAGTCAGACTTGACATATAAAGCCCTACACAGACTTGGTCCAGCCTACCTGAAAAGAGCTTCTGGTGCCTTACTGCCCTATCGATCGTTCACTCGGCTGACAGGGGTTGCTAGATATTCCAAGGGTTTCTTTAAAATCTTCGGGGCATTTATGTATGTGGCCTCCAGTCCTTGGAATTCTCTACCCGTCAGCTTCAGGAGTCTACCGACTGTTGAGGGATTTAAGCATGCCCTAAAGACATACTTGTGGCATCAGCTTATCCTACTTGATTGTATGTTGCTGTATTTTATGAAATCCCTGTATCTATGTTTTATTGCATCCTGTTTTATTTCTTGTATATTTTATTGTTAAGGCACCTTGATTTTAGAAAGGTGTGGTGAAAATAAAGTTTATTGTTAGTATTATATTATTATTATTATAAAAGCAGTAATTAACCCAGTGACTTACTGTGAGATGTCCAAAATTACAAAATTGTATTTTGGATATATCACTCATTTTGATGGTTTCCTGAAATGGTTTCTGATGTCCTTCTTTGAATTTGTTACACAAATTAACTGTCTATTTTTTGGTTTGGGGTACTGATCTGTTGTAAGTGCAAGGCTTAAAGGTTGGTCATAGCTCAGCAGGGTAGCATGCAGCAGTGTTGCATTAATCAATGGTCAGGTGATACATTTCAGCCTATGAAGTTTCTGTATTTTTGTGGCTTTTACTTACCCATTTTATAAATGGAAATAGGATAACATGTTCTAATATCATGTGTTCTCAGTGAAAATAAATATTCATCCCAGTAACATGATTTATTTACCCAAATTATTAATCATTGTTGTGGTATATATGTACATCTTTCTCAGTTTCGTGATTTTCATTTAATGCTTGTGTATAATTCATATTTTGTTTCTTCTCTGTTTGTTCTGTCTTTCTCTCTTTATTTGCATGCCATGTAGAACAGTCTTCACCGTGTTGTTTTTTTTTTTATTTGTAATTACAACACTGTTTTTTTGGGGGATAAATACACTTTAAATGGTACGAGCTGTTCGGTACTGTTACTCTGAAGCCACTACAGTGCTTGTCGTTAATTCTTTAATGAAGTTCAAACCCACAGAAATGTTATCAAGCAAGCTAACGTCCAGGTGTATTCCCTTGGTAACTTCAAATCGATAAACAATCTACTGTGAGCTTTTCTACTACAGTAATTGTATTCAAACACTTCTGTATAGGTGTTAAGTAGCGATTTTCTGCACCCTCCTGTCACAGCCGTCTCCATGCCCTTTAAAAAAGTGTCCAGCCAGTAGCAAAAAAAATAAGTCCTGCTTAGCTGACCTGCCTGCACAGTGGTAGTGCTACCGCTACCGATGCCAATGACATGAGTTCAGGAATGAGCCTAGATCATCTGAGGGCTGACCTGAGGAGGAGTAGGAGGGTTTAGGATCCGATAGGATGCCTTCCTCTTCATCCAGGGGAGGGAGGAAGGGAGACACTATCGCCATGTGACGGCACATAGGTGACCATCAGGTAGCCGGTGCAGGTGAAATGAAGTAGATGGGATAGGAGACTGCAGATTGGCTGGATGGGTACTTATGCCTTGTGTGAGCATGCCAGTCTAAGCCAACGTCCCTGAGAGAGGGAGGGAGAAAATGGAAAACACACCCTAGCACCGTGATGGCCTTGTGTAGCCAGCAGACCTCACACCCCACCAACCTAGGCTTACTCCTGGGGTCCCAACAGAAGCACTCACAAAGAACATGGCCCAGCCAGAGGACCTCCACTCTGGGGAGTGGATACCACAGGGTACCACCCCAGGAGACAGGTAAGTCCTTGGAGATGGTGGGTGTGACAGGGCTGGGGAAGTAAGGTGTAAAACAAAAGGTTCTTGGCTATTGGTCCCTAGTAATCCAATAAAGCCACCTGATACCAAATGTTGTTTTAAATCAGTTGCAATTTATTAGTACCAAATAAGCCCTAATAATTTTACCTCTAACATAATCAAATCTAAACAGCTGATGGCTTATTACCACCAGGGCTACAGGTGTTAAAAGAGAATAAAGCAACATTCCTCTGGGTGACCCAAGTATCTATGGCAACCATGTTGGCTACTCCCTTGGACACACTGGACATACAGTCTGTCTGATATTTATACAGTATTTGACAAGAATTGCAAAACACAGGAAATTTTCCAGTTTTTAGACACTCTGATACATAAAAGGCAAAGAGAGTAGGGTTATGAGACAAGGGTGTAAAAGTATGGTGGCCATAAGATACCTCAGTCATAAGATACGCTTGATACTTTGCCAAGACACGTGGTCATTCTTAGACGGAAAACAAGTGATCAGGGGATTTTCATTTATCAAAAATAACTCGCTTTAGGATACAGAAAACATATGAGGGGACTTCACATTTACTTTAAATAACTTGCTGACTAAACAGTGGCCAAAACAAGGATATAATTGTTTCTTATCAACTCTCTGTTACACATTTTTTTTAAACACAAGAAATTATAAAATGAGGAACTGTATCTAAGCTGTAGTGGGTTGAAGTAGCTGGACCTTGTCTTTGGCTATGACCGTGGGTTGAAGGAAGGTTTTGTACAAAATATCTCTGCTGAGCAAAGCTAATTTTCTTTAAAACATTTATTTTTAAACACAGTTTATGCTCTTCACTTATTTTCTACAGTTATTTAAAGGGCCACAACACCTTTTGAACCTGGGCATCTACACAGACATCAATTTGCACAGTGGTATCATTATTTGCATGGTTTCAACAATTACTCTCAAAGACCTCTGCACTCAAGGCACATCAATCTACATGTTGGTATCATGTAGTCATCTACTAGCCACCTTCACCTTTTACTAGCCCTTTGCACCTCTACACTAGCCATTTTACACCTTTCTATCTCCCTCAACCTTTTGGTTAGCCAATTACATATTGTTGATAAAAGTTTGGTCACCGGTCACTAAACTTTGGCCACTGGCCACTTTCAAAAAAGGGACTCTGAGAAGGGTCAAGGCTGACTGAGGAGGAGAAAACAAAATCCCACTTGGCATCGGCAGAACCTAGATGCATGTTGTCCTTTTAAAACTTGACTGGGAGCCTGCCAGGTAGCACAGTGGCAAAATGTCTACTCATGACCATGGTGACCCAGGTTCGTAAATGGGTATGAATCGCAGGAGGTCAGCTGGGGAAGGAGTGATGAGGGTCCCACTGGATGTCTGTCCTCCTTTGGGCTGGGGGGATCTTGTCCTCTGACATTGGTCAGCCACCCAGTGTAGGCTGGCAGGTAGAAAATTCATGGGCTCTCCCCGGGGTCGGGGGACTGCCATAGATGCTGATGTGCACCCATGCACAGCTGCTCCTGCACATGCCAGATTATTGCATGCTGGCAGCCCCTTGTGGAGAAAATAGGTGGGAAACCACCAAGCAGTAGATTGGCGACCATCCCTTGCAGACCACACATCACCAACCAGACAACCACTTCCCAGATCAAATCCTACAACCCTAGGGGACAGGGGGATCCTTGGTGACTCTGCCATGGGAAGCAAGATACTGAGGCACACTGGAGGTTGAGATAAGTGCGTGGGGATAGCTGGTGAGGGGCCGAGGGTCATCGTCTGATGGGGGCTGCCTGGCAGAGCTGAAGGAGAAAATGTAGATAAACTAACTTGAATGGCAAACACTCCATTCTTTCCCATGGAGTAAATTCCCATAAAACAGGAGTGGTGCCTTGTGATTTATCTCGGCGGGGTTTACTCAAGAACTGAAGTCTTCATACTCAGCTTGTGACATCATAGTCATTTCTAGGGTTCAGAACTAGTTCTTCCTTTTGGGGGCTTGGTACAGCTCATCAGTCCTACCCCACCTGGACCTGATCATCATTCTGTAACTGACCCTCCATGGCTTACCCCCAGGGTGGGGCCACTCCAGGGCCACCCCACTCACTCCATCGGATACCATGTCCAGTGTCTTGGGAGGTGCCATGGGTCGGCTTGTGAGTAGTTGGGGTGAGGTGGGCGGCATCATGCTTGTCCAGCATTTTACAGTACGTTTGTAGGAGAGATGTGACATGCAATGACACAGAGCAAGAACGCCATGCATCTGTCACACCTCTCGGGCACAGTGAGCTCCGGCAGTTTGACTCCCAGCCTCTGCTAGGTGTCATACAGGTACCAGTAGCTTCCCACCCTCCCTCCAGAGGGGAGAGCAGTCAGGATGCTTGATCATCCTCCCTCCCAGCTGGCCCCCCAGCACCCAGGCTCACTTCCAAACCTGGCTGTTGGCATTACGAATGGTAGCGCTACTGCTGTACCGGCGGGCAGCTAGGACTAGTTGTTAAAAAAAAAAATGTGAACCCTTTTGGGGCCCATGGGTTTAAACTGTAATTTAGAACTAGAATATTCATGGGTTGTAAGTATCAAAGGATCTGAATACTTAATCAAATGTTTATTTTTGCTTGAACATTTCTGAAATAGGAGATGCCAGTTGGTAAAACAAACTAATTATTTTTGTTCAACACACACACACACACACATATATATGAGAACGTGCTACTCAAATATAGGGATATGTGATGGCCTGACTCAAAATATCTTCATGTGTGGTGGAGGGTGGGGCAGAGCCAGCCACTCATGAGTTATGACAGTCCTGCCGCCTCACAAGTGATGCTAAACTGTGTATTTGAGTCAGACCATTGCACAGTTGGTTTATACCACATCAATTTACTAGTTATAATGCTTAAATCAGCTGTTTGTGTGACACTTTAGCCCTTTCTCTTTGAACAGCTGGCTTCAGTATCATACAGGGCGGATGTGATCTCAAAGCTGCTCCCTCACTGATTCAGTAGTCGATTGTGATGTTGTAAACTTTCAAGACAGTGATTATGATGTACCCAACTTGCAAGATAACATGTTATCTTGTATGTTGGGTGCCAAAGTAGCATGTTTATGTTGTACAATTAATTTTTACATGTGTTGTATAAGCCTGTTTATACAACACGTGAATACTGTTAAATAACAAGATAAAAAGTGTTATGTTGACCCAACACAGGCTGCAAAATAAGGCATGTCGCAATGTATACTGAATCAATCAGAGTGCAGCATTAACAGTGCTGATGACATAACAAAAGCAAAGTGCATTACTGACTCCAGCAGTTGAAATCAAACCAAACAGTTATATCTTCATACAAAGAGCACATTTAAACAGTGTAATTAGTAGAGTGATGTTGCATAAATCAAATACACAATTGTCTGACTCAAAATACAGTTTGTCATCATTTGTATGGGGGCAGGACTTTCATAATTCACTTGTGGCTCTGTCACTTGTGTGTTATGATCCTGCTGCCCCGCACACATGAAGATAACATGCATATTTTGAGTCAGCCTACTGCGTATCCTCTATGTATCCTGCTGTGCCAAATTACAATTGTAACTCGTGGCATTTGCATTAATGAATGGCACACAGGTTTTCTCCTTCTTTTCTACATCTGCAGTAAAGCAGAATATTAGTGCTGTATTGAGCGGGCAGGTCTGTTTGTATGTTTGCCATTGCACTTGCGCAAGGGCAAACATATTGGTATGATGATGGATTTTGAGAAGTGTGTCACTATCAGTCCAACGCAGGGAAGTCTGCGAGGGGTTCAACATTGTCAGATCAATAATCAGCCAAACTGATCATGACACTCTTCTGGTCTTGCTGGCTGGAAACTTTGTGTAGTTCAAAGAAAAGAGCCACCCCAATTATAGGGCAGCTCTTTCCTTTGATCTGCATAATGCCGCCCAGCAAGCAGAGATGATCAGTGTCACGATCAGCCTGATATGGTCTTCCCACCAATGTAAAAACAATCACTTTCACCTCTTTTTTGGCAATTATTTTCTTTCACCATCTTGACAATAAAAAATATATCTTCATGCTCATAGCTTGATCCTATCCCTTACTATAATGCACACACGCATACTGTGCATACATACACACACACACACACACACACACACACACACACACACACACGCACTTTTCTGTTCAATAGGCAGTTAGAAAAGCACACTAAAAAAATAGAAGATCGTAATTATGTCAGGAACAATAGACAGTGTGCTAGAGAGCTAGAGTTGGGGAGTGGTGTCGCTACATATTCTTTAGTCATGTCATGATCAGACACTGATTTTCAGTTTTACCAGAAAACATGGTAAACTCTGAATTTGGACTGCCTGCATGCCAGTACAAAGAATTTCACAGAATTTGCATTTAGACCTGATCAGTAACTCTGGAGAACCTGCATTTTTCTTATATTTGCTTCCTGTACTATTTTCAAATTGCTTTATTTAATTTCTATATATTAAGCTCACTTTTATTCTGATTATTTAGACATATACTAAAAGAATGATGGTAGACTCAGTAAAATCTGGAGATTAGACAATCACCAGTGCAATTCCAATTTCAAGTCATGAAAATGGAATTTCATTATTTTAATCATCATAAATCAGTGGCCTTGTTCCTGATGTTTTAAATATTGAAGCAAGTGACAGCTAAGAATTAAAATTAAATTACTGACCTTATTCTGTTGGTGTGAGACCAGTGGGAGAGAGATCTTGTTCACCCAAAATGACCGGAGGGTGACTGGGACACTATCTTGCGCGAGCATATGTACTACTCCAGAAACAGCAAACTGAGGTACGTCACCCTTAACTTTCTCCTTAAGGCATACTTCACCCCATTCTTGCACACAGCATTGAAACCAGCACACACAATACCTGCCTGAAGGGTAAAAGACAGTAAGGCAATTACTTCCACATGAGGTGGTCCTGCCCCCAAGATTATGTCCTTTTGGTAGGAGATCACCACCCTTGACATGAGGAAGCTAGAAGGGGAGTGAATTGATTAACGGCATAGCTGGTGCTTCTGGGCATGTAACTAGACAGAGTACAACACCAAGTGTTGCCCTTTAGAACAAGCGCTATTCTCTCAGTTGTTCCTTGTCTTCTGATAATGCACAGTATCACTAGGGAGGGAAGAGGTTCTGTGGGGAATGGAGTACCACCTGTGCTACAGAGTCCTGAAGCGAATCACCAGCAGTGGTTACACTTTAAGTGTCAGTTAACTACACTATAACTGCATTAAAATTGCAATGTAGTTGCATGCAACAAACATGTAACTACAGTGTAATTACCTCATTGCATGTAATTAATGATTAGTTACATTGAAAGAGACACTTAAAATAATTTGATTGCAGGGGCTTGTGAGGATTGTGAGGACTGCAAACAATGTTGGAAATGTCAGTAACATGAGCAACTCTAAACTCCATGAAATATCAGCACCATACATTACAGAAATAAGCTGTGATTGTGATCCAAGGCATTTAATGGGCTGATTACACAATGAAATATTGCATGTGATGTTTATAGGATCAGTAACAACCCTTTATCTTACCCACTCCTCATATGTATTATTATGTGAGCCTAGCATACTGTCATGTCTGCCTGCTTAAAAAGCGTTAGAAACATAGAACATAGACTTTGACGGACTATAAGGACCACTTGGCCCAGTCAGTCTGCTGATTTCCCTACCTATTGGATAAGCTGCAGATCCTAGTTAATCAACAGCCTACTTCTTCCTAACCCCCACCAGAATTGTCTTATGTCTGTCCCATGCATTCCTGAATTTCCCCACTGTTTTTGACCCCACGGCCTCCTCAGGAAGGCTGTTCCATGCGTCCACCACCTCTCCATGAAAAAATACTTCCTCCGTGCCCTGAGCTGTCCCCCCATCTTCAAAATGTGTCCCGTTGTTCTTGCACATCTCTTTTCTGAAAGATGCTACCCTCTAGGGACTTTGTTGAGTCATTTGAGGTACTTGAAAGTTTCTAGCATGTCCCCCCTCTCCCTCCTTTCCTCGAGGGTATACATATTAAGCTCTTTTAGTTTCTTTGTATGGCTTCTGGTGCAGATCCTGCACCATTTTGGTTGCCCTTCTCTGGACTGTCTCCATCTTGTCTATGTCCTTACGGAGATGGGGTCTCCAGAACTGCAGGCATTTAAAACAAAAACAAAAGGAAAAAAAAATAACCTTTCACACAAGGGTCTATGTATTGTGTGAATCTCACAAATACCTTATTAGAACTGTAACAATGAGCAAATTGCAAACACAAATTTTAGGACGAACAACAGGAAATTGTAGTATATGCAAGGAATACCTCAATGTTGGAATTTGTTACCAGATGAAATAATAAGGTAATCTTGGACTGTTATATGTTTTTATGTACTGTACTCTCCCGGGTCATGCCTGAAAATAGTCATTTTATGGCTAGTGCACTTACCCTGTCAACAAAAATGAAATAAATAAATAAATAAACAGTAAGAACACTGATTCCTTTAAATGAAAGTTGGATAAATTTATGGATGGGGTGACTTAAAAGACTATTATACCTAATATCAGGGTAGCTAAGACATTGATGTAATGGTCTGGATTCTCAAAGGTTGACACCGGGCTTTCACAAGTCCGGCATCAAACCCTGCACTGTCCCTAGAACACTTTGTTTATGGTGCACCCCTATTCTCTTTAAGTCACACGCCTTTAGACACTTTACCCCCCTTTTTCCGTGGTTTTGCCAAATACTTGCACAAACCCGTATTAGTCTGCAAAGTTAGACCAACAAAAGCTGGTCTAACTCACTGCATGTGGCACACTGGGGGCTCGGGCTTGGGGATTGAGAATCCCAACTGCCACCCTGGGAATGCCGTGAGTCCCATGCGCCATGCGTTCGGCACACCCAGGGCTTGTGGAATTCAAATCCTGTTGAGAATCAAGCACATTATGTCTACTACTGCTTTGACTGCTGCTAGTATTACTCCTAGTGTTATCATGGCAGACAGCATAGAATGGTGTGTAGTGGCATTAGAAAACTGATTAGCAAACTGCAGTAGAAATATTGACCTTGCAGTGAGTAAAATTTAAGAAAGGACATATATACATAGTGGACTGATACAGTATGTTATTCTGCACCCCCCCGCCCCATTCAGTCTGCAAGGACAGAACGCATCACATACTGTGGCTCTATTAAAGTTTGCAGCCATCGTGGAAACAGCATAAGAGAGCAGTGAATGAAAATGATGTGAAAACATTGAAAAATGAAATTATGGCATTATACATTGAGTTATTGTCATAACTCCCATTATGAGGATAGCTCGCTACCGATACAAGGATACACTCGATGTAACTTTTTTTTTAAATTAAGTTTGAAAGTTCAACTGGGATGGCATACAGATACCATAAACACCATTTAAATAACATTAACAGATATGATCTAATGTGAATAGGCTATCTTATTTAATCAGATATTATAGATACAATTTCTTCATAAACAGTAACATGAAAGCAGTTACCGAAACTTCAGTAGTTCATGAACTGCCTTGTACCTAGTGCCACTACCATACCAGCTGCGCAAATATTAACTTCTAATCACATCTAATGCTCTCCATCACACTTTAGAACTTCAAAGATTAGCGCATCAGTTTCAGATCAGTACACATCAAACACAGGTTTAAAAGTAATACAAGGGGCACAGAAATGTAGAAAATACAATTGTTATTACTGTCAGTTCATTATTATACTAAATATGCAGCTGAATATATTTCATGCACTCTTTAAGTAAAATGAATAATACAGCATGAATCATCTTGCTTTTACCAAGCAAACCCCAAAGTCCCTAAAGAGCGAAACACAAAAGGGTAAGGCCAAGTCTGACAGGGCCCGTCTCCCCCAGCTTCAGTGATTCATTATTTGGGAACATGTGCTTTTTCATTTTTTTTATATGCATTAAATAGCTATTTAAAGACAGCCCTAAACCTCATTGGTAAATAGCAGTGGTTAATAAATTTAATAAAAGTCATTACTTCACAGTACTGTATTCACTGAATTGCATTTAAAGAATGTCATGCAGTATACTGACTGGTTATAACTGAGGAAATGATTCATAAAGGGAATGTTCCCAACTTTTAAAGGTCACTTTCTCCATAGCAATGTAAGCCCTGAAGCTATGCTAAATTATTGGTCCTAAACAAAAAAATGTTACTTAAATAAAAAAAGACATATCACATCAGTTGACAAAATGTCTAACGGCACACTGTGGTAATGTTTTAAACAATCTTTAATAGAACTGTCATTTTTAGAAAGCTTTTGAAAATAGCTGTGTTTTCTAATTACAGCTGTTCTGGCGCAACCTAAAATCCTGCCTAAAGTGTCTTACTGACAAAATTATAAATCGTGGCATTTTTTAGCCAACCGGGATTGCTTATTTCTAAACATTCCTGACACTCGTATATCAATTATAAATTAGGACAGAATTCTCAGCCAATCAGAATTGCTCATTACCAAAATCCCATGTACTGTACTCTTAAAACTATAGGAAGGTGTCAGTTCTAAAATTCTGACGTTCTAAGTTCCTTTGGCATAATCCATGTCCCATGTAGGGATTTTTCTAATTTTAAGCAAAGTGAAACATTTTTTATTTTAAATTCAAGTGCCACTTTTTGCACTAGAAAAGCTCAACATTACTAATAATACATTACGTTTATATGCTCTGTTTCTCTAACCTTTATGGTTACAAGACTTTCTTCTCAAGTCCTTTGTGTGTCGGAACATCTCGGCTTCACATCCTAGTTCTCTCACCCAAGGAATTCAAGAATGCTCTCTCATAGACATAAGCAAGCAAGCACATTTTTATTTCTTAAGCGCTATTCCAATAGATCGTAGCGTGTACAAAGGTTGAAACAATAAAATCAGTAAAACAACAGGTATAAAATTTAAAACATTAGTTCTAAAATAAAAGATGGCTGTAGGCTAACCCACATTTGCATCAGGGAATGGTAGAGAAAATAAGTAAGTTTTAGGCAGACTTAAAACACTTGATGGTCAGGCACTCTCTGATCCGACAAGGCAAAGAGTTCCACAGGGTCAGGGTTGCAAAAGCAAAGGAGACAGCTCCAGAGGTCTTCAATCCAACCCTGGGAACCTCTAGCAATCCCTCATTGGAGGAACGGAGTGAGTGGAGGGGGCAGTAGGGATGGAGAAGATCTTGCAAGTAATGTGGTCCCTACTGGTGTAGGGCTTTATAGGTCAACAGGAGGTACAGTAACTGTACATTAGCTGTGGACAAAGTGAAAAAAACTCATGCTTCATGTAGTGCAATGCATCATGCATAGCTTGTGGTGATATACTTCGCAAAGTTCATACTACATGCCTATGTGGAGGGCAAAGACACACAGGGCCCCAGTCTGGTACAATGAACTCCCTCCCGGAGTCTCCTCCATCTCCAAATTAGGACCTTTCAAGTCAGTCCTCAAAGAGCACATTCTTGCTTTACAGCACTGCCAATGTACCAGCTAGTGCCAGGTCATCTATCTATCATCTTACAGGACCACCCCACCACTGAGCTCCTATCGATAGGGCTACCAAACATTACCTATTAACAATGCCTCCTTTAGCTGCACTCACAAGCTATCTGTCTAATTCTTTACTTCGCTGTAAATATCAAACCTGTTCCTCCCTTTATCAGCAAACTTATTGTTCTCTTGAAAACTGTAAAATACAGCTGGTAACACGTTCAATGCAATGTATAGCTGATCTTGATTCTGCAATATTGCATAACTGAAAAAACTATAACCTTTAGCTGCCATTCTATGTCTATAGTTTATAGGGGAGACAGTATAGTGCAGTGGTTTAAGGCTCTTCGCTGCAAATCTGGTAACATCCAGCAGACCAGAGCTGGGTTTGAATCCCACAGCTTCCATTTGCATACTATGTGACCCTGAGCAAGTCACTTAACTTCCCTGTGCTCCCAGATTGCTCCTGTAAAAAAGCTTTCAGCTTAGTGTGCTACTCCTGGTTAAACAACTAAATAAAAAAAAAAAATATGTAAAGTATTTGTATTTGTTTTTTCTGATGTGGAGCCTTTGTAAATGAGTCCCTGACTCAAAGGTTGTAATCCTAAAGTCTGTTAAATAAATAAATAAAGTTTGCACTTTCCAAAGTGAAAAGCTAAATGAAGTCCACTAATTAACACACTTGTTGGCTATTTTGAGCAAATTACTATGCGAATTGTAGCATACCCGTAGTGCCCAATTTGCTTGTGCTACGCAAAGTACGTAGTGGCTGGGCCACTTCATGTGACCTTTCAGGCAAATTTTTAATTCACAACAGACCTACTGTACATATAAACATATAAAAGAATGTCTGTCATGCTAACAGTTTAAAAATTCTGAAGTTCTGTGTTCAGTCGGCACAGTCCCTTCCCACCCAGGGTTTGTCTTATTTATTTTTATCATCATTCTTTTTATTAATATTTTTGTTAGTTTCAAAAGATAACACAAAATCCTACATAACCATCACAATTAATAGATCGGATTTTCATCTTTAGAAAGAGTTGCTATGTTTTCATAATTAGATCCAGTCTATTCATAATATTTTAACTAATCTTTTCATTTGAGGCACGAGTACCCATATATCAACACCACTCTTCCAGCATAGAATCAGAGTCCATTTTCCGGTATTTAAGGATAATTCTTTTGAGGCATAAGGCAGCTAATTGCAACCAATGTTTTTAATACATGTCACTCTGTGGAACTAAGTGAATAATTGTCCAAAATCCAGATTTCTGGATCTGAGGAAAGATTTCATTTAGGAACTGATATGCAGGTTTCACAAATGTTATCCCAAGTTTTATAAACATCGGGACAGGATCGTAGCATATGGGACAAGATGGCACTGAGATGATTATATCTCCAGCACTGACTATCTTGTAGCGGACCCATTGATTCACATTTTTTAGGACTCAGATAGTAGTAATGAGAATTTTAAATTGCATTAGTCTCCCTCAATACCTTTGTTGGCTTTTTAAATGCATTACTCCAAAGTTGCTTCCATGTTTCTTCTGACATTGAGGTACTCTGGTCTGATTCCCAGTGATGTCTTGCTTCTTGTGTTAAGGAGATAGAGGGTTTCATTAGAGTTCCTCAAATGAAAGTAAGGTACCTGAATTTGGATGTGTCTGTCTAATTTTTGACAAGGTGAAACATAGAGAACACTCATTGGGAAGCCATGCGCAACCAGCCTGTGCTGCCACAGAGGGGTTCTTATTACATCAGACCTCAAGAGTTAAGCTCAAGAGCTCCATTGTAATCAGATGCCCAAGACGGCAGCACAGGCTGGTTAGGCATGCGGTTACTCAATCAGTATTTTTTATAGTGCATAGTAAGCAAAACTGCTGAGCCAGTGGGTGGTAGTCTCAGGACGGCCCTGCTTTCACTTTCATGCTGACTCGCACCCGGCAGCTTGGCAGTTTTGTTTTTAAAATAAAAACAGTGTGTGTGTGCTCGTTCTGAGCACAGATGACCGCAGATTTCCAATCAGCTGATATGTTTATTGTACCACAGAAGGGTGCAACCACATTCCATGACCTTTGAACTGTGGTACAATTCAATAAGGAAGGAAATCCATGCTGAACAAGGGCCTACTATACACTATTTTCTTTTGTTAAATTCTTCTAATTCCATTTTGTGAAAAAAAGCAGTATTCAACATGATTGATAATATACATAAGCCAGGACTCTGCGGTTGGAGTTGAGGAGCACCACTTGCAGGAAGAAAAACAACCAGTTGCCTCAGTGTGCTGTGGTCCTAGTTACTTTGCAGATTCACATTTGTCGGAAGCAGATGGCCTCATAGATACTGCAACATCAGCCAGTCACCAGACACACTTGCTATTTGCGCTCCTTACTAGTGCCAGACATTCTGATATGAAGTGAAGTCCAGGACTCGAACTGCAGAAAGAAATGCTGAATAATGCTGCTGCAATTCTGGTCACAAATTGTGTAATGCTGACAGCGAGTAAAAAAGGCTGCAGCACAGCGAGTACAGTAGATTGGTTGTTTTTCTTTCTGCCTAAGGAGTGCTGCTGCTGTTCTTTGACATCCGTCACAGAGTCCAGGTGTGTGTAGATTTGCCCTGTGCAGTTTTGCACCCTTGTGTCCCATTGTGCTGGGCTGAGTGTGTTATTTAGACACACAGATAACGTAGATGTTATGATTTATAATATGTTTATATGTCTACTTTGTAGTGTCTCTCATGCTGTGTCTTCTCAAGTCCTTTGAGCCGGACTGCTAGGCTTCACTTTGTAGTTCTCACTCCCACCCAAAGAACTCGAAACGGCACTCTTATAGCCATAGGGATGCTGGAACTGTACATATAAACATACAGAGTCTTGAGATGGGATTTCATAAAGGAGCCTGAATGGCGCAAGCCCCAGGTGCACTGAACAAATTGCACATAGGGCTTGGCATTGTTGCATGTATAGCAAGAGTGGTTTAAGGCTCTGAGCTGCAAATCTGGTGACATCTAGCAGACCAGACCTGGGTTTGAATACCACGCTTCCACTTGCATACTGTGTGACCCTGAGCAAGTCACTTAACTTCCTGTGCTCTCAGGTCGCTCCTGTATAAAAGCTTTCAGCTTAGTGTGCTAATCCTGGTTAAACAACTACAAAAAAATAAAATCAGGATTTCCCATCCCGTGCCCTGATTGCAGCAAGTTAGACCAACTTTTTCTTGTCTAGCTTGCGGCAGTCCTGGGTACCTTTTTGACAGGGCTTGCACCACATATCCTGGTGTCCCAGATTTTAACCTCCAAATTTTCCATTAGAACTTACATTGAAGTTTGTCCTCATTTTTAGAAGGAATTTCATGTCATAAGCTGCGGTGAAGCATTCAAGGCTCTTGTTTCTTTAGTGGGGGCTTTCATTTTCAACAAATGCTACACTAAACCTATAAAAGCATGTTCAAAGTGCCCCTATTCTCTTCACTGGGGAGTGCTCCCATTTCCTCTGTGTGCTGACACCACAGAACATCCCAGCATGGGGAGTGGACAGGATAAAAGGGAAGTGAAAGGACTGAGGCTGCCACCCATGGAGCTTAAATACAAACCCTTGCCTTCCCTAAATGCAGAAGTTAAAAAATTATTTGGTGACACTTTATTTCAAGTGTCAATTAACTACACTTTTTCCTCCATCTGATGTCTTACTTAGCAGGTGAGGCCTCCATGTGTCTTTGGGAAGTTTCTAATGATGAGCATAACTAGTATTTTTTAAAGAGCTAGTGTACTGCTTGGAATTAATAGTAATTTTCAGATGTAGTCAGCTATCATTTCCAGTATCTGAAGTATTTTTTAATTTTCTGTTTGCTAATTAGAAGATTTTCCACCTGACAGTACTGGGGTGATGTGTGGAGCAGCACTCTGACTGGAGGAAAAAAAAAGTCAGTTCTGTTCCTCCTACTACATTGTCAGAAATGAGACCAAACACCTTGAGGCATCACAGTCCTTGCAGCCTGAGCAGTGACTTTCACAAGCTACCAATCAAAATGCAGGAAAATGTGACATCACTAGTAACCAGGGAGAGCCAGTCCCTGCTGCTTCATGTGAAAGTGAAACCTGGCAGTAAGAAATGGTTCTCATTGGTTACTAGTGATGTCATAGTCAGTGTGGTTTCAGTGTTGATGTAGTAGGAGGAACAAAACTGACTTTTTTTCCCTCCAGAGTGCTGCTCCACACATCACCCCAGTACTGCTAGGTGGAAAATCTCCTAATTAGGAAACAGAAAAGAATAAATAGAAAGAATAGGACAGCATTCAGGAAATATAAGGAAACACAGAAGGAGCAGGACAGAGAACGTTATCAGTTAAAGCAGAAAGAGGCTGGGAAGGCAGTCAGAATAGCAAAGGCCCAAACCGAGGAAAGGATAGCCAATTCTGTTAAGAAGGGGGATAAGACCTTTTATAGGTACATTAGGAACAAAAGAAAGACCAAAGGAGGGAAAATCTCCTAATTAGGAAACAGAAAAGAATAAATAGGAGAAAAGGACAGCATTCAGGAAATATAAGGAAACACAGAAGGAGCAGGACAGAGAACTTTATCAGTTAAAGCAGAAATAGGCTGGGAAGGCAGTCAGAATAGCAAAGGCCCAAACCGAGGAAAGGATAGCCAATTCTGTTAAGAAGGGGGATAAGACCTTTTATAGGTACATTAGGGAGTGAAGAAAGACCAAAGGAGGGATACTGAAGCTTAATAAAGGGGAGGGAATGTGGGTAGAGGGTGACAGTGAAAAAGCAGGGATACTGAACGAATATTTCTGCTCAGTATTCACAAAGGAAGAGGAGGGGAGTTACCTAAACCAAACAAGAGAAACACTCTGAAGACGGGGTCGTATACCAGTCCATTTACAGAAGAAAGGGTTCTGAAAGAACTAATAAAATTGAAGGTGGACAAAGCAATGGGCCTGATGGGATTCACCAAGAATTCTAAAAGAACTAAGGGTAGAACTAGTGACACCGCTGACTGCTTTTAACAAATCATGGAGGATGGGGTGGTACCCGAGGACTGGAGGAGGGCAGATGTGATTCCTCTTCACAAAAGTGGAGCAGGACAAAGGCAGAAACTACAGAGCAGTTAGTTTGACCTCAGTGGTAGGGAAAAATGATGGAATCACTTCTGAAGGGAAAGAATTGTTGAGTACCAGAGGCCAGTAAGCACAAGGACCCAAGGCAGCATGGATTCACGAGGGAAGGTCGTGTCAGATGAATCTAATATATTTCTTGACTGGGTGACCAAAGTAGTAGACCAGGGATGGGCTGTGGACATGGCCTACCTAGATTTTAGCAAGTGCATTTGAGACAGTCCCACACAAAGATAGCCAGCCTTGGAGTGGGTCCCAAGGTGGTAGCCTGGATAAAAATTGGCTAGACAACAGGATGCAAAGTGTAGTAGTAAATGGAGTACACAGTGAAGAAGGGAGGGTTACTAGGGGTACCACAGGGTTCAGTACTGGGACCGTCCTTTTAATGTCTTTATAATGACATTGCAGAGGAACTGAAGGAAAGTATGTCTCTTTGCAGATGACACAAAGATCTGCAACAGGGTTGATACACAAGATGAGTGGAAAGGATGAGAAGGGACTTGGCAAGGTTGGAGGAATGGTCAAATGTATGGCAGCTCAGATTCAATGCAAAGAAGTGCAAGGTAATGCACATGGAAACAAAACCCAGGGAAGTGTACACAATGGGGGTGAGATACTGACAACAATAAAATAGAAAGGACCTGGGGGTAATTATATCAGATGACCTAAAGGTGGCAAGCAATGTGAGAAGGCAGTAAGGAAGGAAGGTTGGGGGATACTGGGATGCATAGGAAGAGGCATCAATAGTAGAAAACAGGAAGTTGTTATCCTCTGTACAGACAGTTGGTGAGACCCCATCTGAGTACTGTGTGCAGTTCTGAGACCCCATCTCCAAAGACATAGACAGAGTGGAGCCTGTCCAATGAGGGCAGACCGAAATAGTGCAGGGTCTGCACCAGAAGACATACGAAGAAAGACTAAAGGAGCTTAATATGTATACCCTTGAGGAAAGAAGGAGAGAGGGACATGATAGAAACTTTCAAGTACCTCAAGGAATCAAACAAAGTCCAAGAGGGTTGTATCTTTCCAGAAAAAGAGATGTGCAAGAACAAGGGGCACACGAAGATAGAGGGGACGTGCCCAGAGGTAATGTGAGGAAGTATTTTTTCACAGAGAGGGTTGTGGATGATGGAACAGCTCCCTGAGGAGGTCATGGAGTCAAGAACAGTGGGGAATTCAAGAATGCATGGAACAGACATAAGGCAGTCCTAGTGGGGGTAGGAGGAAGTAAGCTGTTGGTTAACTAGGGATCTGCAGCTATCTGTTAGGTAGAAAATGGGCAGACTAGGTGGGCCAAGCGGTCCTTATCTGCCATCAAATTCTATGTTTCTATGTTTCTATCTAAATACTTGAGATAAAAGAAATGATAGCTAATTCATCTGAAAGTTACAATTAATTGCAGACAACCTCCAGACAGTACACTAGCTCTTTAAAGGGATTTTCCAAGAATTCTCCCACGCACGCATTCCAGCAGCTGATGACCGTGATAGTAATCCCAGCTGTTTATAATATATATAGTGGATTATAGTTTGGCCTTAGGAGGTGAGTCTATCCTTCCACTTCCCAATAGTGCTGATATGCCCCTGCACCAGGCACGCAATGACATTTAACCAGTGAGAGTAAGGGGTGTGCCCCAAATGGGGCTCCATTTCAGGCCATTTTATGCGTGAATATCGGTTACTTGAGATAATAGAGGCCACCGCTTGACTCACAAGGCCTTTGTCAGTCGAAAGGGTGGCCTCCATTAATCTCCAGCTGACGGTTCTATGCATGAAATGGCATCGAAAATGGAGCCACATGTCATTACGTGCCTGGCCGGCAAGGCCAAGGGGCCACTGCTATTGGGAAGTGGAAGGGGATCATCTGGCCACCGTAGGGCCAAACTATGATCCCTTTCACAAACATAAGGACTTGAAATAAAATTAGGAAAAGCAGCTGGCATGACAATCGCCGACATCAGCTACCAGAATATGTGAGTGTTAGCTGATGTAAATAAAGCTGAAAATTCTCCTTAAAAAGCAATAAAAGATACTGTTCTAATCACTTCAAAATCATGGCATCTAATTAGTTATTCAAATTTTATTCATGTTGGCTGTAAAAAAAACTGCACTGTTTGCTTTTGATTCAGCAAGAGAGCAGCTAGGCTCTGTTACTAAATTGCGCCACTATATGCTAAAAATAACCATTGTAAAATAGTTTAACTTTTACCTTAGTGATTTAGGCAGATCCAAAGAAAAGATGGCTCCCCCACCATACAGATGTCAAGCCAGTCTTGGTGAACATCATTTTCAAGCGACTTTACCAAAGGTATTTATAGTGTACAGTAGCCCAATTTAATGAGGGAGCCTAGATGCTCCCTTACGTAATCAAAAGTAGCTACAACTGGAGGAGGGGCTGGGAAGCATGTACTGCTTCTAAAATTGTTTTGTAATGGATAAGCCCACTAACATGAAACACCTCATTTTCAGAGGTGTCCCATAACTAGTTCTAACTAGAGTCTGAAAGGGTCGCCAGTAACCCTTGCTGGTACTGAATTGCATTGATAGGATTTACAGGGTGCTGCTGACATTGGCTAACTCAAGATGGCAGAAATCTCACAGAGTCAACATTTTTCATGCAAAAGTCCTCAGCTGCACTTTCAGACATAGCATGAGCACTATGTTAAGCATTGACTTTTTTTTCTTCACAATTTTGGCCAGGAAAGACACACTAAGCCAAGGCTTGTTTTCAGGTGTATCCTGGGAAGTTAAGGGGCTTGCTCAAGGTCACACAGTATGTAAATGGTGGCGGTGGGTTTCAATCCCAGCTCTCCAGGTTTGCAGATCAGTGCTCTTAACAACTATACTATACTGCTGGCAGTATGGCCCATCAAGCCTCCCCAGTCCTATCTATATGAATGTTGTGGGGGCCCCTGGGGCCCTTACTCCCCATTCACCATTGTTTTTGCCAGCACTATATGTATTTCTGAGCCATAATACTGGCACCATTTTTACACAGTCATGCACTTTGTTTGACAATAACTTGGGAGCCATGAGAGTTCACTCCGTGGCCTCACTGCACTAAAAAGCACAAGTTTCGTGCTTTCTCAAGTCCCCCCACCCACCCCCACCCCACACACACAACACACACACCTGGTGCCTTACCTTAATTGGACTTAAACAGTCTATATCTAGAATTTTTCCTGATTGTAATTTTGGAAAGGAAAGGGATCACAATTCTTCACTCAGAAAAACTGGTCAGATCCTTTCCCTCTTGGTCCCAAGTTTCAAAACCCTCACCTGTGTTTTGTGATGTATATGGTTATAGAGCACCGGTGTCTTTATTAAAGGGACACTGTCAACCCCTTAGGTCTCAAAGTGTCTCTAGTTTAAAAACACATTTTATGATTTCCAATATTTCTGTAAAGACTGTTGATGTAGATAGTAGTTTCATTCTGATTCTTTGTTTCTTTTAACAAATGAAAACAGACTGCCCACCCTGCTGGTGTTACTACACCAAAACATGTTTGTTTACATTCCTTGATCAGCTCCAGTCGCATCTTTCCTGTACTAGGGAACATCTATAGTCTAGCCACTCATGATGCAGTGGGAGTTTAGGCTATTGCAGCATGAGTGACTGCACTGTTTTGAGGTGTTTCTAATGTTCAAGAAGTATTCAGTAAGAGAAGTTACAGGATTGTAAACAAAACAATGTTGTTTATAAATATACATCCCACAGCTTCCACTTGCATACCGTGTGACCCTAGAGCAAGTCACTTAACTTCCCTGTGCTCCCAGGTTGCTCCTGCAAAAAGCTTTCAGCTTAGTGTGCTACTCCTGCTTAAACAACTAAAAAAAAATATACATTACCATGCATTTCAGTTATGCTAAACAAGCAGACAGACAAAACAAACAGCAATATCAATGAATTTTGGAGAAGGTAAGTAATTATAAAATGTGGGAATTAACTAGAAATAATGATGCAAAACAGTTTGACAGTGTCCCTTTAGTACTGATGGGGGTGGGTTTTAAATTACATTTCTATATGTTTTAGAGGATCACTGGGATCAAATCAAAGTCACCCTCAACTAACCAGAGCCTTGTTCATTGAGTGGGGGCTTTGATTTGACCCAAGAGGACCTCTAAAACATAGAAATGTAATTTAAAACTCATCCCACTGATATAAACAGAGTGTGACTCCATGCTCTACAAACACATACCTCACAAAACTTCAGAGCATGGGGGTGGTGTGAGGGCAGGGCTTCCGAAAATCAAGACCAGGAAGGGGAAGGGATCTGGGGTTGGGATTTTGAGCAAGGAATTACAGTCTTTTCCCCTTCCAAAACTACAATGAGGAAAAAATCCTGATACAGACTATTTAAGATCAATTAAGGTAAGATGCCAGTGAGGGGCTTGGAGATTTTTTTTTAAATAAGTACACTTGTTGCTCTTTAAGTTATGTTCTAATGACATCTGGTGATAGGAACACGGGATTTATGAGGTGAAATCAGGCTAAACGGTCCATCCAGTTAGTCCCCTACCCCCATGACAATTACAACCATAATATCTCAAAATTCATCTGAGAACTACATCCTCCCTGGATTGTTCAAATCTCATATCTAGTGGCATTCTGTTGTAATAGACATGTTATCAAACCTAATTTTTTTTTAAAGAAGCATCCACACTTGTTTATATTTATGCAAGCTTTCTTTTTAAGAGACTGTATGATTAAAGTTTCTTAAGAGCACTTTAGGATTTCTGATAAATTAAATACTATGAAGACAGCATTGTCAGTGCCGTGCAAATATTGACTTATCTGTGACAAATCTGTACAATTACTTATTTTAGGACTATCATTAAAATTATTTGTTGACTCCCATTCTGATTCCCAAAGATCATGACAGTCAAATGGTAATTTGCTGCAGATAGCAATTATAACCAAAGTTATTTTAAATAGTACCTTAATGACGCATGTCAATGTGGTGCCCAATTTGTTTTGTAAATGCAATGATGCTGCCAGTAATGTGTTACGAATGATTGCATGGATGCAGTCTATAACCCCTTAGGCTGCTGGAAGATTTAGAACATATAGGTTTTAGGATGGGTATACCTGTCAGCAGCAGCCTGCTAATATTGTCAACTGAAGACATCCTGCATCCACCAGATCATACTAGAAAATGGGGCAGTCAACTCCAGTGTGTCTTTCTGGAATGCAATGATAGATAGATAGATAGATAGATAGATAGATAGATAGATAGATAGATAGATAGATAGATAGATACTTTGAATTTTCCTTTTTTTTCCTCCAATTTAGTCAACTCCAACCTACCTCATCTGGTTCTGTGTTCCCCCCGTGCATACATCCTAGTGAGTCCATACATAAATTCATTCAACAGCATGAAGTGGAGGATGTGGTATGATGGCTCTAGAGTCCCTTACCACCTTTAATTATTACACTACTATTGTGTTACTTTGATTTCCCACCACCACTGTCAGAAGGGCTTTAACCTGGGGGAACCAGTTCCATTATACTGGGAAGGGGGCAGGGCTAGCTTCAGAGGCATCATTTATAACTGGAAGGACGTTTCCCTCTGTAAGTGCCCTTCCCCTTCCTCTGGTTCGGACCTGTACCCTGTCCTGTCGTATCCAGCCCGTTTGGCATGTAGGGTAGACTGATATGTACGGTAATCACCTTTATGTGTTACTGCATCTCTAAACCTGCCTGTATCTGGTACCCAAATGGCAGGCAAGCATTCTCACTCCAGCCCAGCCTCCCCACTGAGTCCCACTGCACTGCCTCTACAGTGAGCTCTAGGCTTTGCTCGCCCATGGCAGGGAGTCAGATGCACAGTACAATTTAATGGAATTTTTAAATAACATATATTGGCTCCTTTTGAGAACTGGACAGAGGGCAGGGCTGTAACAAATTTGTCTCCATGACAGCATGATCAAAGTTGTCAACCAGTCCAAAGTGAGGAGAATGAACTACAATGAAGACTCTGTATGGTAAGATGTTGAATGATAGCCGGCCCGGTTGGCTGGGCCTCACACCTCTCGTGCCTGACGGCAACCCAGGATTCGAGGCGAGCTCGGGCACTGGTGGGTGCGGCAGTGGCCAGTTGTGGATGGAGAGCCGTTGTGGAGCTCTCCTCCCCAGGAGAACGGCTTAGGTCAGCTCAGCATGCCAGTGACCCCCGGTGGAGACCAGGGGACATCGCAGCAAGCTGGGCAGCACAGGATCAGTGTGGCTGACGCCAGCAGGGTTGCCGTGCGCCAGAGTGTCAGGGCGTGCCCACACAAGGGTGGGGGAACCAGCACATAATAAGGAAAAGACTGGCTTTGTGGGACAGTCAATGGCACTTGTCCCCCATGCCCGCCACCGGGTTCTCCTCGACTGCCCTTCTAGTTCCTCCTCCGGGGCCCACCTGCAGCCAGAGTCTGACTTACAAGAGAGCCCAAGAGGCGAGGGCTACCCTCCCCATGTGGGTGAAACCAGGGGTGCTGGCTGCAGGGGGGGGAGAGAGGAGGCACAGACTGAGGGATCCACAGGCAGGCAGGATAGAGGAAGGGATGCCTGAGAGAAGGTCCCATGAGCCATGACGGAGGAAATAGATTTAAAAAAAAGATGTTGTATGTTAGTCATTTCAAATATCATGAAACCTCATTTCTGCAACAGAGCCTTGAGTACAGACTACTCTCTTTCTGCCATTTTAACTTTCTTCCCTTAAAAGCAAGCAGTTTTGCCGCAATGCCTATGGGAGAAATATATGGTGACTATGTGGTATTTTGCCAGTACCAGTATGGTCTGAGATATCAGAAACCCTAGTCCCCTTTCTCTGTACCCCACTGTTCACCTCCCAGCCCCACAGAGGGCCTTACCTGGCTTTCAGTCCTGCCAATACCCAAGGTCCAATTATTTTCTTGCCCATCTGTAATCTGGACCTCTCATGACCCTCAAGTGCCCTCATTTTGGAGCTTCCTCTGAATCCTTGCCAGTGGGTCACCTGCCACTGCCTGGGTATCCGAGCGAATGCCAAAGTGTCTCTTGGTCCTTTACAGTCAGTGCTGAGTAGGGCTGGATGCAGAGGACCAGGGGGCAGTTGTGTACCGTAAGATGTTCACCTTCCTCCCTGAAGGCCAAGCACATCCTCTTGGGCAGCATAATTACAATTGATTGGAGACCATTGATTCAAGCAGCAAGATTCCTGGAAGGCTCCAATGTCTGGATATAGGTAACATCTTCTGTCGTGTACCACCTGACCTGCTAAGCTAATGGGGCAGGGTTGAGGAACATGTCTTCCAGTCACATTGTGTTTTGCTTGGTTTCCAGGGAGTTGGGGGTCCCTATCCTCAGAAGCTGCCCATCTCTAATTTACAGGTGGTCCCTGTCAGAGGGTCCCCACCCCCATCCCTGCTTGGGATGAAGGCTTCTGCACAATCTGTTCCTACCTGCATTGTTTTTATTTCCATTTTTATTTTACTTTTTGTAAATCATTGCATTGTTCTTAACCAGTCAGGACTGTTTATTTCTAAACATTTCAGGGACTCTTATAAGAGGGTGCCTCTTGCACATACTGTAGTTCTAAAATTCTGGAGTTCTAAGTTCAGTTGGCGTAGTCCATTTCCACTAACAGGGGTTTTGATAATTTTCTACAAAGTCAAACATTTTGATTTTGAACTCAGGTTCAGTTTTTTTACAACAGCAGTCTTCAACATGATTTATAATAATATGTTCATATGTACAGTTACTGCAACTCATATGGTTATGAGTTTCTTTTCAAGTCCTTGACTCAGCTTCGCAGCTGTCACACCCAAAGAACTTGAGAATGCACTCTTATCACCATAAGATACACATTAACTATTCATGTAAACTTATATTATATTCATTTCTTTATTCTTTACACTTTAAAACTACTTCAGGGTTTGCTCTCGTGGCTATGCACAATGCAGTATTTTGCTTTTTAGTTTACTGCACAAATGGTAGGCAGACGTCCATAAAAAGAGGTGTGCTCCACAAGTGGCCCATGTTCTGCCCGTAGCCTCCTGCCAGCCCAACACTGATCCTAGACTCAGCAACAGAACCCAGCTCCCCTGCATGGCAAGCAAACATGCTAACCACTTGGATGTCAGCTGGCTCCAGAATCCATTACAGTTTTTAATGGGAAAGTTACTGTATGAGGTGGACACTATTGTTTAGAGGTGAAAGGGTCAGCTGTGACCTGGTTCTGATTCTAACATTTTCCCATAAGGTTCTGATTTATTTTATGCCAAAACTGGTACATTTGCTATACTGGACAAGAACCAGATTTGAGGCAAATCCAGACTGGGACAAATGACAGAATCAGTTTGTCCCTCCTCCCGCTTAATAAGGCTTTTGTTGATACTATTTCATGTTTAAAAGAGTTATGTTTTTAACCCAATTTTCCTCATTTTGTAACATAAATAAAGCACCAAAATAACATGCATTATCCAGACTGGGTCAGAACCAGGGGCCCAATTCCAGGTCGAATGTTGCAACTCGCCCGGTATGCTGAGTTACGCAACATTCTTCCTATACCAGGGACCCTGTGCTGCATTCCAAGAGCAGCAGGGTCCCAGCACTTGTGATATATGGGTTACGCCATGTGGAAGCTGATGCCATGAGCATGGCATAGAAGCCCTGCATGTTGCAAATCACAGCCCACTACTGGCAGCCTCTAAAAGCTCCCCCACCCCGAACACCACAGCACACAGCAGGGGCATGGGGGCAGGACAGGTGGCACAGGAGTCCAGGGGTGCACTGGAGGTCAGACCCCAGGGGTCCCGATTTTCGGGGGTGGGGGGGCAGGAGTGTGCTTGTTGGGGCACGAGGGAGCACAGTGGCACCATTGCCATGGTGCTGCAGAGTGGGTATCCAACAGATGGCACCATCAGATGCCCTTAGAGCAGCTCCAAGCTGCTCTAACCTAGCTCTGCCAATGCGGCTCCTAGAATCATGGCAGCGGGTAATGGCAGCCACCCTCTTGGAATAGGGCACAGTTGTTGCCATAACCCGCCCTTGTGTCATGTTGTTGTGGGCTGCGGCATAATGGGTGGTGTAACCCATGTTTGGCATAGCCCGCAGCCAACATGGCAAAGGTGCCTCTTGGAATTGGGGCTCGTGTAACATTTGGCGCAAGTCACAAGATATACCAAGGGTTTGGCGTACCTCAGCTTACGCTGGTGTACACCGACTTGGAATCGGCTCCCAGGTCACTGGCAGGCTCAAACCTGGTCAATGGACTAGACTGATTGAAATCAGAGTCAAGTCAGAAATATTTCTGATTTCCAGAGTCGAGCAGAGGCTGGCCAATCTAAGGGAATTCGGATCTGACATAGAGTCTGTCCTCCCATCCTTACTGTTTTTTCCTTCAAGCTGTTGGCTAACTTGTAGCGCCTACACAGTTTGTTACCCCTGTGCTATGCACTGCCCTGAGATGCATGTCATGAAAGGTTTTTTAATGCAACATAGTATGGTAAATAGATACACTTATGAGGCACTGTAATACTATAATTCTATTCTCACTGTATAGCAATAGAATTTTATTTAGATCATTTAATAATGGCTTTCCTGATGTGTTATATTAGTTTGTTGTAAGTGGGATAACAATTAGAAATCTAATTACAAGGTGATTTTTCGTCCCTGAGACTTTGACAGTAAGTCCTACAGAAAAGCTGATAGCAAGTCAATAAAAAAAATGTAGATGTATTCATGCTTCCCACAGGACTGTAGGATACCCCAGCAGGAAATATCCCAGTACCTCTGTGCCTTTCATGATGTGGCTGACTCTAGGCTTTGAGTGGCCTCAGCCTGAGAAGTCTTGGGGTCCCTCTATCCAACCCATATCCTTTAACACTGTCCCCCATGCACATCATTTTGTTTTCAGTAAGCAGAATAAGAGGACGTGCATACAAAGTGGTAATAGGGGCAGGATAACAAGAAACGATATAAAGACTACAAAATGAGTGGAGAAAATAATTTGCTGTGATTGGTGGAATCTGATCACATGACTGTATTATTCCAGTGCAACAGGACAGGTTAGAAATGTTTAACCTCATTACACAGTTCTAAAATTAAAAATCAGGGAAATCATTTTATGATCACAATAAGGCACTCTGGGGTGTGCATAATTGTGGGATAACGGCTCTTTGCAGGTGTGTAAGCCACTCATCTTTGTCTCGTGCCTCACTTCCTGAGGAGTGCTGTTACACCACAATAATGTGCACCCCTGACATGTCTTATTACTTAATTATAAAATGGGGTCTGGCCAACTCCCGTTTTCATGGGTCAAACCTCATGACATGGAACTTCACTAACAGCATAACCACCACCTAAGAGTAGAGTGGTTGGAACACGACCTGTAGGGTAAATGGTCAGTATACAAGTCAAGGCAATTTTATTTCTATAGCACTCTATCCCACAGGCTCAGGGTGCATCACAATAAAAACATCAAATAAATACAAACATAATATATTATAACATAACATAAATACCAGAGAGCAATAACATCACAAATACTGAAAAATCCCTCTGTGACAAAGTGAGTAATGCCAACAGGTAATATTTGACCTCTTTTTAATACCTTAGTGGGGGGTGGACTTCTAAGATGAAGCAGTAATGAATTCAAATAGCCAGGGCCACCACTGTGAATGATCATCTGACTGCTAAAGGCGAGATCTCAGGATGGCCAGTAACAACTCCTTGGTGGAGACCTTAAGATACCAAACAACCACAAAATCCAGAAGTCCAAAAACAATCATTTACAAATTAAATAACCACATGACCAACATTAAGTAAACTCCCTTGCCACACCCAGAAAAAATTAATCAAAATCTTTTTTTATCTTTTTATTGAATATTTAACAAAACAAAGTTAAAATACAATTGAGCTGTAGGATATGATTTACAAAATGTAAAGCACTTCAATATATCATTAAAGAATGTTACATACTATTATAAACCATATGGTGATTCATACGATGATGATGTAGCAAAGCAAATCAGAACAATTATCTGTGATCCAGTATAATAACCTCTGACAGCATTTTATCACGATATTCTTACACACGTAAACATTTTCTAGTTCAGATAAAGTTTAAATAAGGTAACCATTCATGGCAAGAGTTCTATATATAAAACAACTTACAATATATTTAGTACTTTAACTACTTGTCTTAGTTATGGGGATTGCTGTTTAATCTTTCTTTCTTTCTTTCTAAAAAAAAAAAGAAAGGGGTCCCACATTTATTTTACTTATTGAAAAGTTTCACCAGAAAAGTACACTGAGCAGTCGAAATTGCTCGTTTCACGGTACGTCCTGGGGGAAGGGGGGTACTTGTGGGGAAAGGATACATACACAATTGCCATAACAGATACAAAATACATATATGAATGCTGGATACATAATGTTGATAAAATAGGTTACAGAGCCAATACAACAGTTAGTCACACATACATAATACAGTTAAAATTAGGGTACAGTAAGTCGATACAATAGATTTGTGGCAGATACAGTCAAAGAGAGCAATCAGCCCGTCATAAGAGCTAATACATAAGGAGCTGCTAAATGCTTTGGCGTTGTTGACTGGTGGTGGTGGGATGGAGAGTGGGGATGGAGGGTTACGTACAGGTGTAGTTAGTGGAGTAGGAAGTTATAACATCTGATTATAGATCTGCACTTGTCTGTTATTCAGATTGCTGTTTAATCTCTTTCTTTCTAAAAAGGATTACATATCTCATTATAGATCTGCAACTTATCTACTGCTAGACAACTTAGCCATTCACTGTTTGATATAGGTCCCAGGGACTGTAATCATTCTGAGACAGCTGGCACTGTGTCTGTTTTTCATTTAGATGATATTGACCTTTTAAAGAGCTAGTGCACTTTAAAAGCAGTTAACCATTACCTTTTATATCTGAAGTACTTTTTATTTTCCCTTTGGTTAGAGGATTGTTTACCTGATGTTAGTAGGTGTGATGTGTGGAACAATACTTTTCCTAGTAGCTGACATATCTAGCTTTATTCCCCCCACTACATCATCAGCATTGTGACCTCACTGAATGTGAAATCAATGCTGCTTAGGAACAGCCACTCAGTATCTGCCACATCAGTCACCTGGGATGCCACAGTCAGTGAGATCACAGTGCTGATGATGTAGTGGGGGAATAAAGATAGATATGTCAGCTGCCTAACTGAGAGCTATTCTGCACATCCAGCACAATATTATTGGAATAGAAAACTTGCTAATGAGCACAAGGAGAAGAAGAAAATACTTCAGAATTAAAGAGGTGCACTGATTACTTCTTAAAATGTGCATCTTTTTCCTATCTGCCAGTTTTGGTTCCATTAGCCCTTTAAGACACAGGAAGCCCTGGAAACCAAATATTGGTATTTTCCAGCACATTCATAATAAAAGTAGCAGCTCCAAGAATTCAAAATACTGGATCTATACATACAGTAACTTTGTATTAAAGTCTTCTCCTAAAATGCAATAACTTCCTGACCGCATTCTCCTGAACCCTGGACATTTCCAAAGAATATGGTAATGGTTGGCATTATTACCATTGTATCGCTAGCAGCAAGCTGATTCCGCTTTATAAATTTTAGCTCTTTTTTTCTTGGGTATGCCAAATATTATGCAATATTTTGTTTATTTATATATTTATTGAAGTTTCAAATTACAATCCTTTGGAGTCTGAGACTCTTTACAAGAGCTTCATGTCAAACAATACAAAATATACACAACGGTGCAAATGTCATTTACAATAGCAAAACAGTACATTAGGAACAATCAGGAGAGAAAGAATGCACACAAGTGCCATACAATTTCCAATATAAAACAGCACAACTGGAACCAACAGGAACAATACACAACCTATTAAGAAGAATGAAGAGGAAAAAAATAAGGAGTAAAGGGTTCACAGGGGGTTGTAAATGTTAAATTACATTTCCTTACCTTTCAGTTTCATCCAGCATCACACACTGAAAACCCAGGCATAAATAAATACCACTGAAAAATCAAAGACAATCACTTTCTATACGAAAATCTGAACTTTGCACACACACAAAAAAAAAACCTTTAAAAACAGAAAATTACTGACCGAAAGCAAACATCAAAATATGAAAACATAGAAACCTTCAGAAATTCACACAAAAAGCAAATACATACATAGACCCAGCAATGCAAACTCATCAAATAATTCTGCACATAATGTTCTGAACTTAGCTTACTGCACTGAAACCAATTTTAATCAGGAACCATTCTTAAAGGGCAACACAATTGAAACAGCCTTCAAAATCACCCAGATTCATTTCTTATTAAAACAAAAAACACTTTGTACCACCAGGGATAGGATTCTCCAATAATTTTGTAAGTTGAATAAGTCCCTTCAGAATGCAGATTATGCTGTCATTACAACTCCTGGTGGTTGAAGCCCTTGACTTTGCCTCAGGTAGAAACCCACCTGTTGGTATAGTAACACAGTGTAATCAATAATGAGACATGTCTTATTCTTTACTTACTTCCCACAGAGGGTGACCAACTATGAATGACCTACCTGGTGAGTTGTGGAAGGTGACACTGTTCGGGTTTTCAAAGCAGGATTAGACAGACCTGAGGGAGAATGGTACTGAGGGTTACATAGCATGAGTAGGGGTAACACAGGACTAGACAGAGTCCTGAGGGAGAATAACACTGAGGATTACACAGCATGAGTACGGAGTAACACAGGACTAGACAGAGTTCTGAGGGAGAATGCACTGAGGGTTACACAGCATGAGTAGGAGTAACACAGGACTAGACAGATTCCTGTGGGAGAATGGCACAGAGGGTTACACACATGAGTAGGGGTAACATAGGACTGGACAGAGTCCTGAGGGATAATGGCACTGAGAATTAATCAGCATGAGTAGGGGTACCACAGGACTAGACAGAGTTCTGAGGGAGAATGGCATTGAGGATTACACAGCATGAGTAGAGGCAACACAGGACTAGACAGATTCCTGCAAAAGAATAGCACTGAGGGTTACACAACATAAGTAGGGTTAGCATAGGACTAGACAGATTACTGAGGAAGAATAGCACTGAGGATTACACAGCATTCATAGGTAACACAGGACTAGACAGATTCCTGTGGGAGAATGGCACAGAGGGTTACATACATATGTAGGGGAATCACATGACTAGACAGAGTTCTGAGGGAGAATGGCCTTGAGGGTTACACAGCATGAGTAGGGGTAACACAGGACTAGACAGTTTCCTGTAGGAGAATGGCACTGAGGGTTACACATGAGTAGGGGTAACACAGGACTAGACTGAGTCCTGAGGGAGAATGGCGCTGTATGTAACCCCTAGATGGTGCTATCCCAGGGGCTACTACCCCTGCCTGATTTGCCACTAACAGGTTGAGGGGCCTGGATCCAATGGCGGGTGCCTCCACCCAGAGGTCAGGGTTTGCAATAGTTAAACTAACTTGGTCACAGCCCTCTGGGACACTGCAACTCCCTTCTTCCCACTAGTGGCCCACACAATATATCAGAATTACCTCTCACAGTATACACTTACCCCAGGTCTGGTTCCGGCACTGGGACCTCCTGTGAAATGAGATACAGTGCAACAATCACAGTACAGTACTTTAACATAGACAAATACCTCAGGCAGTATAACTTTGCTGAAACAAGCAGCTCTGATTTATTTAGGGGATATAACAAGGACAGGGGAAATCAGGTTAATTAGCTTATCACTCTAATAATCTACCTATGGCTCTGTGCACAGGCCTATCCCTATCAGTTACTGTCCCTGGGTACCCAAGCCCTAGTGGCTAGTCCAAACT
This sequence comes from Neoceratodus forsteri, assembly GCA_016271365.2. Classification (NCBI taxonomy): domain Eukaryota; kingdom Metazoa; phylum Chordata; order Ceratodontiformes; family Ceratodontidae; genus Neoceratodus; species Neoceratodus forsteri. The sequence continues at coordinate 32,487,757 of JADMNL010000029.1, read as the reverse complement.
TGGCAGCTGGTAGGGCCCTTCACACAGAGAAAAGGAGAATTAAACAGTCAGCAGTACAGTAATTCCATTTGGATTTAATGTGCAATTCAACAGGAGCGACCCGAATTAGTACTCACGACCTCCAAATAAGATAGGGTCCTTCAATGTCAGCAGGGCTCACTTGAGGTACACAAACCTCTTCACACATCCATATAAAGAAAGCACTATACCAGGCAGGCTGCATCTGTATCCCGATCGCACTACTGCACAATACCCGGGAGAACACACAGCAGATTCAGTTCCTGACAGACCGAGTGCAATTTTCAGCAATTCCTCCAGTCTTCTACAGGGTGAGCCTGGTTTCTACTCTTCAGAGATCCTTTGATTCTTTTCACAGGACAGATTCAGTCCTAACAAGCTGTTACACAAGCTGCAGACCGGAACTCTGGGCCCTTACACCGTTTTTTGACTAAAACTGCACACTGAAAAACACAGGGCTCCTTCCTTCTTCACTGCCAAAGCTCAACTGAAACTCCAACCGACAAAACCGGCACTTCCTTTGAGTTCCTCCCAGTTCTTGACTGGATTGGCTGTCACCACAATAGACTGCTGCTGTTGGTCCAAAAGGCACTGAAGTCTAAACTACATCTCCCAGAGTCACTGCCATACAATCCTCTTGTGGCTGGCTCAGATTATGAGTCCAAGTTCTGATTCGGTCCAAGGCACCATTTTAGAGCTAGCTTACCCACACTAATTGGTCCAGTTCAGCAGTTCAAAACTAGAATGGGGAACTAGCAGACACAGTTCTGACTGCAAAGAAAGCAGGTTAAACAAACTGTAATTTCATTATTACTCTAAATAATTTCTGGCAAACAGTTACATCTTTCAGATAGGTTCCCTTTGCACTCCTAGTGACTGCAAAAATGAAGTGAATTGGCAGCAGCTTGAGTGGTACTCAATCAAAGAAACACAGTCCCCCATACAAACTAATTATGTTCTGCAAGCAGACAGCTCTTAAAGAGACAGTACCAGAGGTTCTAAAACACTCACTGATAAATGGCTTAAATGCCAAACACCATTCAGGCTTGGAGAATTCAAGCAAGCTCCTGGAAGTCTTTTGGAACCCCCATTTGCAGGGGGTTACACCTTTCCTGGAGCCTGGGGAAAGCTTGACACCACGCCAAGCAAGTACCTCGTAGTTTCAACTGCAACCATATATTTGCATTAGGGCTCGCATGTAATCATCAGTCAATATATCATTTTACCAAGAACACATTTCTGAAACATTGCAGTACGTCACTCTTCACACAGTATTACATACACATTGTACCATAACTCAAGTTATTACCTCTTGTACATAAACCTGAAGAGAGGGGCCCTTCCTATCAGCTACCTTGGGGCTGGATGGGGCAAGGGCACCATACTTAGAGGGCAACACAAGTAACTTGGAGTTAGCACTGATGCTTAGTTTGGGCAATGAGCCTGGGACACATACACTCCTTTATGGACAACATTGAGAGGCAAGTCCACAGGCCTCCCAAGTGAATCATAACTGAGGTGCACCACAGGCTTTACAGCTCGACCAGTCTTTTCTAGGGGAACTGTTATAGTCTCTGCACTCTGAGCCTCATTTTCAACATTGTCCTCACTTGCCAGGGGAGTCTCCATGGGGTAAGAGGCTAGAACTTGGGGCACTTTCAGCTCCAGGAGTTACAGTTTCTGAGTCCACAACATTTGGCTGCATGGAGAGCTTTCTCGGACACTAGCAGTGGACTGTCAGGGCACTCAAAATACTCTTCTTGTTCAGGTGTATCACCAGTCTGCCCTGACTATCATTTTCCTCCCTGAAAGCTCAAACAGTTCAACCATGCACAATGATTCCATTTCATCTGATCTGATGCTTTGCACTTCACTTTCTGGGAGCATTGGCTCCAGGGATGAAGCTGGGGCTTAGACAGTCCAGAAGGCCCAGCTTCATCTCCAGTATTGACTAGGGATTGCCCCAAACAATTGACTCAGTTCAGTAAGAAGGATAGTATTCAAAGTCACTCTCACTTTCTTCCGATATGGACTGACAGTCATGCTCAACTGGGACTTGTGGAGGGGAACACTTTAACTTTGCTTCTGTAGGTGCAGACTTTCTTGATCTTTTCTTAGTAGCAGCTCTAGTCACTGGTCCAGAGGGGTATCTTCTAGGGCTCAGACTCAATTAAGATTTGTCCAATGGGCAGTAAATGATTTCTATGCATTGTTTTACATCTTTGAATTATTCTCAGGCCTTACTTTGTACACTGGCAGATCATCTAGTTTGCCCACTACAATGTGAGGAGATGGTGCCATCTGTCAGCAATCTTGTGCTTGCCATGCAGTCCCAGATTTCTTAGCAATACCCGATCTCCCTCCTGGAGTTCCTGTGCTTTCACCTTTTATCATACCTTTCTTTGTTGGCCAGATTTCTTTTGGCAGCCATGGTTTGAGCCAGTTAGTACCATGAGTTAGCTGGGCCTTTAACTTTGCACATACTGTAAATAGTTGTCAGCTTGAACCCCATCAGGAGGACCCCAAAACACACATCTACTGGTAGTGAGCTCTCTTCCAAACATCAGGCGGTAGGGGAGAATCCAGTGGCATCACTTTAATTGCAGTTATAAGCATGTACCAGGGTGCTAATTTGTTGGCTCCATCTAGGCTTGTCCTTTGGGTGCAGGGTGCCTAGCATATCTAGCAAAGTGCGGTTGAAAGCGTTCAGGCTGTGGGTCCCCTGGGGGTGGTAAGGAGTGGTTCTGACTTCGCACTCCCCACAGAGAAAGCATCTCTTGATCAGACGATCTCAAAGCTCTCCCTTGATCAGAATGGATTCTTTGTGGAGCCCCATAGTGAACAAAAAGTTTTCTACAAGTACTTTGGCCACAGTGGATGCTTTCTGGTCTTTGGTGGGAAGCTTGGGCATATCTCGTGAAATGGTCAGTGACCACCAGCATTACTGATATTTCTTTGATCTGACTCCAACTCAGAAAATCAATACAGACCAGCTCCATGGGTGCACTGGTGGTGATGTTAACAAGGGGCAGCCCTCTGGGGCAAAGCTTTCCTCTGTAAGCAGCGACTACAAGTTCGAATGTGTTGCTCCACATCAGTCCCCATCTTAGGCCAAAAGAATCTGGATCTCACCAAGTCAAGTGTTCTGTCTATACCAAGGTGCCCCAAGTGTGGTGTGCAAGGACCTCAGTACTGAGTCTCGAAAGGCAGTGGGCAGCACTAGTTGTTGTTTGTCTACTTGTCCCCTCTGTCTACTGTTTCTCTGTATAACAGTTTATTGATCAGTTTCAACTTAGGACCTTCTTTGTATAACAGTGCAGTTCTCAAATCAGTGGAGGCGAATTTGGACACATCTTTTCCTGCATAGAGGGCTTCTAAAGCTGCTTTGATCATGGGATCGCGGATTGAGCCACCTAATACTGTCATTGTCCAGCTGAGGCAGTGCACCAATGTCTATTGCACAAAAGTGGCAATAAGCAGCAGGTATGCAATTCTCAGAGGCTCCCAAGCAATCCACCATGCAGTCCACTGCGTCCGTGGACATTTGTTCCTCCCTGTCAAACTTCCGGCAGAGTGCCCGAATGTCAGGTTCTGCCAATCGGACCCAATCATTCTGGGGAACAGGCCTCCGGGAGAGCATCAGCATCTATGTGGTTCAGACCTGCTGGGATCGAGAGCATAGTCATATGTAGATAATGCAGAAAGCTACCTATGGCCAGTGGCATCCAACTTAGCTGAGGTCTGCACATAGGTCAAAGGATTATTGTCAGTTTTTACTAGTATTTTAGCCCCTACAAGTACTCATGGAATTGGTCAACAATAGCCCACTTCAAAGCTAGGAACTCTAACTTATGTACAGGATAGTTCTTTCGGTGGGTCAGGCTTCTACTGGCAAAGGCCACTGGTCTCAGGCCATTCTCGTGCTCTTGGTACAACACAGCCCCAACCCTTGCAAGCTAGCATCAGTGTGCAGGGCCTGAGTTTTCTTGGATCGCATAGGCCAGCACTGGAGCATGGGTAAGTTGATATATGATCTCATGAAAAGCAGTCTCACATCAGGAGTCCAGCGGGCCCCAAATACTTCACTCGGATGAAATACACTCTTTCAGTCTTGAGGGACGTTGACTTTTGGTATTTTTGTGGGTTGGGGATACCCTTGAGTAAGGTTAAGTAAAGGCGCGGATCACTCTTGAATAGTCCTTGATGACGCCGATAATAACCACAGAATCCCAGGAATCTTTGCAGTTCTTTTAGATTTTTGGGCTGTGGCCAGGTGGTCAAGGCCTCAACTTTACTTGGGTCGGTCTCTATTCCTCGGTGGATACTATGTGTCCCACATACTTTACTGATGTTTGAAAGAATTGACACTTATCAATGGACAGTTTAAGGCCAAAGTCCTCCAGTCGGTCCAATACCTTAAATAATCTGCTCTCATGTTCCTCCAGTGAGCTGCCAAACACAATAACATCATCTAGGTATACCAGGCACTCTAGTAAGTTCATGTCCCCCACTGCACGCTCCATCAATCGTTGAAAAGTGGCTGGGGCACCTGAAATCCCTTGAGGCATCCTCATGAATTCATAGAAGCCAAGCGGACAGATAAAGGCCGTCTTCTCACGGTCCTCTCTGGGGCCATCGGGATCTGGTAGTACCCACTGCGGAGATCCAGCACAGAGAACCACTTGCTCCTGCTTAGGGCAGTCCAAAGCATCCTGAATGCGGGCATTGTGTACTGATCAGGATAGTCCGGCCGGTTTAAGGTGCGATAATCCACACATCCTTACTGTTCCATTCTTTTTCCTCACTACCACAATGGAAAGCATAAGGGCTTTGGATTCTTGTATTACACCAGCAGCTAATACCTCTTGCAGATGCTGCCTCACATCATCTATGTCAGCAGGTGCCAGGTGTCGAGACCTCTCACGAAATGGTCTTTCGTCATGCAGCGGATATTGTGCTCAGCTCCTTGCACGCATCCTACATCCCATTCCTTTAAAGAAAACACCTGGTCTCTGGGCAAGCTTCTCACTGATCCTCACTTTCCATTCAGCTGGCAGCGGGAGTCGCTCGAAATCAAACAAGTCAGGCGTTACTCTGTCATTTCTTCCTTGAACTCTTGCTGCTGGGTAGCACTGCAGTGTCTGCACAATGCACATTAGCCAGGATGCAACCTCTGTTTACCGAATGTCTCTTTCAGACACATTATGAACTTGGACCATTACCCTTCTGGCATAAGCATGGGCTCTAGCGGGCAAAATACTAGGCTTGACCAGCAGTCCCTCTGGCAATTTTCCATCGCCTGGTGCATCCAACATTAATATTTTATTCTTAACATCCTTTCTGATCACGGACCTCTCCTGTAAGGTACACTGGGCATTTGGCGCCAGGATCAGAGACTCAGGATCCTTCTTCCATACAATTCCGACCGGTTCCTCTGGTTCTGTTTTTTCAGCATCTCTCTGTGCCTCATAGGCCTTCTTAATTAAAGCCGGAACTCTTAAAGCTCTACTAGTCTTTGACCCCTGTTTTTCATAACACAACTGTGCCAGCCTTCCGAACATATGAGCATTTGTTCCAATCAACAAAGGGACACCATCATACAGTCCAGTGGGGGGACACACTAAGGCTAGGGTCTGTACTTGTTCGGCCACTCCAGCCACGGAGGTGGGGAAAGACAGCCAAATTCGGATATACCCGGAATAGGGGTAGGCCTTCTCACTTAACCCCCATACATGCAGTCCTTCTAATGGTTGTAAGGGTACGTCTGACAAATGCTTCTGATACCAATCCTGGAACATAATTGTCACTTGGGAGCCACTGTCTAATACAGCTCTTGTAGACACTCCATTCACCTTTACAGTGGTCTCCATGGAGGGACCCACTATTCTGGACCAGTCTGGAGAGGCGGTAGTGGGGGCTTGGGCAACTGACCTTGCCACAAAAGGGCGTGAATTAGCATTTTGGTGCCCTCACTGGGATCATGTCGTGCACCTCTTAACCACTGATTTCTTCTCAAGCTCTCCTTGTAGCCTATATGCAACTTTGTCAGTGTCTTTTGGGGACTGGCATTCCCTTTTCATGTGCCCATCTTTCCCACAATTATAGCAAAACATACTTTCTGGAGTTTGAGCTGGCCGAGGCGCCACACTGGGAGCCAGGGCGGGGGTATTACTAACTGGAAACCTGGGTGCCATCTCTGTCTGCGGCGTGATAAGCATTTGGAGACATCTCGTCAGTTTCTCCACTTCCATGGTCAAGGAATTGAGTTTGGAGCTGTTATCAGCAGGAGATACATGGGTGGGTACCCCACCCCATAGCAGATGCAGTCGGATATAGGTCAGGGCCCGTACTTGCAGGCGTGGCCTTCATAAAGGGACTGTTTTTGAATTCCCGGATCTCTCTCAACAGTTCACCCCATTGTGGCATATCTTTTCCTTGTCAGAGCACTCATTGACTGTCAACCTCTGCCCCTGAACTTCACTTGATGGGTCACCCTCAGTCACTCGGGTAGCCACAGCTGTTGGTGCAGGTACCTCCCGAGTCGCCTTTCTCAATTCCTCGAATTTCTCTCATTAACTCATCATAGGAGGGTGGGGATTCCAGTCGATTTGCCAGGCGAACTGAAGCAACAGCAGTTCTGAGAAGGGCAGACTTAAGGATTCTGTCCAGTCTGGTTCGGTCCAGTTCAATCGCTGGCAAACTACCCTTTCTGAGGCATTCTTGCAATAATTTTTCCAGCCGAGACATACACAGACAACAACTCCCCTTGGTACTGTTGTGCATTTCTTACTCTCCACCATAGGTCCTCATCAGAATCTGGGCTCTCATACACATTCTCCAAGGCCTCAAGATAGGCCTGTGCAGTCGCTTCAGGGTTACTGGCCCGTTTAGCACGGATGGTAGCCAGGGCAGGACCTCGGAGGCTCTCACTAACCCTCTTTCACTTTTCGCCTTCCGAGCATTGCCATTCTAGCACTTGGGGGGCAACATAGTCTATCCAGGTCTCCCAGTCATCCTCCCCTTGGGGGGTGGGGAGGGTGCCAGAGAAGATCCTCAACCTTGGTAAGAGTAAGTGACTAATGGCAGGTCAGAAATAGGAGTCCATTGGTTCAGCCACCATTCGGGCACTGGAGCAGGAGAGTGTTGGGGAGGAACACCCCAGGTGGCAAGAATAGTTTCTTCAAGTCCTCCACAGTTTTCCCTCTCCCAGCAACCATTCAGCAAATTTCTCCTCAAAAGTTTCAGATAGTGGTGGGGCTGATTCCCCGGTCTTTACTGTCCTTAGTTATCACTCTCCAAGCAGTGAGGGCTCCTCTGGGGTAATGGTCTGTGGCACTTTGGAGCTATCTATGGGATCCTTAAACTCTACTAGGGCCAGGAAAGTGTGGGTGAGCAGATTAGCATGCCGACCCACCACCACAGGGTTTTGTAAACCTTCCACCTTGGAAAGTACTCCCTGCACAGTGTCCATATTGATACCCAGGGGGATGTCCAGGATAAGCATAGCATTTTGGGGGTCGATCTCCTCCCCAGTACACCACTCCACCAGCCGGTGCACAGCCACTTCTGTCGGGGTACCCATTTTTTTCTTAACAGTGGTTCGTAAATATGGCCACTAGAGGACACACAATCCCAGCGGTGAGCCTCCAAGATGTAACCCCTAGATGGCGCTATCCCAGGGCTACTACCCCTGCCTGATTTGCCACTAACAGGTTGAGGGGCCTGGATCCAATGGAGGGTGCCTCCACCCAGAGGTCAGGGTTTGCAATAGTTAAACTAACTTGGTCACAGCCCTCTGGGACACTGCAACCCCTTTCTTCCCACTAGTGGCCCACACAATATATCAGAATTACCTTCACAGTATACACTTACCCCCAGGTCTGGTTCCGCACTGGGACCTCCTGTGAAATGAGATACAGTGCAACAATCACAGTACAGTACTTTAACATAGACAAATACCTCAGGCAGTATAACTTTGCTGAAACAAGCAGCTCTGATTTATTTAGGGGATATAACAAGGACAGGGGAAATCAGGTTAATTAGCTTATCACTCTAATAATCTACCTATGGCTCTGTGCACAGGCCTATCCCTATCAGTTACTGTCCCTGGGTACCCAAGCCCTAGTGGCTAGTCCAAACAGTGGCAGCTGGTAGGGGCCTTTCACACAGAGAAAAGGAGAATTAAACAGTCAGCAGTACAGTAATTCCATTTGGATTTAATGTGGCAATTCAACAGGGAGCGACCCTGAATTAGTACTCCACGACCTCAAATAAGATAGGGTCCTTCAATGTCAGCAGGCTCACTTGAGTACACAAACCTCTTCACACATCCATATAAAAGAAAGCACTATACCAGGCAGGCTGCATCTGTATCCCGATCGCAATTACTGCACAATACCGGGAGAACACACAGCAGATTCAGTTCCTGACAGACCGAGTGCAATTTCAGCAATTCCTCCAGTCTTCTACAGGGTGAGCCTGGTTTCTACTCTTCAGAGATCCTTTGATTCTTTTCACAGGACAGATTCAGTCTAACAAGCTGTTACACAAGCTGCAGACCGGAACTCTGGGCCTTACACACGCTTTTTGACTAAAACTGCACACTGAAAAGCACAGGGCTCCTTCCTTCTTCTGCCAAAGCTCAACTGAAACTCCAACCGACAAAACCGGGCACTTCCTTTGAGTTCCTCCCAGTTCTTGACTGGATTGGCTGTCACTCACAATAGACTGCTGCTGTTGGTCCAAAAGGCACTGAAGTCTAAACTACATCTCCCAGAGTCACTGCCCATACAATCCTCTTGTGGCTGGCTCAGATTATGAGTCCAAGTTCTGATTCGTCCAAGGCACCATTTTAGAGCTAGCTTACCCCACACTGATTGGTCCAGTTCAGCAGTTCAAAACTAGAATGGGGAACTAGCAGACACAGTTCTGAGTGCAAAGAAAGCAGGTTAGACAAACTGTAATTTCATTATTACTCTAAATAATTTCTGGCAAACAGTTACATCTTTCAGATAGGTTCCCTTTGCACTCCTAGTGACTGCAAAAATGAAGTGAATTGGCAGCAGCTTGAGTGGTACTCAATCAAAGAAACACATAGTCCCCACACAAACTAATTATGTCTGCAAGCAGACAGCTCTTAAGAGACAGTACCAGAGGTTCTAAACACTCACTGATAAATGGCTTAAATGCCAAACACCATTCAGGCTTGGAGCATTCAAGCAAGCTCCTGGAAGTCTTTTGGGAACCCCCATTTGCAGGGGGGTTACATGTAGATTACTCAGCATGAGTGGGGGGTAACACAGAACTAGACAGAGTTCCGAGGGAGAATGGCATTGAGGATTACACAGCATGAGTAGGGGTAACACAGAACGAGACAGATTCCTGCGGAAGAATAGTACTGAGGATTACACAGCATGAGTAGGGGTAACACAGGACTAGACAGAGTCCTGAGGGAGAATAGCATTGAAGATTACACAGCAAGAGTAGGGGTAACATAGGACTAGACAGAGTTCTCAGGGAGAATGGCATTGAGGATTACACAGCATGAGTAGGGGTGACACAGAACTAGACAGATTCCTGCAGAAGAATAGCACTGAGGATTACACAGCATGAGTAGGGGTAACAGAACTAAATAGAGTCCTGAGGAAGAACAGCATTGAGGATTACACAGCATGAGTATGGTTAACACAAGACTAGACAGATTCCTGAGGCAGAATGGCACTGAGGTTTACACACATGAGTAAGGGTAACACAGAATTAGACAAAGTCCTAAGGGAGAATGGCACTGAGGGTTACAAGGCATGAGTAGGGGTAACACAGGATTAGACAGATTCCTGAGGAAGAATAGCACTGAGGATTACACCGCAAGACTATGGGTAACACAGGACTAGTCAGATTCCTGAGGGAGAATGTCATTGAGGATTGCACAGCATGAGAAGGGTAACACAGGACTAGACAGTTTCCTGAGGGAGAATGACACTGAGGTTTACACAGCATGAAACACAGAAACATAGACTTTGATGGCAGATAAGGACTGCTTGGCCCACCTAGTCTGCCCGCTTCCTACCTATTGGATAAGCTGCAGATCCTAGTTAACCAACAGCCTACTTCTTCCTACCCCCACCAGAATTGCCTTTATCTGTACCATGCATTCTTGAATCCCCCACTGTTTTTGACCCCACAACCTCCTCAGGAAGGCTGTTCCATATGTCCACCGCGCTCTCTGTGAAAAATACTTCTCACATTGCCCCTGAGCCATCACCCCTCTATCTTCAAATTTTGTTCTCTTGTTCTTGCCGTCTCCTTTTCTGAAAGATGCTACCCTCTTGGACTTTGTTGATTTCCTTGAGGTACTTGAAAGTTTCTATCATGTCCGCCATCTTCCTCCTTTCCTCAAGGGTATACATTTTAAGCTCCTTTAGTCTCTCTTCATATGGCTTCTGTTGCAGACCCTGCACCATTTTAGTTGCCCTCCTCTGGACTGCCTCCATCCTGTCTATGTTCTTGCAGAGTTGTGGTCTCCAGAACTGCATGCAGCACTCCAGATGGGGGTCTCACCAACTGTCCCTACCGCAGGGTTTCTCAAATGGTGAGGCCAGCCTCCAAGGGGAGGCCCCAACTTTTTCCAGGGGAGGCTCAGCCAAGCCTTAAAATGTACTATATTTAAATGTCTAGTTTTGGATGCTTTGTGTGAAAGGATGCGGCAAACTAAAGTGAATAACAGCATGAGAATTTATGTACAAAATGGGTGACCAGGAAAGTTGCACTCAACAAACACTTGCTTCCTGGTGTGACATGGGGGAAAGCTGAATGAAGGAAATACAATTCTTGGAAACTGTGCAAAACAAAATGCAAAATAATACAAATGAATAGGAACAAGGTAACAACTGACCCTTGTACTGGCTGCAGAAGAGCACAAATACAAAGGCTGAGTGGAGAGGTACTAGAGCAAGAGCAGGACAAAGCAAAATGGTCCCTGAGAAGGTGTTTAAGAACAAGGTAAAACTGACAAAGAAAGCAATCTGACGCATGGAGGTATTGCAACGAGGGTAAATAAGGTCCAAAACTCAGAAGTGTGGAGCTAATAGGCTGACATAAGGAGGGGGTTACACAAAGAAAGAATAATAAGTTAAATAAAATGAGAATAAATTCAACTACTCAAAGGAATTTCACTGTATTCCATGGCTGGGATATTAGAAGGGGTTGCGCCTGGCGCAAAAGAGTTGCACCAGTGCAACCCCACAATGTGCCCCAGCGAGATATTGAGAAGGCTGCCTGGAGCAGTGCAAATCCTGATGCGCTGGGGCACAATGTAATTGTATGTGGTGCAGCTGCAGGGGCGTGTCCATGCATATGTGGCACTTCCCGATATTCAGCGCACCCCTGCATTGCGCCACATAGGGGGGCTCAAAGTTGAGCCCATGAAACAGTGGAACAACTCCTGGCCACCCACAGGCGGGCTGCTGTACTGCAGGGTGCAACACAGCAGTCGCCAGCCGTGGGTGGCTGCCTGCCCACCTAGAACACCGTCATGAAGCACCCACATAATCCTGGTAGTCTAGTGGTACCCCCCTCCCTCCCATTGCCATGATCATGGTACGGCTCCATAAACCACTTCCCTGATGATCCAGTGGCACCCCCCACCCCTCCCACCACACAGAACCCCATACCCACCCGCTCCCCCCATCATCAGTAGGCGGCTGCAACCCACCGCATACTGCCCGGCCACCTGCCCGAATGACAAGTACAGTATAGACTGTAAGCCCATTGGTCCACAGAGTGTACAAATGGGCTTGCAGGACCTACTACACTAGACAGACCAAATATGTGAATGACTTCATTCACATATATAGAACTATCTAATACAGTATACCCTGCCAAGCCCATTATTCCATGCGGACCAATGGGCTTTCAGCCATACTGCACCTGTCATTCGAGCAGGGCCAGGCAGTATGCGAGTGGGTTACAGCCACCCGCCAATGATGGGAAGTGGGGTAGACATGGAGTTCTGTGGGTGGGAGGGGTGGAGGGTGCCATTGGATCACCAGGGAAGTGGTTTACAGAGCCGTACCTCGATCGTGGCAATGGGAGGGAGGGGAGTACCACTAAACTACCAGGGATTTATTATCTTTACTCTTACCGCCAATCAGGGACATGGGAGGCAGGGGGATCCACTAGACTACCAGGGAATTGTTGTACTGTAGTTTTACCACCATCATGGCTACAGGGCCAGGGGATGCCCCGGGACCCCCACTGTGCACAGGTCATTCTGTGCAGGGCATTAGGCGCACTTCGCCGGGCTGACCAGTGGAAGGCATGCAAAAGAGGCCATAATAACATGCAAATGGTCCCAGTTGCGCCTTGCATATATTATGGCCTCATTTGTATGCCCTCTGCTGAATATCACGGGTGATGCACCCAGTGCAACTGCGTTTGTGCTGGCGCATCCCCGTGCTCGCTATCTGTCGCTTGTGCTTGCACAGTGCCACTGTGCCATGCGCAGTATGTTTGTCGACCTTGCCATATTCAACAGTGCTGTGCCATGGCCCATCACCGTTGAATATCACCTGGTCCTGGCCCTGGCGCAGCCCAGTTGCGCTGCGCCCAGGCTTGTGCCACTGCCCAGCGCAGTCTGAATATCTGGGCCCTTGTGTACTGTGCAAAGTATGGTAGTTGTTCTAACTATGGGGAGGCCTAAAATTATTTCTATATTAGGGGACGGCTCAAGATCTTTTCCAAGGCTTGCTGGAGGTTCACTATGACAAAGTGTGAGAACTACTGGTATAGAGGGATAAAAACTTCCTGTTTTCTACTGATGATGCCTCTCCTATACATCCCAGTATCCCCCAGCCATCCCTACTGTGTTTTCACATTGCTTGCTTACCTTTAAGTCATCTGATATGACTATCTCAGGTCCCTTTCCATTTTGTTGTTATTAATACCCCCATTGTGTACTCTTCCCTGGGTTTTTGTTTCCCATATGTGCATTACTTGAGTAGGGGTAACATAAGACTAGACAGATTGCTGAGGAACAATGGCATTAAAGGAGTACTGCACCCTCATGTCGTGTAACTGTTATTTGTTTCCTTGCAACAGGGAACTCTTTTTATGTAGCTGTTTGGGATATACTGTATATGTTTGCTTTAATTTGTTTTCACTGTTCACACCAACTCCTGTAACTATCCTGGGGGTCTAATTTTCTGGTTGTTGAAATCACATTGTGCCTGAGAGCTGCATTAGCATATGAGAACATGATGTGTCAACACCCTTTAGTCTCCACAGTATACCTGTCTGCTTAATTAGAGTAGAATAAAACAAGTTGCATCAAGGTGTGAAATACCACATTTACCAGTAAGTAGCTTTACAAACTATCTTTGATATAATACAAGGTTTTCCTTTTGAATTGCATTCAGTCTGCATATTTCTAAAGAGTTTTTTTTTCACGTTATGTGTACTTTCAGCATGGAGATACATGGTGTAAATGGGTGCTGTGGTATCATGTTCTCATATGCTAATGCAGCTGTCAGGGACAATTAGATTTCAACAACCAGAAAATGGAAACACACACTCCCAGGCTAGTTACAGAGGCTGGTGTGAACAGTGAAAACAAACTAAAGCAAACACATGTATCCCCTACAGCTACACAAAAGAGTTGTTGATGACAAGGAAACAAAATAACATTTCCAAGATGTGAGGGTGTACTACTCCTTTAAGGGTTACACAGCATGGATAGGTGTAAATGGGATTGGACAGATTCCTGAGGAAGAATGGCACTGAGGATTACACAGCATCAGTAGGGGCAACACAAGACTAAACAGACTCCTGAGGAAGAACAGCATTAAGGATTACACAGCATGAGTATGGGTAACACAAGACTAGACAGATTCATGGGGAGACTGGCATTGAGGGTTACACAGCATGAGTAGGGTAAGACAGGACAAGACAGATTCCTGAGGGAGAATGGAATTAAGGGTTCACAGCATGAGTAGGGTAACACAAGTCTAAACATATTCCTGTGGGAGAATAGCATTGACAATTGCACAGCATGAGCAGGACAGCACAGAAATAGACAGTCATGAGGGAGGCTAGCATTGAGAGTTACATAGAACAAGTAGATGTAACACAGGACTAGACAGATTCATGTAGGGGAATGGCATTGGCAGTTACTCAGCATGAGTAGGGTAACCAGGACTAGAGAGATTCCTGAAGGAAAATGCCCTTTATTCATTTACTGTACATTTTAAGAACATGTTGATCACAAAGCCAATTTCCAGGTGCAACTTGACATCTCAGGTGGTTACAAACAGTAACAGATCCAGCTATGTAGCGAAGCAGTGACCACTACCTCCTTGTGCCATCAGTCACTGTCTTGTTTGTGTATTCAGCCGCTATCTGCTTGAGCGTGCTTAGGAAAGAAAAGGTGTTTTCCTATCTCATGACTGACAAACAAATGTGACATTTATCTAGATTGAACTTACAGAGGTTGGGGGACCTTAGGCTTTCCTTACATTTGCAGACTTCTCTTTTACGTCAGTGTTATACTAAAATCTAGTGACCTAGTGTAATAGTCCAATTTTCTTCTCACCATGTTGCTTGCTACTCTGAGGTAGCACAAAGAATGTTATGTTCTGGTGTACTCAGCATCCCTTCCAAACACACTACATTTACCTGCTTGGGGAATCATGATCTCCTTTCCGGATGCTTGGCATGGTCAGGGTACCTGCTTAGGTGCTACAGCCTATGTAACAGTAGCTTATAAAACAGCTTTGTGCATGAGAGGGAAAGCTTAGCAAGGCCAGTCCAGCTGGGAATTTGGTTCAGAAGAACCTCTGTGTTTCAAAATGGGAGTAAAACTTATATAAGGACCAGGGGAATGCAGTTTAATTTCTTAAGAAAGGAGATCACATATTCACAGGTGCTTCACTGCCCAGTTCCAGTAACATTTATTTTCCCTCCCCATGATGGAGAAGCTATAAAAATGAGGTCACATTTTGTACTGGGACACATCAAAAGTTGTGTTTTACCAAAATGTAACTACCTTGAATAGCAGCTTTTGACATGACTTTATAGTATTGCTACTCTAGTTCAGTAGTTCTCACACTTTGTCATAGTGAACCTCCAGCAAGCCTTGGAAAAGATCTTGAGCCTCCTCCAATATAGAAATAATTTTGGGCCTCCCCATAGTTAGAACAACTACCATACTTTGCACAGTACACAAGGGCCCAGATATTCAGACTGCACTGGGCAGTGGCGCAAGCCTGGGCGCAGCACAACTGGGCTGCGCCGGGGCCAGGACCAGGTGATATTCAACGGTGATGCACCATGGCACAGCACTGTTGAATATGGCAAGGTTGACGCACATACTGCGCATGGCACAGTGGCACTGCGCAAGCACAAGCAACAGAGAGGGAGCATGGAGATGCGCGGGGACAAATGCAGTTGCGCACTGGGTGCATCACCAGCGATATTTGGCAAGAGGGCATACAAATGGGGCCATAATATATGCAAGGCTAATCAGCTTACTTGCACAATATGGCCACATTTGCAAGCTCTGGCAGTTGCAGTCTGCCACAGCACCTGGCGCCTGCACAGAATGATCTGTGCACAGTGGGGGTCTGTGGCATCCCCAGCCCTGTAGCCGCAATGGTGGTAAAACTGCAGTACAACAATTCCTAGTAGTCTAGTGGACCCCTCACCTATCCCTGATCAGCAGTAGGTAGAGATAATGAAGCCCTGGTAGTCTAGTGGTACCCTCCTCCCTCCTGTTGCCACGATCGCGGTGCAGCTCCGTAAACCACTTCCCTGATCATCCAGTGGCTCCCCACCCCTCCACCCACACAGAAACCCATTTCCACCCCTGCTCCCCATCATTGGCAGGCAGCTGCAGCCCCCTGCATACTGCCCAGCTGCCCACTGAATGACAGGTACAGTATGGGCTGTAGCTCATTGGTCACAATGTGGAACAATGGGATTGCAGGAGCATACTGTACTAGAAAGTCATATATGTGAATGAAGTCATTAGTTCTGTTTTGTTTTGTTTTTCCTTCTTCTTCATTTAAAAGACCGAGCTTGGGTATAGTTGAACTGTGATGGAGGAGGAAGAGAAACAAGTGAACAAAGGCTGGAGCTTTACAGAGGTACAAGGAAGGATCAGTGATTCTGATGTGATGACCTGAACCACTTATTACTGTAAATGAAACTGTAAAAGAAGTGCCTGCAGGCAAGTGGGGGTCCATGAGGGGGATGATATGTTTACTATATGCAAAAATGGAACATGACATGTCTACTACATGCATAATAAAAGCATGATGTGTCTACTATCGCTACAATTCAGAGTTTACATTTAAACTTATAGTAGCACAGCTAAACGAATTTATCACACTCTATTTATGTCAATCACTATTACATAACCATCTATCCATTCGTCCATTCCATGGCTGGGATTTTTGCAGTTATAAAAAACATCAGCTATTTCCCCATATCTGAATGTCATTAACACTACTTATGAAACTACACAGCTTATTACAAAATAATGAGCAGCCTATTCATTAACTATTACAAGTGAGGACACAGTATATACACATTATTAAAACGCTACTAACGTGTAACACCCACCCAAATAACACATGTAATAACAATCTACTATCCACCTACACTACAGCCCCAAAAGCCACTCCAACTACAGCCTCTGCAGAAAAAGAAACAGCATCCCAAATCACTACTAACCACTTCTGCTGCTGCCTCCATATCACTTGCCAAAGGAGCAGCTCCACATGGAAGTCAAAGTTTAAGTGTGTAAAAAAAAAGTCCTGAATCACTTACCAAACAGTGTAGCTGCTCCTCTCTAGTGCTGTTTCCTGCTACAATCTTTATAAACACTAAAAGGAGAAATGCTGCAACCACACGTCCTTTTATAGGAAGTATATTATGGAAACCTAAAAAGGCCAAAACTATGCAGACCAAACCAGAATGCTTTTTCTTAAAGCCACACCACCACACTTTTTTCTTAAAGCCAAACCAGCACACTTTTTTAAAGCCAAATAGACCAACCTTTTGCAGTATATAAAATATCTGATAGGTAAGTCCCAGATATTTGGGAAGTATCACCATCTCGAGGTGAAACAAGCACAAAAAGGCCACTTGCCCTTCAGACTTGTGGCATCATGGCTTGTTTGACCCCTCGATGGTGATATTTCCTCATATCTGACACTGACCTCTCAGGTACTTTCTATAGTGTGTGTAACATAATTTTAAGATTGATAAGATCTAGATACAACTTCTTGAAAGACTCCTGCACACAATTTAGAGCTTCTTTCATGAAGGAACCAAATATACAAACAACAGTATTGCCTTCTCATTTTTGCAGCTGGCTGTTAGCAAGTTGGCATCCCACCCTATAAATGTAGGCGATTAGAAATAAAGCCCCCAGAACAGATCCTTGTGTGTTATTTATTTGAATAACTGCAAAATCAGACTGACTTTGTTTCATTTATAGTTCCTTGGGCAGATTTTGTTTTCAGAACCATTCTAGCACCCTTGGTTGGGTCAATACTGGAGTCTTGAAGTCTTTAAATTAGCAGTGGGTGGTCAATTGTATCAAAGGCTTTAATCAGATCAATAAACAATGGAGACCGGTCTTGTTTGTGATCTACCACTAGCATTAATGGTGCAGTTCGTTGTATGTTCGATGCATCATAGTCCAAAAACAACGTCTCTTTTGCAATGCAGAACGTTCTGTGTTCGGGTGTAGACTTTCTGTTTTTAGCAGTACGTTGTTCAGCTGCCACTTTTCCGCCACTGCCATTGTCTTGGAGCTGCTAATTCTAGTCGAAATTATGAAAGAGGCAAAGGGCAAAAAACATGGCAAACATCTGCGAAGCGAAAGACAGTGGGTCATTGAAGCAGCTTATATGATAAAAAAACATTTTTTCCACCGAGCCATACAGCAATGGTATCTGGATAAACTCAAGATTGTTCCCCTAGGTTTTGCAAATAGCTGACATTTACTGGTTCATATCATACTACACTCTCCTGACATTTTATCCTCTCATTCACGTTTTATTTATTTAAAGTTTCCACACTTCCATAAAAGATTCCCAGGGTATAGCTGCAGTAGCAGCAAAGGTACATTCTGTTTGGGGCAGTATCAGTGAAGGAGAAAGCAACAAGACTTAGTTACAAGGACAATATTTATTTTTTTGTTCACCAAGAAAGGCGAGTTAGGACCTTGTTTTCAGCCATGCCCCAGTACGGGTCTACAAGGCAATAGTATTACATACACAGATTACTTAGAAGATATACATCACATATGTTTAACATCTATTAATTTATTTAGTTAACATTTTTGACCAGAAAAGGCACACTGAGACATGACAGCTCATTTCCATGTGTGTTCTGGGAGAAGGATTATATGGACCTCTTGTATTGACTGGGGAATTGTTGCCAGGAGATCGTCTTACAATAAGTTCCACAGGATCATACACTTCTACCTGGACAGTGGCCAGAGATGAGCAGAAGGGATCTCAGTTTAACATCTCTTCTGAAGGACAGCATCTCAGCAGTGCAGCACCCCACCCCCCATACTGCACTTTAGAGTCAGTTATATGCAACATTACCCCAAGTGCCTGATGTGGGACTAGGACTCACAACCTTGTGATTAATTTAAACTGCTGTTTACATGAGAAATAATGGTGTCCTTCGGGGAAAAAAATTAAATATCCATAGAAGCACAGTCGTATGTTTAGAAATGGGGCAACCTTGCACTGCACTGGAACTTTTTTCTACAGGGCATTAGTCAGAGGTAAACACATCGGTGACAGACTGCCTCAGCCAGTCAGAATGGAGCCATTTCTCTACCCATTTTATAAGATGAAATAAACATTTTGCCTTTCTAGCAAAGTTGTGACCTAATATTAGGATAGAAAGAGCTCTTACCTCAACCACAAGAATTCCTAAGCTGAAAGCCCCAGTGAGATATATGTTCCTCTGGAAGGTTTTGGCAATTGCTATGAAACAACCCTATAAATAAAAAGAGTTGCAAATTGTGATTAGCTTGGGACAACATCTAAAAGCCCTATGAGGAATTTAAATGTTCACGCTAGTGCTAGACACATTTTATGAATGGTATTTTAGCCCAGCAGCTGAAGCTGCATTGACATATTTTAGGCATTAGAAAGTATGCCCTATTCATGAGAACACTGTAGTATCTGCAGAAAAAGAGGACACCACTAATAGGGACAATGAAAAGTAGCTTCTAGGGACGTGGATATGGTGCGCTATCTACATGTAGGCAGCTCTTTCTTCCCCTTAAATCTTGCTGGAAGGTCTTCAAGCTAAGCTTCTCCCACCCACCCGGGTGGTATCCTCCTTGGCACTGTTCCATGACATCAGATCTTCCTTTCCACTGGAAGCATTAGGTCTCCTCCTTCGCAGCTGCTGCATGCGGTGTTGGCTCACTTTGGTTCTTGACTACTTTCTCTCCATGGTTGTTCCAAATGGTATTAAAATGGAGCGCAACAACTAGAGATTTGGTCCAGGGTTCAAGTGGTGTGTCCCCAGGAACGCCACAGGACAGGGGCATCAGCCAGAAGGAATAAGTTCCCATCACTACCCCTTTGCATCCTACCTGTAAGAAAGGACCCGACCAGTTGACAACAGTACCGGCAAGTCCACAGAGATCCCACAGGTGGTCCAACAACACCACATGGTCTACAGTGTCAATGCTGAGGAGAGATCAAGAAGCACAGAATTGACCATGCACCTTGATCACTTGCCCTGAGGAGATCTTTCTGCACCTTGACTAGTGCTGCCTCTGCACTGTACCCTGACCAGAAACCAGACTGGAGTAGCTCATAGATGTCAAAGGAAGCGTAGATGTGCCTTAAGCTGAATGACCACTACTTTCTCAATAACCTTCCTAAAAAGGAGAGATCACTGACATGTCTATAATTCACTAGACTATCTGGGTCCAGAGATGGTTTCTTCAGGAGTGGTTTCACCAATGCCTCCTTAAGAGCAATGTGGAACACACCTCTTGAGAGGGAGGACCGGACTATCTCAGCGAATACTGGGTCCAAAGACTCGACACATCCCAGTTCCAGTTCACAGTATGTAGGCTGCAGCTTTGAGATTATCTCACTATCCTCATCCACCCCCACTTTTACCATTTATAATGTCAGTACAAAAAAGCTGAAGCACACACAAAAGACTTTTGTTCAAAACGCGTCAAGCGGTTTTATTGGTGAAATAAATTTACATTCTATGCTCCGGGTCTGACTATTATTGGGGTTTGTGTGTGCTTCATCTTTTTTGTACTGGCATTTGTTTAGCTGAAAGCACCACTATTGCCTTGTGCATGGTTCATGTGTGACCATTTAAAGTGTACAGTGTAAATTTAACCCACAATGGCCTTGCACAGAATATGCCTCTTATCACTCAGCCAGTGAGTGGGCAGCACTTACATAACTTACCCATGGCTCTGTCACCTATGAGTTATTGTCCTGCCCTCACTTACATCTGATGTAATAAATATATATATATAATTACTGGTGACCCCTTTATCAAACGGTTACAGTGCCCTTTCAAACTGATTATTATTGCATTCTACAAAACTTTCATTCATCATTTGGTGTCACTCATATGTAGCGTATACCTAATTGGCTGTTACTCTGTGTGTGTGGGTGGCTGTACAGCTAAAGAAACGGGCAGCTCCATTTTCCTGTAACCAACGAATCTGCACTGATCCTTCACCTTTCTGTGTTATGTACATAAATGTTTAATGTTTTGCATTATTTATCTAGTTGATGCTGCCTTGATGAGTTAAAAAATCTATCTAGGTTAATCCTGCCATTCATAACCCTTGACTGAGGTGAGACAGTGGCTGCATCGGAACAAACTGCAGCTGACTATTAACATTGTGGTTTGCAGTGCAATGTAAAAACCAAAAAACACTAAATGTAAAGAAAAAAATATGCCCCTCCTGAAAGGCAGACAGGAAGTGTGTGTGTGTGTGTGTGTGTGTGTGTGTGTGTGTGTGTGTGTGTGTGTGTGTACAGCCCCAGTACCTGAGGCAATCACTCCTTTGCACCAGTAGTTATAGTAATCTTCGTGCAAGTGTAAGAGGATGATTTTTTCACACCGTGTAATATCCATAAACCCTCAAGCTTCACTCTCAGGGTTTATGAATTATAACACACCTCAGATGTGAAAAATCATAACACACACCTGCACATGCATTATTCTCTATAAATATTTATGAATATGCCATGTGCTGCATGAAAATAAATATAATTTATTTTGAACAGCTGGTTATGAAGCTCTGTTGACCTCTGAAAGTGGCAGGGCCACGAGTGAGGTCTATAGAAGTTATTTCCCGCCATTCAAAATGAATAATTTATTTTTATGAAGCTCATAGCATGTGCCATTTATACAATACCAGGGATGGTAAGCTTAATGATAATGGTTTTTGTGCAATTTTTTACTGGCAGGCCTGGACAGAATGTCAGGAATACATGAAGATTCTGCTCAGAACATTATGAAGCTTGAGTAGACATAGGTGATTTGGACATCCTTTACCTGGACTTCAGCAAAGCCTTTGACTCTGTACCCCACAAGTTATATGTTTGATTGATATAAATAAACACAAGTTGCACATACCGTAATAGTGCAAAGCATCATGGGAAGCATATGCAAATGCCCATTAATTAATTTGGACTGGCTAAATTTTCAGCATGGTGCAAGAAGGCCTCACAATACAATCAGCAAAGGCTGAGAACAGCAGACACAGACACATGTTTTGTCCTCATTTGGACTAATCAGTGTGCCATATCTGTACCTCAGCATAGGGAGAGGAAGCCAGCCACCCTATAGGGGATCTTATTGGTTTGGATCATGGGCAGCCCAAAGTAGAGAGAGAGAAGAGAAGAGAACAACAAAAGAACCCCAGAGCAAATCTTTTGCATTATTGGGGTATCTGCAATTTGTGTTTTCTTTAAAATGTGGCTGTATGGCCAATACCCTCCAGGATAACACTTGCCCCTGCTGAACGAACACTGCAGACAGGAATACGGGTGCTGTTTGCAGCATCTAGGTAGCCCTGCCACCTGATACATGAATGTGTTGTCGTAAACACCTGATACCTGAATGCATTGTCGTAAACACCCGATACATGAATGCATTGTTGTAAACACCTGATACCTGAATGCATTGTTGTAAACACCTGATACCTGAATGCATTGTTGTAAACACCTGAGATATGAATGCATTGTCGTAAACACCCGATACATGAATGTATTGTCGTAAACACCCGATACATTAATGCACTGTTGTAAACACTTGAGATATGAATGCATTGTCGTAAACACCCGATACATGAATGCATTGTTATAAAACAACCCCACTAAGCAATGTGGTCATTAAAATTCAGTTATCCTCAGCATACTGATTTTCCCAACAGCGCATGCTCAGAAACAAAACTTTTTGCTATATATTTATATTTTAAAGAAGTACTTTAGTTTGGCATATAAGAACCACAAAAGCACACACCGTTAGCCAAACTCTTAACAAACCTGCAAGTTTCAGGTTTCAGATCCTCCTAGTTTTTTAGCTATGGATGAGCAAAAAGAAGGTCCTAATTTATGTAATTGTTTTTTGGCTCCTCTGTACCTTTGCCGCCGGTGAATCAGTTGCCACTAAATTTTCAGGATCCAGAGATCCTGGCACCAGTGCAAGGCTTTTCAAACTTCAAGTAAATCAGCTGAACTGGGGCAACATTTTTGATATGCAAAACTGGGGTTTAACATTAAAGTGCTTATGCAACCCTAATATACAGGTGTGACCAGTAGGCCCACTGAGATAAGAAGTCAATTTTTCAGGGGTGACACAGAATTAATTACATGGACGGAAATACAGTAAACAGGAAGTCAGTAGGCAATACAAGCTATAGCAACAACATTGATGAAATCACAGGGTTACATGGTTAGCAAACATTACATCATTTACAGCTAAGGGCTAACATACAGACGGTCTTAGGTTACAGTACAGCAAGTACATGCAAGTTTAAGAAAAATACAAATCAACTAGGAACATGTCAACAATAGCAAGTACATAGTGTGTGCTCAAGAAGAAATGTCTTAAGCCCTTTTTTGAAGCCACCAAAGGAGGAACAATCTTGGAGAGTTTGCAGGACAGCATTCCACAGGAGGGTAAAGTAAGTAAAGTATCTTTTGCCTGCACAAGACCTTGTTCTGGGTATCTCAGGTATGGTACAGCTGGAGGATCAGCATCTTCCTTGAAGGTTTAATCACCAATACATTACTGAGGCGGGTTGGGGTAGTACTTTTGACTAGTTTGAACACTAGGCATAGAAGAGGGTAGTTGAATCTTCCTTTAAAGAAAGGGCAATTTAAAGAGTGAAAGACATCACAGCGGTGCTCCCTTGTTGTGACACCAGAAGCAAACAGACCAATTTTATTGTAGAGAACCTTTAGCTTATGTGCTTCCGAGCACCTTAGGGTCTTCAGAATCGGGGCACCATACATTAATACTGGGAGATGCATACTATTGGCGGTAGTATGCTGTGAATCCTTGGACAGATAATTACTCAGTCGATAAAGTAACACAGTGTTCTGGTGAAGGGACTTGAGATATGATCTACCTGATGCTTAAGGTAACTTCCTGGTCCATGTGCACTCCAAGACATTTAACTGAGTCAGCCACCTCAGCTGGAACTCCAGTGGATGTGACAATAGATAACAAATGTTGTCTAGCAGTACCCAGGGGCCTGGAACCAAACTGGCCAGTTTTAGTTTTCTTTGTATTTAGGACTAGCTTCTTACTAGCAAACCATTTTTCTAATTCCCAGAAATTGCTAGCAAGCTGGCAAGTGATTTGAACAACATCACCAAATCATCTATACAGCATGGTGCCATCTGAGTACAACAGTAAACTGGCTCCACTACAGTTACCAGTCATATCATTAATAAATAGAGAGAACAGCAAAGGACCCAGAATGGAGTCTTGGGGAACACCATCAATTATGTGTCTATGCTTAGATTGGACACCCTTCCACTTAACCTGCTAAGATCTATTTGCCATGTAATGGGAGAACCACTGACAGAATAGGCTGTCAAGACCATGCAGTGGTTCACCAAATCAAAGGCTTTGGTGAGGTCTATAAATATAGCACTGTCAGTTGCCCTTAGTCCACAAACCCCAGTATATCAGAGACAGCCTGACCAATGCAGTGTCTGTGCCATAATTTTTCCTGAAGCCATGCTGCCTGTCTCTAAGAAGGTGATGCTGTTCAGCTGGTTGTAAACTAGACTTTTGTGTATCTTGGCCATGGAACTAAGCAAGGAAATTAGACGGTAGTTTTCACAGGTTCCTTGGGATCCTTCTTGTGCACTGGAACCACTAGGCCACTTTCTAGCTCTCAGAAATTCTCCTTCAGCTAATGATTTGTTAGACAAAATCACAACAGCGGAGGTAATAACAGGGGTGGCTACCTTTAGGACCTTTGGTTCAAGTTTATCATGTCCAGCTGAGCCTTCACCCTTCAACTATTTTAAGAGGGGCACTTTAATCATTTTAAGAGGGGCAGCACCTCTTTTCTCTTTATCACCTGGAAATGGAACTCCAGGTATTGGCCCTCCATGGTAGACCGATTATGTAAGTAAAGAGGAGTCCCAAGGGAGGAGGGTCTGAACATATAGTATATATGTATATATAATCTTTTAAATTGATATTGTGACTAAGCTGGGATTTGAAGGTAGGCCTTTTGTATTCCATCCCGGCATTCTGGTGGAGTAAACAGGTAGTCACAATGGTGAGCTGAGGTAAGTCTTTTTGGCCTTATAGTAGATGGTGAGGGCATCTGGATGAAATTCAATCAGCCTGAGTTCAAATCCTAACTTCAGTCATATTATTTCTTTAAAAAACTATATTTAATTCACTTGGTGGTGGCTTATACCATAGAGAAAAATACCCCTAACAAATAAAAAAAAAATACTATTTAACTAAATTAACCTTTAAAGTAATTGTATATTTTGTTCTGCAATAATCAGGTTTTCTCCTGTAACCTCCCTGCTGCCTTCATACATTCCCCATTTCCCATTTCCATTAGTATAGCCCCTGCCCTAGTCCAGACTAGCTTGGCCATATTACCTTAGGATTGATGTAGTCAAGTGTGCCTTGCATGCACTGATCCCGGTCTAGAATCTTGCCCGAGAGGGCAGCACTGTCTCTCTTGCAACAGGCATCTGGCACCAAAGCTGTGTGGTAGTGCTCATGGAAATTGGAATGGTTTCCAAAATCGCCAGGTCCTGAAACTCCACAGCACGTAAACTGAAAAGACACAAACAGGAGGTCACTTTTCTCCACATTTTGTATATATTCCAGTTTTTCACTGTTATATTACCCACAGGGTCCTTCCCTCATCCTCCTCCTCCTTCAGGAGTCAGCATGGCTTAGAGGGTAGCACATCTGCCCTTAGGCCAAAAGGTCATGGGTTCTAGTCCCACATTAATTCAGGCTCACAACATAAAACACTGGCACATGAGTGCGTCACTGCTTGTTTTTTCCTGTTTGTTTTTTTTTTTGGTATGTCTTATCAAGCACTTGTGCTAGCTGTCCATATGTGCTGAGTTTATTTAAGTTCATTGTGATGGTTTATGGAGTGAATCATGAGAAAATGCAATTTCTAATTAAAATGGTAATCATAATTCATTTTTGAAAGTCAGCTCAGACATCTTGTTAAACCGTTTTCTGATGACCCATACAACTATCAATCTTTAGAATTAGATTTTTGTTTAGCTTTTTGCTTTTAAAGTTTTCGTTCATGCTAAACTTTAACTTGGAAGACGGTTTGCATATTTTCAGTAAGTTTTCAAGTGGGCTCACTGAGCTGTCAATCAATTAGCATGTACAGCATACAGTATGTGCTCAACAGCTCAGATGGCAGCCAGCCTTGGTGGAGAATGGAGGGCTGTGCCGGTCGCTGGTTTGGGGGATGGGGAGCAGGGTGGTCACTGCCTGCTGGAGTGGGGGGTTCCACTAGACCACCAGCGACAGATATATCAACATTTATGAGGAAGATCGGGATAGGGAGGGGGTCTGCTAGACCACCAGGAAGGATAAATGATAATTTATGGGGTGATTGAGGATAGGAAAGGGGTCCACTAGACCACCAGGGAAAGATATATAATAATGTATGAGGGAGATCGAGAATAGGGAGGGGGCTAGACCACTGGGGACATGAGTAATTGTACCAGAAAGGGGATCAGGGCTGGGGGACTGCAGCATAAGTTCACTCCCACCCAGAGAGGGCTCCAGGGGTGGCATATGGAGTCTCTAACCTCCCAGAGGATACACTTCTAAGTACCTTAGACCAGACCTAGCTGGTGTAACACTACTTAGAAAATGTGCCCTCGGGGAGGGTTTTTTAGAATCCTGAATTAAGGGACATGGCAGCCTGTGTCTGCCGCAAGCCCCCAGCACCATGTTGCAGCCCATTTTGTGCTGCAAGGATGGCACAAGCCCCCTTTAGTGCACGCAGCCTGTGACTGATGCAGGCTGCTTTTGTGAATTGTTCCTGGTGCATCTTCTGGTGGAAGCCACACCTTGCACCATTCCTTGTGGCACAGATCCCTTGCACCATTCCTTGTGGCACAAACCCTTGCACCATTCCTTGTGGCACAAACCCTTGCACCATTCCTTGTGGCACAAACCCTTGCACCATTCATAGATTCATAGATTCTGTCGGCAGATAAAGTCCACCTGGACCACCAAGTCTACCCATAAAAACTCCCTAATAGTACTATCCAAGGGGGCTTTGAGAATCTGGCCTATTATTTTATGCACTTTTATTATTTGTAAGTTTAAACAGTAAAGAAATGGCGCCCATCTCGACTGTATTTTCCACGCACAACAAGTAAAATATGCAAATGACCACCGCGATTTGTTTTTTACCTTTCACAATACTTTTTTACTCTTTATGATAGGTTAATTTTACCAGTCACACTGGAACATTAACACAAAAATCATTATAACTTTAAAATGGTATAATACTTTTCACTAAACCTTCCAAAGGCACACCTTGGCATGTGCCCTTCAACCCCAAATATTTCATGAAAAATTCCACACAGTCTAGGCTGTAGGTGAAAGCAAAAATACCCAACGTTAAGTATAAGGAAACCAAATAAATTTTTTGTTCTGTTGCTTGCACTTGTATGTCAAAACCATATAAGATACCGTCACAAAATTTTTCACATCTTTTGACTCTGACAGCTTGACTGTGCAAGCCAAATATTGGGCTATAACCAACGTTATTAAGGTGCAAAATTTGGGGTTTAACATTAAACAGCCCACTCAACCCTAACTATAGGGTGCTACCGTGCCCCATGATATATTAAATGGGTGAGAAAATCAGTAAAAATGCTGTCTCCTGACAAAACACACTATATGACTGTGCATTATCCCATAGTGACCGTGCGTCTGCAGTTCTTTCCATTTTTCACCCCTTCCAAAACAATGTTGGCCATTTTATAAGACAGATAATTCACTACTGGACATACAGTTGCGCCTCTGATATACGCACACCTTCAATGGCTGAACACAGTCAGTCTGCAGTCTCGTGCTCACAACATACACCAAGGCATACGACATCAGAGCACAACCCACACACCAAGTCATACGTATATCAGAGCACAGCCACAGGCACTGTAGTGGATTATTTTATATATATATATATATATATATGAGTTGAATAAACCTGTTCAGGCTTCAAACTATTTTCTACGCTTCTGTGCAAGGCTTAACTACATTGCACTGCAACGAATTATTTTGTTGGTGTTAAAGATGTAACTGAATTCATTTTCTATTTGATTTTACCTGGGAAAAGAACTCAGTAAAGTAAAATAACTTCTTTATCAGCGTATCCTGAAATGACGGAAATATTACAGACAGACATAAACACCAAATATAATAAAACATTTGCAAAA
Organism: Neoceratodus forsteri; assembly: GCA_016271365.2. NCBI lineage: Eukaryota > Metazoa > Chordata > Ceratodontiformes > Ceratodontidae > Neoceratodus > Neoceratodus forsteri. The sequence continues at coordinate 32,459,744 of JADMNL010000029.1, read as the reverse complement.
ACGAAAAGGAACTTACGACAATCATAATAGTATTCCAAGTCTTTGAAAAAATGTCAGTTGAATTATCCCCAAGGTAGTTCTTCCGTAGGTCAGAGAGAAACAAGTCTTGTTTGATCTGTATAATGAAGAAAGGCCTTGTTTCAAGTTACAGTAATTGGGGACAGACCGCAGGACATGTTTTTTTTTTCCCTGAAGATGCAGACACTAGCATAGGTTCCTCCAAGTGTTTGTATTCAACACTCCAGATAATGTTGGCAGGTAAGAGAAATTTACTTCTCAATTTTAGAAAGAGGGTGAGCAGATAAAATGTGAATGCGTATATGTTTGGTTGTAGTACTATTCCATGGGTGTGGATCATTTCAGTGTTGGAATGAGTATCAGTACAGAGTAAAATAATCTTAAGAGTATTTCTTTAAAAGAGGAGAGGAGTTGCTTTAATGATGGATTCAGCTATACTAGCTATTTAAATAGAAATATTTAACTTAGAATTTTTATAAAAAATTCATCACAAGATACATGCATGAGATGGCAGTTCTGTTGCGGCACGGTAGACACATATGCCTTAATACATGTTGCATGTAATCTATACTGCCAACAGTACTTCTGTCTTGTACTTACAGGAAAGAGCACCCACAAGCAAACGTAAAGAGGATTTTAAAGACTGTTTCAGGTTCAAGGGGTTGAAGCCGGGGTAGCTGAATTTTAGCTGAAACCTTTAGGAACAACAGAGTCCGGGATGTTATTTTCTGCCCTGTGGGAACCTGAGGATAGTTGGGGATGTAATTTGATTTATTCTAAAGGTTTCTTCCACACCTTCTGCTGCCAACTGAAGGGTATACCCTACAAGCACAGATACAAACTGGTCAGGCAGATTTGCCCTCATTCGGACGGCAGGTGTTTTTTTTTCACGTTTTTTTCTCCCTAGTCCCTCACTCCAGCCTGTGATGTGAGCAGTGCCATGTTGGTTTCATACACATGCAGCACCCCTGCAGCAAGAGCAGGCTCCCTGGCCCAGCCACAAGAGGCACTGTGGTGCCAAATCCCACCTCCAGCTCTCCCTGACTGAGGCGCTCCACCGCACAGAAGCTACCCCACTCTGGCCTGTTTCTTCTTGGTGCAATCTGAGCTGGATCCCAAACTTAGGTTGCCTGCAAGGCAGCATGACATGCTGCTACTGGGTCATCACAGTGGCCTGGGGATGTACATTTCAGCCATACGTGGTGCTCGGGGTGCACCAGGAGTTTCCTTTTCAGCCTTGCAGGGGCTCCAGTACAACTGGGGGCTAGATTTGCGTAGCAAGGAAGTCTGTCGGCAGTGTTAGGTACAGAAGAAAAGCAGCCCTTATGTGAGCGTAATGCTGGGCATTGGACTTAAGTCCTCCATGAACCCAGTAGACTGTCACCATCACCACCACCACGCCTCATTGCCCCTCCACCTTTTCTTTACACCTTAGATCCTCTGTGTTTTCTTCTTCTAACACTGCAGTCCTGTAATCACCACTCAGACTTGCCCCTGCAGCTACTCCCACCATCCCCATGGCTCTCTCTCCATGGCAAGAGGGAACCTAGACAGTGAGAATGCATCCAGCATCTGGCATTTTCATGAGCTGGACAATGGGCCCATACGTGTAATGTCAGTTACAGAGGTAGGCCCTGAACTGTCAATGAAGATCAAGTCAGCGCTCCACAAAACGCAGGGAGGGGTCTGGCAGGGAGGTGCAGCTGTGTCTCACATTCCTACTTCTAGCCACAGGGGGTACTCCCTCCGGACCAGATGCCACCAATCCTCCCAAAAGGCATTGTGTATTTCCTGGGGAGTACACTCAGCCTTTACTCATCCGACTGAGATTCCTGGGCTCTTAACATACCCCCAGGTCTCCCCCACCTGCCTGGTAAACACCATGCTCGGACAACCCACTGCAGGCTCTTTAATTGTGGGACAGTACGGGAAAGCTCTGCAGCACTCACGTTTCAAAGGTGCAACTATACAATTAAACTGAAGGTAAGCAAATAAAATAATGCACACACCAACTACCTTGGACTATGATATTTCCTGGCAAGTGTAAGCATAGACATTAAATGTAGACAGAGCTCACATCTGCACTTTGACAGTGTACCTGGCAACCTATAAATGCAGCTGAAGAGAGTCATAATTTAAAATTCTGGTGAAATGACTCCTTGATTGCTCTTAGTCCTTTGGAAACTCAAGCCCTGCATTTAATGTATGCAGTAAGACACCCAGGAT